>CM043019.1:111794487-112260810 GCA_023690525.1 Holotrichia oblita
CTCCCGAACGGTTGACGCTACGCCAAAACTATCTATGTCCGAATATATTCTTCTCGGCGAGTACTTGGATATTTTCGGGAAATTTTTTTCCGATTAAAACTAAAATCTTTTTGCGTCGCGGCGGCGGCGTCCGATTTAGCGTCGCCTTGCAGGTCGTCTCCAGCGAATTGCCCATGTGAACAATATCGATCGTCAAAATTTCAAAATTCCAACGCCCTTCTAAACGGCTTATTTTTTTGATTTTCCTCTGCCAAACTCGATTTTAGAAAATATATTATTTATATACGCGTATATAAGATACCCTTTCATACGAGCGACGGTGGCGTGACGCTTAGGTGTTCGGCTTCGAATCGGATGGTACTAGGTTCAAACCCCCTTCGACGTATCTGTTTTTTTAATTTTGTTTATAGAGGAATATAGTTAAAATTTAGTTTTCATTTACGACAAGGAACAAAAAATAAAAAAATAGGAGTTACTGCGAAAATATTCTATTTAATTAAATGTATAATTAAATAATATTTTCATTATTTTTTTTACTTTTAACTCACACATGCTCACAGAGGTAAGGGAGTCTTCTTTGATACCATCTTTTTATTTCCACAAATATATATTTACGAAAACAATAATGTACAAACAAGGAATGAAATAATAAATTATTACGACGATTTCCAAAATTTCAATGTTCCAACGCCTTTCTTAAACCGCTTATTATTTTTTGATAATTCTCATCGTTACTTATACTAAAATCGTATATAGTTCAGTGTATTATCGAGATTATACTAAGTATATATCTACATATTGTTATTTCAAAAAGTCTTTTTTGCATACATTTTTTTTTATCTCTCCAGCGCGTCTTTAAGGGGGTCAATTTTTTCTCCGCTCTCCAATGTACAGGGGAAATTGAATGTCAAATATTTTTTTTTAGGAACGATTTTTTAGTCTATTTTAAAAACAAAAACTTCATACGAACGTGTGACCTAAATGTCTGTCAAAGTAGGTAGCTGAAATTCCGTACGAACGCCACTGGTGGAATTAAAAAAATGTGGAACACTCAATAATGCCTCTTGATACATACATAGTTTTACAGGAATTAATGTAAAACTATTTATTTTCGAAAACTTTATCACCCTGTATCTCAAAAGTTAAGACCTTTAGGTCATATGTTCATATGAAGTTTCTTTTTATCATGACGAGTAGTATGCGATGCCGCTACGTCAGCAAAAAAATCGTTCCCTGAAATATGGACATTCATTTTGGAAAGAGCCTGTATAGCGGGTTTTTATTAAATCAAGACAGCCATACTCCGCTCTTTTTACTTATAATAATTGGTGATTGTAGAGGTAAACGGGGCTCCCTCTGGGACCTTACGGAAGGACTAAACTCGAAAAGGGAGGTGTCAAAAGACGCCTGAAGGATTTTTCTAATCAACTTAGGCTGAACATGCGATTAGATGCTAACTTTTCCCCGATGTTTTCAGATTAGTCGGAAATTCGCGTTTATCTCCCGAACGGTTGACGCTACGCCAAAACTATCTATGTCCGAATATATTCTTCTCGGCGAGTACTTGGATATTTTCGGGAAATTTTTTTTTTCCGATTAAAACTAAAATCTTTTTGCGTCGCGGCGGCGGCGTCCGATTTCATGCGTCGCCTTGCAGGTCGTCTCCAGCGAATTGCCCATGTGAACAATATCGATCGTCAAAATTTCAAAATTCCCAACGTTCTTCAAACAGCTCTATTTTTTTGATTTTTCCTCTTGCCAAATCTCGATTTTGAAAATATATTATTCATATACGCGTATATAAAATACCACTTTCATACGAGCGCCGGTGGCGTGATGCTTAGGTCTTCGGCTTCGAATCGGATGGTACTAGGTTCAAACCCCTTCTACGACGTATCTGTTTTTTTAATTTTGTTTATAGAGGAATATAGTTAAAATTTATTTTTTCATTTACGACAAGGGAACAAAAATAAAAAAATAGGAGTTACTGCGAAAATATTCTATTTTTAATTAAATGTATAATTAAATAATATTTCATTATTTTTTTTACTTTAACCTACACATGCTCACAGAGGTAAGGAGTCTTCTTTGATACCATCTTTTATTTCCACAAAATATATATTTACGAAAACAATAATGTACAAACAAGTGAAATGAAATAATAAATTATTACGACGATTTCCAAAATTTCAATGTTCCAATGCCTTTCAAACCGCTTATTATTTTTTGATAATTTCATCGTTACTTATACTAAAATCGTATATAGTTCAGTGTATTATCGAGATTATACTAAGTATATATCTACATATTTTCGAAAGAGCCAAAAAGTCTTTTTTGCATACATTTTTTTTTATTTCTCTCCAGCGCGTTCTATAAAATCCAATTTTTTTTCTCCGCTCTCCAATGTACAGGGGAAATTGAATGTCAATATTTCGGGGAACGATTTTTTAGTCTATTTTAAAAAACAAAACTTCATATGAACGTGTGACCTAAACGTCTGTCAAAGTAGGTAGCTGAAATTCCGTACGAACGCCACTGGTGGAATTAAAAAAAAATGTGGAACACTCAATAATGCCTCTTGATACATACATAGTTTTACAGGAATTAATGTAAAACTATTTATTTTCGAAAACTTTATCACCCTGTATCTCAAAAAGTTAAGACCTTTAGGTCATATGTTCATATGAAGTTTCTTTTTATCATGACGAGTAGTATACGATCCCGCTACGTCAGCAAAAAAAATCGTTCCCTGAAATATGGACATTCATTTTGGAAAGAGCCTGTATAGCGGGTTTTATTAAATCAAGACGGCCATACTCCGCTCTTTTACTTATAATAATTGGTGATTGTAGAGGTAAACGGGGCTCCCTCCTGGGACCTTACGGAAGGACTAAACTCGAAAGGGAGGTGTCAAAAGACGCCTGAAGGATTTTTCTGTGCCTTAGGTTTCTAGGTTTCCTTGCGATTAGATGCTAAATTTTCCCGATGTTTTCAGATTAGTCGGAAATTCGCGTTTATCTCCCGAACGGTTGACGCTACGCCAAAACTATCTATATGTCCGAATATATTCTTCTCGGCGAGTACTTGGATATTTTCGGGAAATTTTTTTTCCGATTAAAACTAAAATCTTTTTGCGTCGCGGCGGCGGCGTCCGATTTTAGCGTCGCCTTGCAGGTCGTCTCCAGCGAATTGCCCATGTGAACAATATCGATCGTCAAAATTTCAAAATTCCAACGCCCTTCTAAACGGCTTATTTTTTGATTTTCCTCTGCCAAACTCGATTTTAGAAAATATATATCATATACGCGTATATAAAATACCCTTTCATACGAGCGCCGGTGGCGTGATGCTTAGGTATTCGTCTTCGAATCGGATGGTACTAGGTTCAAACCCCTTCTACGACGTATCTGTTTTTTTTTTTAATTTTGTTTATAGAGGAATATAGTTAAAATTTATTTTTCATTTAAAATTTATTTTCATTTACAAAAAAATAAAAAAATAGGAGTTACTGCGAAAATATTCTATTTTTAATTAAATGTATAATTAAATAATATTTCATTATTTTTTTACTTTAACCTACACATGCTCACAGAGGTAAGGGAGTCTTCTTTGATTACCATCTTTTTATTTCCACAAATATATATTTACGAAAACAATAATGTACAAACAAGAAATGAAATAATAAATTATTACGACGATTTCCAAAATTTCAATGTTCCAACGCCTTTCTAAACCGCTTATTATTTTTTGATAATTCTCATCGTTACTTATACTAAAATCGTATATAGTTCAGTGTATTATCGAGATTATACTATATATATATCTACATATTTTCGAAAGAGTCAAAAAGTCTTTTTTGCATACATTTTTTTTATTTCTCTCCAGCGCGTCTTTAAGGGGGTCAATTTTTTTCCGCTCTCCAATGTACAGGGAATGTACATGTCAATATTTTGGAGGGAACGATTTTTTAGTCTATTTTAAAAAAAAAACTTCATATGAACGTGTGACCTAAACGTCTGTCAAAGTAGGTAGCTGAAATTCGTACGAACGCCACTGGTGGAATTAAAAAATGTGGAACACTCCAATAATGCCTCTTGATACATACATAGTTTTACGAATTAATGTAAAACTATTTATTTTCGAAAACTTTATCACCTGTATCTCAAAAGTTAAGACCTTTAGGTCATATGTTCATATGAAGTTTTCTTTTTTATCATGACGACTAATATACGATCCCGCTACGTCAGCAAAAAAAAAATCGTTCCCTGAAATATGGACATTCATTTTGGAAAGAGCCTGTATAGCGGGTTTATTAAATCAAGAGCCAGCCATACTCCGCTCTTTTACTTATAATAATTGGTGATTGTAGAGGTAAACGGGGCTCCCTCCTGGGACCTTACGGAAGGACTAAACTCGAAAAGGAGGTGTCAAAAGACGCCTGAAGGATTTTTTCTGTGCCTTAGGCTAGGTTTCCTTGCGATTAGATGCTAAATTTTCCCGATGTTTTTCAGATTAGTCGGAAATTCGCGTTTATCTCCCGAACGGTTGACGCTACGCCAAAACTATCTATGTCCGAATATATTCTTCTCGGCGAGTACTTGGATATTTTCGGGAAATTTTTTTCAGATTAAAACTAAAATCTTTTGCGTCGCGGCGGCGGCGTCCGATTTAGCGTCGCCTTGCAGGTCGTCTCCAGCGAATTGCCCATGTGAACAATATCGATCGTCAAAATTTCAAAATTCCAACGCCCTTCTAAACGGCTTATTTTTTGATTTTCCTCTGCCAAACTCGATTTTAGAAAATATATTATTCATATACGCGTATAAAACACCCTTTCATACGAGCGCCGGTGGCGCGATGCTTAGGTATTCGTCTTCGAATCGGATGGTACTAGGTTCAAACCCCCTTCTACGACGTATCTGTTTTTTTTTTTTAATTTTGTTTATAGAGGAATATAGTTAAAATTTATTTTTCATTTACGACAAGGAACAAAAAATAAAAAATAGGATTAATGCGAAAATATTCTATTTTTAATTAAATGTATAATTAAATAATATTTCATTATTTTTTTTACTTTAACCTACACATGCTCACAGAGGTAAGGAGTCTTCTTTGATACCATCTTTTTATTTCACAAATATATATTTACGAAAACAATAATGTACAAACAAGAAATGAAATAATAAATTATTACGACGATTTCCAAAATTTCAATGTTCCAACGCCTTTCTAAACCGCTTATTATTTTTTGATAATTCTCATCGTTACTTATACTAAAATCGTATATAGTTCAGTGTATTATCGAGATTATACTATATATATATCTACATATTTTCGAAAGAGTCAAAAAGTCTTTTTTGCATACATTTTTTATTTCTCTCCAGCGCGTCTTTAAGGGGGTCAATTTTTTTTCTCCGCTCTCCAATGTACAGGGGAAATTGAATGTCAATATTTTAGGAACGATTTTTTAGTCTATTTTAAAACAAAACTTCATATGAACGTGTGACCTAAACGTCTGTCAAAGTAGGTAGCTGAAATTCCGTTACGAACGCCACTGGTGGAATTAAAAAAAAATGTGGAACACTCAATAATGCCTCTTGATACATACATAGTTTTACAGGAATTAATGTAAAACTATTTATTTTCGAAAACTTTATCACCTGTATCTCAAAAGTTAAGACCTTTAGGTCATATGTTCATATGAAGTTTTCTTTTTATCATGACGACTAATATACGATCCCGCTACCTCAGCAAAAAAAAATCGTTCCCTGAAATATGGACATTCATTTTGGAAAGAGCCTGTATAGCGGGTTTTATTAAATCAAGACGGCCATACTCCGCTCTTTTACTTATAATAATTGGTGATTGTAGAGGTAAACGGGGCTCCCTCCTGGGACCTTACGGAAGGACTAAACTCGAAAAGGGAGGTGTCAAAAGACGCCTGAAGGATTTTTCTGTGCCTTAGGCTAGGTTTCCTTGCGATTAGATGCTAAATTTTCCCGATGTTTTCAGATTAGTCGGAAATTCGCGTTTATCTCCCGAACGGTTGACGCTACGCCAAAACTATCTATGTCCGAATATATTCTTCTCGGCGAGTACTTGGATATTTTCGGGAAATTTTTTTTTCCGATTAAAACTAAAATCTTTTTGCGTCGCGGCGGCGTCCGATTTAGCGTCGCCTTGCAGGTCGTCTCCAGCGAATTGCCCATGTGAACAATATCGATCGTCAAAATTTCAAAATTCCAACGCCCTTCTAAACGGCTTATTTTTTTGATTTTCCTCTGCCAAACTCGATTTTAGAAAATATATTATTCATATACGCGTATATAAAACACCCTTTCATACGAGCGCCGGTGGCGGATGCTTAGGTATTCGTCTTCGAATCGGATGGTACTAGGTTCAAACCCTTCTACGACGTATCTGTTTTTTTTTTTAATTTTGTTTATAGAGGAATATAGTTAAAATTTATTTTTCATTTACGACAAGGAACAAAAAATAAAAAAATAGGAGTTACTGCGAAAATATTCTATTTTTAATTAAATGTATAATTAAATAATATTTCATTATTTTTTACTTTAACCTACACATGCTCACAGAGGTAAGGAGTCTTCTTTGATACCATCTTTTTATTTCCACAAATATATATTTACGAAAACAATAATGTACAAACAAGAAATGAAATAATAAATTATTACGACGATTTCCAAAATTTCAATGTTCCAACGCCTTTCTAAACCGCTTATTATTTTTTGATAATTCTCATCGTTACTTATACTAAAATCGTATATAGTTCAGTGTATTATCGAGATTATACTATATATATATCTACATATTTTCGAAAAGAGTCAAAAAGTCTTTTTTTTGTACATTTTTTTTATTTCTCTCCAGCGCGTCTTTAAGGGGGTCAATTTTTTTTCTCCGCTCTCCAATGTACAGGAAATTGAATGTCAATATTTTAGGGAACGATTTTTTAGTCTATTTTAAAAACAAAACTTCATATGAACGTGTGACCTAAACGTCTGTCAAAGTAGGTAGCTGAAATTCCGTACGAACGCCACTGGTGGAATTAAAAAAAAATGTGGAACACTCAATAATGCCTCTTGATACATACATAGTTTTACAGGAATTAATGTAAAACTATTTATTTTCGAAAACTTTATCACCCTGTATCTCAAAAGTTAAGACCTTTAGGTCATATGTTCATATGAAGTTTTCCTTTTTATCATGACGACTAATATACGATCCCGCTACCTCAGCAAAAAAATCGTTCCCCGAAATATGGACATTCATTTTGGAAAGAGCCTGTATAGCGGGTTTTATTAAATCAAGACGGCCATACTCCGCTCTTTTACTTATAATAATTGGTGATTGTAGAGGTAAACGGGGCTCCCTCCTGGGACCTTACGGAAGGACTAAACTCGAAAAGGGAGGTGTCAAAAGACGCCTGAAGGATTTTTCTGTGCCTTAGGCTAGGTTTCCTTGCGATTAGATGCTAAATTTTCCCGATGTTTTCAGATTAGTCGGAAATTCGCGTTTATCTCCCGAACGGTTGACGCTACGCCAAAACTATCTATGTCCGAATATATTCTTCTCGGCGAGTACTTGGATATTTTCGGGAAATTTTTTTTTTCCGATTAAAACTAAAATCTTTTGCGTCGCGGCGGCGGCGTCCGATTTAGCGTCGCCTTGCAGGTCGTCTCCAGCGAATTGCCCATGTGAACAATATCGATCGTCAAAATTTCAAAATTCCAACGCCCTTCTAAACGGCTTATTTTTTTGATTTTCCTCTGCCAAACTCGATTTTAGAAAATATATTATTCATATACGCGTATATAAAACACCTTTTCATACGAGCGCCGGTGGCGTGATGCTTAGGTATTCGTCTTCGAATCGGATGGTACTAGGTTCAAACCCCTTCTACGACGTATCTGTTTTTTTTTTTAATTTTGTTTATAGAGGAATATAGTTAAAATTTATTTTCATTTACGACAAGGAACAAAAAATAAAAAAATAGGAGTTACTGCGAAAATATTCTATTTTTAATTAAATGTATAATTAAATAATATTTCATTATTTTTTTTACTTTAACCTACACATGCTCACAGAGGTAAGGGGAGTCTTCTTTGATACCATCTTTTTATTTCCACAAATATATATTTACGAAAACAATAATGTACAAACAAGAAATGAAATAATAAATTATTACGACGATTTCCAAAATTTCAATGTTCCAACGCCTTTCTAAACCGCTTATTATTTTTTGATAATTCTCATCGTTACTTATACTAAAATCGTATATAGTTCAGTGTATTATCGAGATTATACTATATATATATCTACATATTTTCGAAAGAGTCAAAAAGTCTTTTTTGCATACATTTTTTTTTTTCTCTCAGCGCGTCTTTAAGGGGGTCAATTTTTTTTTCTCCGCTCTCCAATGTACAGGAAATTGAATGTCAATATTTTAGGGAACGATTTTTTAGTCTATTTTAAAAACAAAACTTCATATGAACGTGTGACCTAAACGTCTGTCAAAGTAGGTAGCTGAAATTCCGTACGAACGCCACTGGTGGAATTAAAAAAAAATGTGGAACACTCAATAATGCCTCTTGATACATACATAGTTTTACAGGAATTAATGTAAAACTATTTATTTTCGAAAACTTTATCACCCTGTATCTCAAAAGTTAAGACCTTTAGGTCATATGTTCATATGAAGTTTTCTTTTTATCATGACGACTAATATACGATCCCGCTACCTCAGCAAAAAAAATCGTTCCCTGAAATATGGACATTCATTTTGGAAAGAGCCTGTATAGCGGGTTTTATTAAATCAAGACGGCCATACTCCGCTCTTTTACTTATAATAATTGGTGATTGTAGAGGTAAACGGGCTCCCTCCTGGGACCTTACGGAAGGACTAAACTCGAAAAGGGAGGTGTCAAAAGACGCCTGAAGGATTTTTCTGTGCCTTAGGCTAGGTTTCCTTGCGATTAGATGCTAAATTTTCCCGATGTTTTCAGATTAGTCGGAAATTCGCGTTTATCTCCCGAACGGTTGACGCTACGCCAAAACTATCTATGTCCGAATATATTCTTCTCGGCGAGTACTTGGATATTTTCGGGAAATTTTTTTTCCGATTAAAACTAAAATCTTTTTGCGTCGCGGCGGCGGCGTCCGATTTAGCGTCGCCTTGCAGGTCGTCTCCAGCGAATTGCCCATGTGAACAATATCGATCGTCAAAATTTCAAAATTCCAACGCCCTTCTAAACGGCTTATTTTTTTGATTTTCCTCTGCCAAACTCGATTTTAGAAAATATATTATTCATATACGCGTATATAAAACACCCTTTCATACGAGCGCCGGTGGCGTGATGCTTAGGTATTCGTCTTCGAATCGGATGGTACTAGGTTCAAACCCCCCTTCTACGACGTATCTGTTTTTTTTTTTAATTTTGTTTATAGAGGAATATAGTTAAAATTTATTTTTCATTTACGACAAGGAACAAAAAAAATAAAAAAATAGGAGTTACTGCGAAAATATTCTATTTTTAATTAAATGTATAATTAAATAATATTTCATTATTTTTTTTACTTTAACCTACACATGCTCACAGAGGTAAGGAGTCTTCTTTGATACCATCTTTTTATTTCCACAAATATATATTTACGAAAACAATAATGTACAAACAAGAAATGAAATAATAAATTATTACGACGATTTCCAAAATTTCAATGTTCCAACGCCTTTCTAAACCGCTTATTATTTTTTGATAATTCTCATCGTTACTTATACTAAAATCGTATATAGTTCAGTGTATTATCGAGATTATACTATATATATATCTACATATTTTCGAAAGAGTCAAAAAGTCTTTTTTGCATACATTTTTTTTTTATTTCTCTCCAGCGCGTCTTTAAGGGGGTCAATTTTTTTTTCTCCGCTCTCCAATGTACAGGGGAAATTGAATGTCAATATTTTAGGGAACGATTTTTTAGTCTATTTTAAAAACAAAACTTCATATGAACGTGTGACCTAAACGTCTGTCAAAGTAGGTAGCTGAAATTCCGTACGAACGCCACTGGTGGAATTAAAAAAATGTGGAACACTCAATAATGCCTCTTGATACATACATAGTTTTACAGGAATTAATGTAAAACTATTTATTTTCGAAAACTTTATCACCCTGTATCTCAAAAGTTAAGACCTTTAGGTCATATGTTCATATGAAGTTTTCTTTTATCATGACGACTAATATACGATCCCGCTACCTCAGCAAAAAAAAAAAAAAAAAAAAAAAGAAGTCCACTCAACGACTTTGACAGGTAAACATTGAAATTCCTAACAAATTTCCTCTCTTCTAAAAATTACGAGATTTATTTAATATTTGTACCTTAACACCTATACAGTTACCCGTAAAGAAGTATTTGTTACTGTAATACGTAATCCGACAGCTTTTTAATATACCTAATCAAGGCCGTTAGAAATTTTCTCTCTTAAACTATTTACACTGCGAGAAAGCGCGCAATTTGAATATTATGGAATATCTTAAAACATGCTGCCTCTCTAAATATACAGATATATATCTCATGATAAACACATTTGTCAATATTCTATTAGATACACATGTCACCTATAAATAATATATTCCGTTATTATTAAATAAAAAACTTGAAAGAAATATCGAATTTTAAGCGTTCATAACTTCATTACATAAAATAAGTAAAGAAATACTACAAAATTTGAACTGTCAAGACGGACTTTTTATTCTGCGTTGACATCGAGATCATGAGTTGTTGATTTTTCGGTAAAACATTTTGTGATTGTCATTAAGATAATATATACATATAGTATTGAGATTAATTAAATAATCGTAGATATAACTGCACTTTACCAAATAACTTCATTGTATCTTAATAGATGGCAGCATATCTGAGGTATACATGTTTAGTGCAATGTATCAAGCGCTCAATTTGAATATTCTGGTATTTCTGAACACATGTTATCTCTTCAAAAATATAAGTATATACGTCATGTTAAAAACATTTGTCAATATACTAATAGATACACATTTTACCTATAAATAATATATTCCGTTATTATTAATAAAAATAGCTGAAAAAATACATCTAACGCGAAACGCGAAAAGTCAAATTGTAATCGTCAAAACCTCATTACGTAATATAATGGAAAAAATACTACGTGACGTCATTTACTTATTACCAAAAAAATACATTTCAACATTAAATACGTTAAAATACGTCTACGTACAAAATACCATCTTTAATAACTAGAGCAATAATCATTAGGCGGCCCTCATAATAAATCGTTGACGTTAGCGCGTCTGCGATCAAAATTTGAACTGTCAAGTCGGATTTTTACACTTAGAAGGTTATAGGGTTTATTAGTTCTTTTCATATTACTACCGGGAAAATTTAATTTCTTCCCAACGATATTAAAAATATTGATAAACACATTTGTCAATACTCTGTTTGATAAAATGTATAAATTGTAGAATGATGACTTAAATTCATAATTCAGCAAGTATACAGGGTAACTGCTAATGAAGCGACCATACTTTACAGTTATGTAAAATAAAGAGCGTTTCTACATAGAATGCCATTGATTTATTAAAATAGTCCGTGAAAAAAATCGATTAAAAATAAAATAAGTATGCACATTGCTTTCATACTGCTCAATTCGTATAACATTTTTTTTTTTTTTCATTTTAGTAGTTCATTAGCTGGGACACCCCGACATATTCTGTCGGGTTAAGATTAGCGGAAATGCTGGTCGGTGGGCCGGAAGAGTTCAGTCTAAATTCGAATACTTGGGATGGGTCAGCTTAGACCAAACTCGAAGAGTTTGGGTGGGGTCAACTAGTTATACTATACTAATTGGTGATTGTAGAGGTAAACGGGGCTCCCTCCTGGGACCTTACGGAAGGACTAAACTCGAAAAGGGGGGTGTCGATCGACGCCTAAAGGATTTTTCTAATCAACTGTCTAGGTTTCCCGGCGAACCGACCTTGACTTTTCCCGATGTTTTCAGATTAGTCGGAAATTCGCGTTTATCTCCCGAACGGTTGACGCTACGCCAAAACTATCTATGTCCGAATATATTCTTCTCGGCGAGTACTTGGATATTTTCGGGAAATTTTTTTTTTCCGATTAAAACTAAAAATCTTTTGTCGCGGCGGCGGCGTCCGATTTAGCGTCGCCTTGCAGGTCGTCTCCGGCGAATTGCCCATGTGAACAATATCGATCGTCAAAATTTCAAAATTCCAACGCCCTTCTAAACGGCTTATTTTTTGATTTTCCTCTGCCAAACTCGATTTTAGAAAATATATTATTCATATACGCGTATATAAAATACCATTTCATACGAGCGCCGGTGGCGTGATGCTTAGGTCTTCGGCTTCGAATCGGATGGTACTAGGTTCAAACCCCCTTCTACGACGTATCTGTTTTTTTTTTAATTTTGTTTATAGAGGAATATAGTTAAAATTTAGTTTTCATTTACGACAAGGAACAAAAAAAAAAAAATAGGAGTTACTGCGAAAATATTCTATTTTTAATTAAATGTATAATTAAATAATATTTCATTATTTTTTACTTTAACCTACACATGCTCACAGAGGTAAGGGAGTCTTCTTTGATACCATCTTTTTATTTCCACAAATATATATTTACGAAAACAATAATGTACAAACAAGGAATGAAATAATAAATTATTACGACGATTTCCAAAATTTCAATGTTCCAACGCCTTTCTAAACCGCTTATTATTTTTTGATAATTCTCATCGTTACTTATACTAAAATCGTATATAGTTCAGTGTATTATCGAGATTATACTAAGTATATATCTACATATTTTCGAAAGAGCCAAAAAGTCTTTTTTGCATACATTTTTTTTATTTCTCTCCAGCGCGTCTTTAAGGGGGTCAATTTTTTTTTTTTTCTCCGCTCTCCAATGTACAGGGAAATTGAATGTCAATATTTTAGGGAACGATTTTTTAGTCTATTTTAAAAACAAAACTTCATACGAACGTGTGACCTAAACGTCTGTCAAAGTAGGTAGCTGAAATTCCGTACGAACGCCACTGGTGGAATTAAAAAAAAAATGTGGAACACTCAATAATGCCTCTTGATACATACATAGTTTTACAGGAATTAATGTAAAACTATTTATTTTCGAAAACTTTATCACCCTGTATCTCAAAAGTTAAGACCTTTAGGTCATATGTTCATATGAAGTTTTCTTTTTATCATGACGAGTAGTATGCGATGCCGCTACGTCAGCAAAAAAAAATCGTTCCCTGAAATATGGACATTCATTTTGGAAAGAGCCTGTATAGCGGGTTTTATTAAATCAAGACGGCCATACTCCGCTCTTTATACTATACTAATTGGTGATTGTAGAGGTAAACGGGGCTCCCTCCTGGGACCTTACGGAAGGACTAAACTCGAAAAGGGGGTGTCGATCGACGCCTAAAGGATTTTTCTAATCAACTGTCTAGGTTTCCCGGCGAACCGACCTTGACTTTTCCCGATGTTTTCAGATTAGTCGGAAATTCGCGTTTATCTCCCGAACGGTTGACGCTACGCCAAAACTATCTATGTCCGAATATATTCTTCTCGGCGAGTACTTGGATATTTTCGGGAAATTTTTTTTTTCCGATTAAAACTAAAATCTTTTGCGTCGCGGCGGCGGCGTCCGATTTAGCGTCGCCTTGCAGGTCGTCTCCGGCGAATTGCCCATGTGAACAATATCGATCGTCAAAATTTCAAAATTCCAACGCCCTTCTAAACGGCTTATTTTTTTGATTTTCCTCTGCCAAACTCGATTTTAGAAAATATATTATTCATATACGCGTATATAAAATACCATTTCATACGAGCGCCGGTGGCGTGATGCTTAGGTCTTCGGCTTCGAATCGGATGGTACTAGGTTCAAACCCCTTCTACGACGTATCTGTTTTTTTTTTAATTTTGTTTATAGAGGAATATAGTTAAAATTTAGTTTTCATTTACGACAAGGAACAAAAAATAAAAAAATAGGAGTTACTGCGAAAATATTCTATTTTTAATTAAATGTATAATTAAATAATATTTCATTATTTTTTTTACTTTAACCTACACATGCTCACAGAGGTAAGGGAGTCTTCTTTGATACCATCTTTTTATTTCCACAAATATATATTTACGAAAACAATAATGTACAAACAAGGAATGAAATAATAAATTATTACGACGATTTCAAAATTTCAATGTTCCAACGCCTTTCTAAACCGCTTATTATTTTTTGATAATTCTCATCGTTACTTATACTAAAATCGTATATAGTTCAGTGTATTATCGAGATTATACTAAGTATATATCTACATATTTTCGAAAGAGCCAAAAAGTCTTTTTTGCATACATTTTTTTTTATTTCTCTCCAGCGCGTCTTTAAGGGGGTCAATTTTTTTTTCTCCGCTCTCCAATGTACAGGGAAATTGAATGTCAATATTTTAGGGAACGATTTTTTAGTCTATTTTAAAAAACAAAACTTCATACGAACGTGTGACCTAAACGTCTGTCAAAGTAGGTAGCTGAAATTCCGTACGAACGCCACTGGTGGAATTAAAAAAAAAAATGTGGAACACTCAATAATGCCTCTTGATACATACATAGTTTTACAGGAATTAATGTAAAACTATTTATTTTCGAAAACTTTATCACCCTGTATCTCAAAAGTTAAGACCTTTAGGTCATATGTTCATATGAAGTTTTCTTTTTATCATGACGAGTAGTATGCGATGCCGCTACGTCAGCAAAAAAAAATCGTTCCCTGAAATATGGACATTCATTTTGGAAAGAGCCTGTATAGCGGGTTTTATTAAATCAAGACGGCCATACTCCGCTCTTTATACTATACTAATTGGTGATTGTAGAGGTAAACGGGGCTCCCTCCTGGGACCTTACGGAAGGACTAAACTCGAAAAGGGGGTGTCGATCGACGCCTAAAGGATTTTTCTAATCAACTGTCTAGGTTTCCCGGCGAACCGACCTTGACTTTTCCCGATGTTTTCAGATTAGTCGGAAATTCGCGTTTATCTCCCGAACGGTTGACGCTACGCCAAAACTATCTATGTCCGAATATATTCTTCTCGGCGAGTACTTGGATATTTTCGGGAAATTTTTTTTTCCGATTAAAACTAAAATCTTTTTGCGTCGCGGCGGCGGCGTCCGATTTAGCGTCGCCTTGCAGGTCGTCTCCGGCGAATTGCCCATGTGAACAATATCGATCGTCAAAATTTCAAAATTCCAACGCCCTTCTAAACGGCTTATTTTTTGATTTTCCTCTGCCAAACTCGATTTTAGAAAATATATTATTCATATACGCGTATATAAAATACCATTTCATACGAGCGCCGGTGGCGTGATGCTTAGGTCTTCGGCTTCGAATCGGATGGTACTAGGTTCAAACCCCTTCTACGACGTATCTGTTTTTTTTTTTAATTTTGTTTATAGAGGAATATAGTTAAAATTTAGTTTTCATTTACGACAAGGAACAAAAAATAAAAAAATAGGAGTTACTGCGAAAATATTCTATTTTTAATTAAATGTATAATTAAATAATATTTCATTATTTTTTTTACTTTAACCTACACATGCTCACAGAGGTAAGGGAGTCTTCTTTGATACCATCTTTTTATTTCCACAAATATATATTTACGAAAACAATAATGTACAAACAAGGAATGAAATAATAAATTATTACGACGATTTCCAAAATTTCAATGTTCCAACGCCTTTCTAAACCGCTTATTATTTTTTGATAATTCTCATCGTTACTTATACTAAAATCGTATATAGTTCAGTGTATTATCGAGATTATACTAAGTATATATCTACATATTTTCGAAAGAGCCAAAAAGTCTTTTTTGCATACATTTTTTTTTATTTCTCTCCAGCGCGTCTTTAAGGGGGTCAATTTTTTTTCTCCGCTCTCCAATGTACAGGGGAAATTGAATGTCAATATTTTAGGGAACGATTTTTTAGTCTATTTTAAAAACAAAACTTCATACGAACGTGTGACCTAAACGTCTGTCAAAGTAGGTAGCTGAAATTCCGTACGAACGCCACTGGTGGAATTAAAAAAAAAATGTGGAACACTCAATAATGCCTCTTGATACATACATAGTTTTACAGGAATTAATGTAAAACTATTTATTTTCGAAAACTTTATCACCCTGTATCTCAAAAGTTAAGACCTTTAGGTCATATGTTCATATGAAGTTTTCTTTTTATCATGACGAGTAGTATGCGATGCCGCTACGTCAGCAAAAAAAAATCGTTCCCTGAAATATGGACATTCATTTTGGAAAGAGCCTGTATAGCGGGTTTTATTAAATCAAGACGGCCATACTCCGCTCTTTTTACTTATAATAATTGGTGATTGTAGAGGTAAACGGGGCTCCCTCCTGGGACCTTACGGAAGGACTAAACTCGAAAAGGAGGTGTCAAAAGACGCCTGAAGGATTTTTCTAATCAACTTAGGCTAGGTTTCCCGGCGATTAGATGCTTGACTTTTCCCGATGTTTTCAGATTAGTCGGAAATTCGCGTTTATCTCCCGAACGGTTGACGCTACGCCAAAACTATCTATGTCCGAATATATTCTTCTCGGCGAGTACTTGGATATTTTCGGGAAATTTTTTTTTCCGATTAAAACTAAAATCTTTTTGCGTCGCGGCGGCGGCGTCCGATTTAGCGTCGCCTTGCAGGTCGTCTCCAGCGAATTGCCCATGTGAACAATATCGATCGTCAAAATTTCAAAATTCCAACGCCCTTCTAAACGGCTTATTTTTTTGATTTTCCTCTGCCAAACTCGATTTTAGAAAATATATTATTCATATACGCGTATATAAAATACCCTTTCATACGAGCGCCGGTGGCGTGATGCTTAGGTATTCGTCTTCGAATCGGATGGTACTAGGTTCAAACCCCCTTCTACGACGTATCTGTTTTTTTTTTTAATTTTGTTTATAGAGGAATATAGTTAAAATTTATTTTTCATTTACGACAAGGAACAAAAAATAAAAAAATAGGAGTTACTGCGAAAATATTCTATTTTTAATTAAATGTATAATTAAATAATATTTCATTATTTTTTTTACTTTAACCTACACATGCTCACAGAGGTAAGGGAGTCTTCTTTGATACCATCTTTTTATTTCCACAAATATATATTTACGAAAACAATAATGTACAAACAAGAAATGAAATAATAAATTATTACGACGATTTCCAAAATTTCAATGTTCCAACGCCTTTCTAAACCGCTTATTATTTTTTGATAATTCTCATCGTTACTTATACTAAAATCGTATATAGTTCAGTGTATTATCGAGATTATACTAAGTATATATCTACATATTTTCGAAAGAGTCAAAAAGTCTTTTTTGCATACATTTTTTTTATTTCTCTCCAGCGCGTCTTTAAGGGGGTCAATTTTTTTTTCTCCGCTCTCCAATGTACAGGGGAAATTGAATGTCAATATTTTAGGGAACGATTTTTTAGTCTATTTTAAAAACAAAACTTCATATGAACGTGTGACCTAAACGTCTGTCAAAGTAGGTAGCTGAAATTCCGTACGAACGCCACTGGTGGAATTAAAAAAAATGTGGAACACTCAATAATGCCTCTTGATACATACATAGTTTTACAGGAATTAATGTAAAACTATTTATTTTCGAAAACTTTATCACCCTGTATCTCAAAAGTTAAGACCTTTAGGTCATATGTTCATATGAAGTTTTCTTTATCATGACGACTAATATACGATCCCGCTACGTCAGCAAAAAAAATCGTTCCCTGAAATATGGACATTCATTTTGGAAAGAGCCTGTATAGCGGGTTTTATTAAATCAAGACGGCCATACTCCGCTCTTTTTACTTATAATAATTGGTGATTGTAGAGGTAAACGGGGCTCCTCCTGGGACCTTACGGAAGGACTAAACTCGAAAAGGGAGGTGTCAAAAGACGCCTGAAGGATTTTTCTGTGCCTTAGGCTAGGTTTCCTTGCGATTAGATGCTAAATTTTCCCGATGTTTTCAGATTAGTCGGAAATTCGCGTTTATCTCCCGAACGGTTGACGCTACGCCAAAACTATCTATGTCCGAATATATTCTTCTCGGCGAGTACTTGGATATTTTCGGGAAATTTTTTTTTTCCGATTAAAACTAAAATCTTTTTGCGTCGCGGCGGCGGCGTCCGATTTAGCGTCGCCTTGCAGGTCGTCTCCAGCGAATTGCCCATGTGAACAATATCGATCGTCAAAATTTCAAAATTCCAACGCCCTTCTAAACGGCTTATTTTTTTGATTTTCCTCTGCCAAACTCGATTTTAGAAAATATATTATTCATATACGCGTATATAAAACCCTTTCATACGAGCGCCGGTGGCGTGATGCTTAGGTATTCGTCTTCGAATCGGATGGTACTAGGTTCAAACCCCTTCTACGACGTATCTGTTTTTTTTTTTAATTTTGTTTATAGAGGAATATAGTTAAAATTTATTTTTCATTTACGACAAGGAACAAAAAATAAAAAAATAGGAGTTACTGCGAAAATATTCTATTTTTAATTAAATGTATAATTAAATAATATTTCATTATTTTTTTTACTTTAACCTACACATGCTCACAGAGGTAAGGGAGTCTTCTTTGATACCATCTTTTATTTCCACAAATATATATTTACGAAAACAATAATGTACAAACAAGAAATGAAATAATAAATTATTACGACGATTTCCAAAATTTCAATGTTCCAACGCCTTTCTAAACCGCTTATTATTTTTTGATAATTCTCATCGTTACTTATACTAAAATCGTATATAGTTCAGTGTATTATCGAGATTATACTAATATATATCTACATATTTTCGAAAGAGTCAAAAAGTCTTTTTGCATACATTTTTTTTTATTTCTCTCCAGCGCGTCTTTAAGGGGGTCAATTTTTTTTTTCTCCGCTCTCCAATGTACAGGGGAAATTGAATGTCAATATTTTAGGGAACGATTTTTTAGTCTATTTTAAAAACAAAACTTCATATGAACGTGTGACCTAAACGTCTGTCAAAGTAGGTAGCTGAAATTCCGTACGAACGCCACTGGTGGAATTAAAAAAAAATGTGGAACACTCAATAATGCCTCTTGATACATACATAGTTTTACAGGAATTAATGTAAAACTATTTATTTTCGAAAACTTTATCACCCTGTATCTCAAAAGTTAAGACCTTTAGGTCATATGTTCATATGAAGTTTTCTTTTTATCATGACGACTAATATACGATCCCGCTACGTCAGCAAAAAAAAAAAATCGTTCCCTGAAATATGGACATTCATTTTGGAAAGAGCCTGTATAGCGGGTTTTATTAAATCAAGACGGCCATACTCCGCTCTTTTACTATAATAATTGGTGATTGTAGAGGTAAACGGGGCTCCCTCCTGGGACCTTACGGAAGGACTAAACTCGAAAAGGGAGGTGTCAAAAGACGCCTGAAGGATTTTTCTGTGCCTTAGGCTAGGTTTCCTTGCGATTAGATGCTAAATTTTCCCGATGTTTTCAGATTAGTCGGAAATTCGCGTTTATCTCCCGAACGGTTGACGCTACGCCAAAACTATCTATGTCCGAATATATTCTTCTCGGCGAGTACTTGGATATTTTCGGGAAATTTTTTTTTTCCGATTAAAACTAAAATCTTTTTGCGTCGCGGCGGCGGCGTCCGATTTAGCGTCGCCTTGCAGGTCGTCTCCAGCGAATTGCCCATGTGAACAATATCGATCGTCAAAATTTCAAAATTCCAACGCCCTTCTAAACGGCTTATTTTTTTGATTTTCCTCTGCCAAACTCGATTTTAGAAAATATATTATTCATACGCGTATATAAAACACCCTTTCATACGAGCGCCGGTGGCGTGATGCTTAGGTATTCGTCTTCGAATCGGATGGTACTAGGTTCAAACCCCTTCTACGACGTATCTGTTTTTTTTTTTAATTTTGTTTATAGAGGAATATAGTTAAAATTTATTTTTCATTTACGACAAGGAACAAAAAATAAAAAAATAGGAGTTACTGCGAAAATATTCTATTTTTAATTAAATGTATAATTAAATAATATTTCATTATTTTTTTTACTTTAACCTACACATGCTCACAGAGGTAAGGGAGTCTTCTTTGATACCATCTTTTTATTTCCACAAATATATATTTACGAAAACAATAATGTACAAACAAGAAATGAAATAATAAATTATTACGACGATTTCCAAAATTTCAATGTTCCAACGCCTTTCTAAACCGCTTATTATTTTTTGATAATTCTCATCGTTACTTATACTAAAATCGTATATAGTTCAGTGTATTATCGAGATTATACTAATATATATCTACATATTTTCGAAAGAGTCAAAAAGTCTTTTTTGCATACATTTTTTTTTATTTCTCTCCAGCGCGTCTTTAAGGGGGTCAATTTTTTTTTCTCCGCTCTCCAATGTACAGGGGAAATTGAATGTCAATATTTTAGGGAACGATTTTTTAGTCTATTTTAAAAACAAAACTTCATATGAACGTGTGACCTAAACGTCTGTCAAAGTAGGTAGCTGAAATTCCGTACGAACGCCACTGGTGGAATTAAAAAAATGTGGAACACTCAATAATGCCTCTTGATACATACATAGTTTTACAGGAATTAATGTAAAACTATTTATTTTCGAAAACTTTATCACCCTGTATCTCAAAAGTTAAGACCTTTAGGTCATATGTTCATATGAAGTTTTCTTTTTATCATGACGACTAATATACGATCCCGCTACGTCAGCAAAAAAAAAAAAAAAAAAATCGTTCCCTGAAATATGGACATTCATTTTGGAAAGAGCCTGTATAGCGGGTTTTATTAAATCAAGACGGCCATACTCCGCTCTTTTACTTATAATAATTGGTGATTGTAGAGGTAAACGGGGCTCCCTCCTGGGACCTTACGGAAGGACTAAACTCGAAAAGGGAGGTGTCAAAAGACGCCTGAAGGATTTTTCTGTGCCTTAGGCTAGGTTTCCCGGCGATTAGATGCTAAATTTTCCCGATGTTTTCAGATTAGTCGGAAATTCGCGTTTATCTCCCGAACGGTTGACGCTACGCCAAAACTATCTATGTCCGAATATATTCTTCTCGGCGAGTACTTGGATATTTTCGGGAAATTTTTTTTTCCGATTAAAACTAAAATCTTTTTGCGTCGCGGCGGCGGCGTCCGATTTAGCGTCGCCTTGCAGGTCGTCTCCAGCGAATTGCCCATGTGAACAATATCGATCGTCAAAATTTCAAAATTCCAACGCCCTTCTAAACGGCTTATTTTTTTGATTTTCCTCTGCCAAACTCGATTTTAGAAAATATATTATTCATATACGCGTATATAAAACACCCTTTCATACGAGCGCCGGTGGCGTGATGCTTAGGTATTCGTCTTCGAATCGGATGGTACTAGGTTCAAACCCCTTCTACGACGTATCTGTTTTTTTTTAATTTTGTTTATAGAGGAATATAGTTAAAATTTATTTTTCATTTACGACAAGGAACAAAAAATAAAAAAATAGGAGTTACTGCGAAAATATTCTATTTTTAATTAAATGTATAATTAAATAATATTTCATTATTTTTTTTACTTTAACCTACACATGCTCACAGAGGTAAGGGAGTCTTCTTTGATACCATCTTTTTATTTCCACAAATATATATTTACGAAAACAATAATGTACAAACAAGAAATGAAATAATAAATTATTACGACGATTTCCAAAATTTCAATGTTCCAACGCCTTTCTAAACCGCTTATTATTTTTTGATAATTCTCATCGTTACTTATACTAAAATCGTATATAGTTCAGTGTATTATCGAGATTATACTATATATATATCTACATATTTTCGAAAGAGTCAAAAAGTCTTTTTTGCATACATTTTTTTATTTCTCTCCAGCGCGTCTTTAAGGGGGTCAATTTTTTCTCCGCTCTCCAATGTACAGGGAAATTGAATGTCAATATTTTAGGGAACGATTTTTTAGTCTATTTTAAAAACAAAACTTCATATGAACGTGTGACCTAAACGTCTGTCAAAGTAGGTAGCTGAAATTCCGTACGAACGCCACTGGTGGAATTAAAAAAAAATGTGGAACACTCAATAATGCCTCTTGATACATACATAGTTTTCCAGGAATTAATGTAAAACTATTTATTTTCGAAAACTTTATCACCCTGTATCTCAAAAGTTAAGACCTTTAGGTCATATGTTCATATGAAGTTTTCTTTTTATCATGACGAGTAGTATGCGATCCCGCTACGTCAGCAAAAAAAAAAAAAAAAAAAAAAAAGAAGTCCACTCAACGACTTTGACAGGTAAACATTGAAATTCCTAACAAATTTCCTCTCTTCTAAAAATTACGAGATTTATTTAATATTTGTACCTTAACACCTATACAGTTACCCGTAAGGACGTATTTGTTACTGTAATACGTAATCCGACAGCTTTTTAATATACCTAATCAAGGCCGTTAGAAATTTTTCTTTTAAACTATTTACACTGCGAGAAAGCGCGCAATTTGAATATTATGGAATAACTTAAAACATGCTGCCTCTCTAAATATACAGATATATATGTCATGATAAACACATTTGTCAATATTCTATTAGATACACATTTCACCTATAAATAATATATTCCGTTATTATTAAATAAAAAACTTGAAAGAAATATTGAATTTTAAGCGTTCATAACTTCATTACGTAAAATAAGTAAAGAAATACTACAAAATTTGAACTGTCAAGACGGACTTTTTGTTCTGCGTTTACATCGAGATCATGAGTTGTTGATTTTTCGGTAAAACATTTTGTGATTGTCATTAAGATAATATATACATATAGTATTGAGATTAATTAAATAATCGTAGATATAACTGCACTTTACCAAATAACTTCATTGTATCTTAATAGATGGCAGCATATCTGAGGTATACATGTTTAGTGCAATGTATCAAGCGCTCAATTTGAATATTATGGTATTTCTGAACACATGTTATCTCTTCAAAAATATAAGTATATACGTCATGTTAAAAACATTTGTCAATATACTAATAGATACACATTTTACCTATAAATAATATATTCCGTTATTATTAATAAAAATAGTTGAAAAAATACATCTAACGCGAAACGCGAAAAGTCAAATTGTAATCGTCAAAACCTCATTACGTAATATAATGGAAAAAATACTACGTGACGTCATTTACTTATTACCAAAAAAATATATTTCAAAATTAAATACGTTAAAATACGTCTACGTACAAAATACCATCTTTAATAACTATAGCAAAAATCATTAGGCGGCCCTCATAATAAATCGTTGACGTTAGCGCGTCTGCGATCAAAATTTGAACTGTCAAGACGGATTTTTACACTTAGAAGGTTATAGGGTTTATTAGTTCTTTTCATATTACTACCGGGAAAATTTAATTTCTTCCCAACGATATTAAAAATATTGATAAACACATTTGTCAATACTCTGTTTGATAAAATGTATAAATTATAGAATGATGACTTAAATTCATAATTCAGCAAGTATACAGGGTAACTGCTAATGAAGCGACCATACTTTACAGTTATGTAAAATAAAGAGCGTTTCTACATAGAATGCCATTGATTTATTAAAATAGTCCGTGAAAAAAATCGATTAAAAATAAAATAAGTATGCACATTGCTTTCATACTGCTCAATTCGTATAACAATTTTTTTTTTCATTTTAGTAGTTCATTAGCTGGGACACCTCGACATATTCTGTCGGGTTAAGATTAGCGGAAATGCTGGTCGGTGGGCCGGAAGAGTTCAGTCTAAATTCGAATACTTGGGATGGGTCAGCTTAGACCAAACTCGAAGAGTTTGGGTGGGGTCAACTAGTTTACTTATAATAATTGGTGATTGTAGAGGTAAACGGGGCTCCCTCCTGGGACCTTACGGAAGGACTAAACTCGAAAAGGGGCGTGTCAAAAGACGCCTGAAGGATTTTTCTGTGCCTTAGGCTAGGTTTCCTTGCGATTAGATGCTAAATTTTCCCGATGTTTTCAGATTAGTCGGAAATTCGCGTTTATCTCCCGAACGGTTGACGCTACGCCAAAACTATCTATGTCCGAATATATTCTTCTCGGCGAGTACTTGGATATTTTCGGGAAATTTTTTTTTCCGATTAAAACTAAAATCTTTTTGCGTCGCGGCGGCGACGTCCGATTTAGCGTCGCCTTGCAGGTCGTCTCCAGCGAATTGCCCATGTGAACAATATCGATCGTCAAAATTTCAAAATTCCAACGCCCTTCTAAACGGCTTATTTTTTTGATTTTCCTCTGCCAAACTCGATTTTAGAAAATATATTATTCATATACGCGTATATAAAATACCCTTTCATACGAGCGCCGGTGGCGTGATGCTTAGGTATTCGTCTTCGAATCGGATGGTACTAGGTTCAAACCCCTTCTACGACGTATCTGTTTTTTTTTTTTTTATTTTGTTTATAGAGGAATATAGTTAAAATTTATTTTTCATTTACGACAAGGAACAAAAAATAAAAAAATAGGAGTTACTGCGAAAATATTCTATTTTTAATTAAATGTATAATTAAATAATATTTCATTATTTTTTTTACTTTAACCTACACATGCTCACAGAGGTAAGGGAGTCTTCTTTGATACCATCTTTTTATTTCCACAAATATATATTTACGAAAACAATAATGTACAAACAAGAAATGAAATAATAAATTATTACGACGATTTCCAAAATTTCAATGTTCCAACGCCTTTCTAAACCGCTTATTATTTTTTGATAATTCTCATCGTTACTTATACTAAAATCGTATATAGTTCAGTGTATTATCGAGATTATACTACATATATATATATCTACATATTTTCGAAAGAGTCAAAAAGTCTTTTTTGCATACATTTTTTTTTATTTCTCTCCAGCGCGTCTTTAAGGGGTCAATTTTTTTTTTCTCCGCTCTCCAATGTACAGGGGAAATTGAATGTCAATATTTTAGGGAACGATTTTTTAGTCTATTTTAAAAACAAAACTTCATATGAACGTGTGACCTAAACGTCTGTCAAAGTAGGTAGCTGAAATTCCGTACGAACGCCACTGGTGGAATTAAAAAAAATGTGGAACACTCAATAATGCCTCTTGATACATACATAGTTTTACAGGAATTAATGTAAAACTATTTATTTTCGAAAACTTTATCACCCTGTATCTCAAAAGTTAAGACCTTTAGGTCATATGTTCATATGAAGTTTTCTTTTTATCATGACGAGTAGTATGCGATCCCGCTACGTCAGCAAAAAAAAATCGTTCCCTGAAATATGGACATTCATTTTGGAAAGAGCCTGTATAGCGGGTTTTATTAAATCAAGACGGCCATACTCCGCTCTTTTACTTATAATAATTGGTGATTGTAGAGGTAAACGGGGCTCCCTCCTGGGACCTTACGGAAGGACTAAACTCGAAAAGGGAGGTGTCAAAAGACGCCTGAAGGATTTTTCTGTGCCTTAGGCTAGGTTTCCTTGCGATTAGATGCTAAATTTTCCGGATGTTTTCAGATTAGTCGGAAATTCGCGTTTATCTCCCGAACGGTTGACGCTACGCCAAAACTATCTATGTCCGAATATATTCTTCTCGGCGAGTACTTGGATATTTTCGGGAAATTTTTTTTTCCGATTAAAACTAAAATCTTTTTGCGTCGCGGCGGCGGCGTCCGATTTAGCGTCGCCTTGCAGGTCGTCTCCAGCGAATTGCCCATGTGAACAATATCGATCGTCAAAATTTCAAAATTCCAACGCCCTTCTAAACGGCTTATTTTTTTGATTTTCCTCTGCCAAACTCGATTTTAGAAAATATATTATTCATATACGCGTATATAAAACACCCTTTCATACGAGCGCCGGTGGCGTGATGTAGGTATTCGTCTTCGAATCGGATGGTACTAGGTTCAAACCCCCTTCTACGACGTATCTGTTTTTTTTTTTTTAATTTTGTTTATAGAGGAATATAGTTAAAATTTATTTTTCATTTACGACAAGGAACAAAAAATAAAAAAATAGGAGTTACTGCGAAAATATTCTATTTTTAATTAAATGTATAATTAAATAATATTTCATTATTTTTTTTACTTTAACCTACACATGCTCACAGAGGTAAGGGAGTCTTCTTTGATACCATCTTTTTATTTCCACAAATATATATTTACGAAAACAATAATGTACAAACAAGAAATGAAATAATAAATTATTACGACGATTTCCAAAATTTCAATGTTCCAACGCCTTTCTAAACCGCTTATTATTTTTGATAATTCTCATCGTTACTTATACTAAAATCGTATATAGTTCAGTGTATTATCGAGATTATACTATATATATATCTACATATTTTCGAAAGAGTCAAAAAGTCTTTTTTGCATACATTTTTTTATTTCTCTCCAGCGCGTCTTTAAGGGGGTCAATTTTTTTTTTTCCGCTCTCCAATGTACAGGGGAAATTGAATGTCAATATTTTAGGGAACGATTTTTTAGTCTATTTTAAAAACAAAACTTCATATGAACGTGTGACCTAAACGTCTGTCAAAGTAGGTAGCTGAAATTCCGTACGAACGCCACTGGTGGAATTAAAAAAAATGTGGAACACTCAATAATGCCTCTTGATACATACATAGTTTTACAGGAATTAATGTAAAACTATTTATTTTCGAAAACTTTATCACCCTGTATCTCAAAAGTTAAGGCCTTTAGGTCATATGTTCATATGAAGTTTTCTTTTTATCATGACGACTAATATACGATCCCGCTACCTCAGCAAAAAAAAAAAAAAAAAAAAATCGTTCCCTGAAATATGGACATTCATTTTGGAAAGTGCCTGTATAGCGGGTTTTATTCAATCAAAGTCGGCCATATTCCGCTCTTTTACTTATAATAATTGGTGATTGTAGAGGTAAACGGGGCTCCCTCCTGGGACCTTACGGAAGGACTAAACTCGAAAAGGGAGGTGTCAAAAGACGCCTGAAGGATTTTTCTGTGCCCTAGGCTAGGTTTCCTTGCGATTAGATGCTAAATTTTCCGGATGTTTTCAGATTAGTCGGAAATTCGCGTTTATCTCCAGAACGGTTGACGCTACGCCAAAACTATCTATGTCCGAATATATTCTTCTCGGCGAGTACTTGGATATTTTCGGGAAATTTTTTTTTTCCGATTAAAACTAAAATCTTTTTGCGTCGCGGCGGCGGCGTCCGATTTAGCGTCGCCTTGCAGGTCGTCTCCAGCGAATTGCCCATGTGAACAATATCGATCGTCAAAATTTCAAAATTCCAACGCCCTTCTAAACGGCTTATTTTTTTGATTTTCCTCTGCCAAACTCGATTTTAGAAAATATATTATTCATATACGCGTATATAAAACACCCTTTCATACGAGCGCCGGTGGCGTGATGTTAGGTATTCGTCTTCGAATCGGATGGTACTAGGTTCAAACCCCCTTCTACGACGTATCTGTTTTTTTTTTTAATTTTGTTTATAGAGGAATATAGTTAAAATTTATTTTTCATTTACGACAAGGAACAAAAAATAAAAAAATAGGAGTTACTGCGAAAATATTCTATTTTTAATTAAATGTATAATTAAATAATATTTCATTATTTTTTTACTTTAACCTACACATGCTCACAGAGGTAAGGGAGTCTTCTTTGATACCATCTTTTTATTTCCACAAATATATATTTACGAAAACAATAATGTACAAACAAGAAATGAAATAATAAATTATTACGACGATTTCCAAAATTTCAATGTTCCAACGCCTTTCTAAACCGCTTATTATTTTTTGATAATTCTCATCGTTACTTATACTAAAATCGTATATAGTTCAGTGTATTATCGAGATTATACTATATATATATCTACATATTTTCGAAAGAGTCAAAAAGTCTTTTTTGCATACATTTTTTTATTTCTCTCCAGCGCGTCTTTAAGGGGTCAATTTTTTTCTCCGCTCTCCAATGTACAGGGAAATTGAATGTCAATATTTTAGGGAACGATTTTTTAGTCTATTTTAAAAACAAAACTTCATATGAACGTGTGACCTAAACGTCTGTCAAAGTAGGTAGCTGAAATTCCGTACGAACGCCACTGGTGGAATTAAAAAAAAAATGTGGAACACTCAATAATGCCTCTTGATACATACATAGTTTTACAGGAATTAATGTAAAACTATTTATTTTCGAAAACTTTATCACCCTGTATCTCAAAAGTTAAGGCCTTTAGGTCATATGTTCATATGAAGTTTTCTTTTTATCATGACGACTAATATACGATCCCGCTACGTCCAGCAAAAAAAAAAAAAAAAAAAAAAAAAAAAGATCTGTAGTCAACGACTTTGACAGGTAAACATTGAAATTCCTAACAAATTTCCTCTCTTCTAAAAATTACGAGATTTATTTAATATTTGTACATTAACACCTATACAGTTACCCGTAAGGACTTATTTGTTACTGTAATACGTAATCCGACAGCTTTTTAATCAAGGACGTTAGTGATTTTTTCTTTTAAACTATTTAGAACACTGCGAGAAGACAAATATAGCAGGCGCGCGATTTGAATATTATGAAATAACTTAAAACATGCTGCCTCTCTAAATATACAGATATATATGTCATGATAAACACAATTGTCAATATTCTATTAGATACACATTTCATCTATAAATAATATATTCCGTTATTATTAAATAAAAAACTTGAAAGAAATATCGAATTATAAGCGTTTATAACTTCATTACGTAAAATAAATAAAGAAATACTACATTTCACCTTTTATTTATTACGAAAAAAATATATTTAAATAATAAATACGTTAAATACGTTTATTAGGTACCTACCACGTACAAAATACCATCTTTAAACCTTTCCCGGCTCTCACAATAAATCGTAGGCGGCCTCCGTTAGCCCCACTGCCGTCAAAATTTGAACTGTCAAGACGGACTTTTTATTCTGCGTTTACATCGAGATCATGAGTTGATTTTTCGGTAAAACATTTTGTGATTGTCATTAAGATAATATATACATATAATATTGAGATTAATTAAATAATCGTAGATATAACTGCACTTTACCAAATATCTTAATTGTATCTTAATAGATGGCAGCATATCTGACGTATATATGTTTAGTGCAAGGTATCAAGCGCGCAATTTGAATATTATGGTATTTCTGAACACATGTTATCTCTTCAAAAATATAAGTATATACGTCATGTTAAAAACATTTGTCAATATACTAATAGATACACATTTCACCTATAAATAATATATTCCGTTATTATTAATGAAAATAGTTGAAAAAATACATCTAACGCGAAACGTGAAAAGTCAAATTGTAATCGTCAAAACCTCATTACGTAAAATAATGGAAAAAATAGTACATGACGTAATTTACTTATTACCAAAAAAATATATTTAAAAATTAAATACGTTAAAATACGTACAAAATACCATCTTTAATAACTATAGCAAAAATCATTAGGCGGCTCTCATAATAAATCGTTGACGTTAGCGCGTCTGCGATCAAAATTTGAACTGTCAAGACGGACTTTTACACTTAGAAGGTTATAGAGTTTATTAGTTCTTTTCATATTATTACTGGGAAAATTTAATTTCTTCCCAACGATATTAAAAATATTGATAAACACATTTGTCAATACTCTGTTTGATAAAATGTATAAATCGTAGAATGATGACTTAAATTCATAATTCAGCAAGTATACCGGGTAACTGCTAATGAAGCGACCATACTTTACAGTTATGTAAAATAAAGAGCGTTTCTACATAGAATGCCATTGATTTATTGAAATAGTCCGTGAAAAAAATCGATTAAAAATAAAATAAGTATGCACATTGCTTTCATACTGCTCAATTCGTATAACAATTTTTTTTTTTTTATTTTAGTAGTTCATTAGCTGGGACACCTTCTCGACATATTCTGTCGATTCAAAATCTGTACGAAGTAGAAAATATATACAGGGATACCTCTATCTAAGTATTTAAGAGATCAACGGTATTTTGATTTTATTATAAGTAATATTATTATTATTATTTATTTTCAAACGAATAAGAGTAAGTACGATGGGATAAAAAGAGAGCGTTTCCCAAATAATTTTTAACACACTAAAAAATTGGTCAACCAACATACAGGGTAACTGGTAATGAAACGGTCATACTTTACAGTGTGTAAAGTAAATAGCGTTTCTACATAGAACGCCATTGACATTTATTAAAATGGTTCGTGAAAAAAATCGACAAAATATAAAATAAGTATCGAGGCCGTAGGCCGAGTAGTGTTTAACACACTTAAAAGTTATTGAGGGAGTTTAGATTAACAGAATGCACGCATGTTTCGTGTATATTATTGTAGGTACTCAGGGCTACTGTTATATAAATAATTTTAGAGGTGGCGCTGGTTTCTGAATTTGCTTAGCTACCTTGAAGACGCTTAAAAGTTGTGGAGCGGGTTAAGATTAGCGGAAATGCTGGTCGGTGGGCCGGAAGAGTTCAGTCTAAATTCGAATACTTGGGATGGGTCAGCTTAGACCAAACTCGAAGAGTTTGGGTGGGGTCAACTATTTACTTATAATAATTGGTGATTGTAGAGGTAAACGGGGCTCCCTCCTGGGACCTTACGGAAGGACTAAACTCGAAAAGGGGCGTGTCAAAAGACGCCTGAAGGATTTTTCTGTGCCTTAGGCTAGGTTTCCTTGCGATTAGATGCTAAATTTTCCCGATGTTTTCAGATTAGTCGGAAATTCGCGTTTATCTCCCGAACGGTTGACGCTACGCCAAAACTATCTATGTCCGAATATATTCTTCTCGGCGAGTACTTGGATATTTTCGGGAAATTTTTTTTTCCGATTAAAACTAAAATCTTTTGCGTCGCGGCGGCGGCGTCCGATTTAGCGTCGCCTTGCAGGTCGTCTCCAGCGAATTGCCCATGTGAACAATATCGATCGTCAAAATTTCAAAATTCCAACGCCCTTCTAAACGGCTTATTTTTTTGATTTTCCTCTGCCAAACTCGATTTTAGAAAATATATTATTCATATACGCGTATATAAGATACCCTTTCATACGAGCGCCGGTGGCGTGATGCTTAGGTATTCGTCTTCGAATCGGATGGTACTAGGTTCAAACCCCTTCTACGACGTATCTGTTTTTTTTTATTTTGTTTATAGAGGAATATAGTTAAAATTTATTTTTCATTTACGACAAGGAACAAAAAATAAAAAAATAGGAGTTACTGCGAAAATATTCTATTTTTAATTAAATGTATAATTAAATAATATTTCATTATTTTTTTTACTTTAACCTACACATGCTCACAGAGGTAAGGGAGTCTTCTTTGATACCATCTTTTTATTTCCACAAATATATATTTACGAAAACAATAATGTACAAACAAGAAATGAAATAATAAATTATTACGACGATTTCCAAAATTTCAATGTTCCAACGCCTTTCTAAACCGCTTATTATTTTTTGATAATTCTCATCGTTACTTATACTAAAATCGTATATAGTTCAGTGTATTATCGAGATTATACTACATATATATATATCTACATATTTTCGAAAGAGTCAAAAAGTCTTTTTTGCATACATTTTTTTTTATTTCTCTCCAGCGCGTCTTTAAGGGGGTCAATTTTTTTTCTCCGCTCTCCAATGTACAGGGGAAATTGAATGTCAATATTTTAGGGAACGATTTTTTAGTCTATTTTAAAAACAAAACTTCATATGAACGTGTGACCTAAACGTCTGTCAAAGTAGGCAGCTGAAATTCCGTACGAACGCCACTGGCGGAATTAAAAAAAAAAATGTGGAACAGTCAATAATGCCTCTTGATACATACATAGTTTTACAGGAATTAATGTAAAACTATTTATTTTCGAAAACTTTATCACCCTGTATCTCAAAAGTTAAGACCTTTAGGTCATATGTTCATATGAAGTTTTCTTTTTATCATGACGAGTAGTATGCGATCCCGCTACGTCAGCAAAAAAAAAAAATCGTTCCCTGAAATATGGACATTCATTTTGGAAAGAGCCTGTATAGCGGGTTTTATTAAATCAAGACGGCCATACTCCGCTCTTTTACTTATAATAATTGGTGATTGTAGAGGTAAACGGGGCTCCCTCCTGGGACCTTACGGAAGGACTAAACTCGAAAAGGGGCGTGTCAAAAGACGCCTGAAGGATTTTTCTGTGCCTTAGGCTAGGTTTCCTTGCGATTAGATGCTAAATTTTCCCGATGTTTTCAGATTAGTCGGAAATTCGCGTTTATCTCCCGAACGGTTGACGCTACGCCAAAACTATCTATGTCCGAATATATTCTTCTCGGCGAGTACTTGGATATTTTCGGGAAATTTTTTTTTTCCGATTAAAACTAAAATCTTTTTGCGTCGCGGCGGCGACGTCCGATTTAGCGTCGCCTTGCAGGTCGTCTCCAGCGAATTGCCCATGTGAACAATATCGATCGTCAAAATTTCAAAATTCCAACGCCCTTCTAAACGGCTTATTTTTTTGATTTTCCTCTGCCAAACTCGATTTTAGAAAATATATTATTCATATACGCGTATATAAGATACCCTTTCATACGAGCGCCGGTGGCGTGATGCTTAGGTATTCGTCTTCGAATCGGATGGTACTAGGTTCAAACCCCTTCTACGACGTATCTGTTTTTTTTTTTATTTTGTTTATAGAGGAATATAGTTAAAATTTATTTTTCATTTACGACAAGGAACAAAAAATAAAAAAATAGGAGTTACTGCGAAAATATTCTATTTTTAATTAAATGTATAATTAAATAATATTTCATTATTTTTTTTACTTTAACCTACACATGCTCACAGAGGTAAGGGAGTCTTCTTTGATACCATCTTTTTATTTCCACAAATATATATTTACGAAAACAATAATGTACAAACAAGAAATGAAATAATAAATTATTACGACGATTTCCAAAATTTCAATGTTCCAACGCCTTTCTAAACCGCTTATTATTTTTTGATAATTCTCATCGTTACTTATACTAAAATCGTATATAGTTCAGTGTATTATCGAGATTATACTACATATATATATATCTACATATTTTCGAAAGAGTCAAAAAGTCTTTTTTGCATACATTTTTTTTTATTTCTCTCCAGCGCGTCTTTAAGGGGGTCAATTTTTTTTTTCTCCGCTCTCCAATGTACAGGGGAAATTGAATGTCAATATTTTAGGGAACGATTTTTTAGTCTATTTTAAAAACAAAACTTCATATGAACGTGTGACCTAAACGTCTGTCAAAGTAGGCAGCTGAAATTCCGTACGAACGCCACTGGCGGAATTAAAAAAAATGTGGAACAGTCAATAATGCCTCTTGATACATACATAGTTTTACAGGAATTAATGTAAAACTATTTATTTTCGAAAACTTTATCACCCTGTATCTCAAAAGTTAAGACCTTTAGGTCATATGTTCATATGAAGTTTTCTTTTTATCATGACGAGTAGTATGCGATCCCGCTACGTCAGCAAAAAAAAAATCGTTCCCTGAAATATGGACATTCATTTTGGAAAGAGCCTGTATAGCGGGTTTTATTAAATCAAGACGGCCATACTCCGCTCTTTTACTTATAATAATTGGTGATTGTAGAGGTAAACGGGGCTCCCTCCTGGGACCTTACGGAAGGACTAAACTCGAAAAGGGGCGTGTCAAAAGACGCCTGAAGGATTTTTCTGTGCCTTAGGCTAGGTTTCCTTGCGATTAGATGCTAAATTTTCCCGATGTTTTCAGATTAGTCGGAAATTCGCGTTTATCTCCCGAACGGTTGACGCTACGCCAAAACTATCTATGTCCGAATATATTCTTCTCGGCGAGTACTTGGATATTTTCGGGAAATTTTTTTTTCCGATTAAAACTAAAATCTTTTTGCGTCGCGGCGGCGACGTCCGATTTAGCGTCGCCTTGCAGGTCGTCTCCAGCGAATTGCCCATGTGAACAATATCGATCGTCAAAATTTCAAAATTCCAACGCCCTTCTAAACGGCTTATTTTTTGATTTTCCTCTGCCAAACTCGATTTTAGAAAATATATTATTCATATACGCGTATATAAGATACCCTTTCATACGAGCGCCGGTGGCGTGATGCTTAGGTATTCGTCTTCGAATCGGATGGTACTAGGTTCAAACCCCCTTCTACGACGTATCTGTTTTTTTTTTTTTTTGTTTATAGAGGAATATAGTTAAAATTTATTTTTCATTTACGACAAGGAACAAAAAATAAAAAAATAGGAGTTACTGCGAAAATATTCTATTTTTAATTAAATGTATAATTAAATAATATTTCATTATTTTTTTTACTTTAACCTACACATGCTCACAGAGGTAAGGGAGTCTTCTTTGATACCATCTTTTTATTTCCACAAATATATATTTACGAAAACAATAATGTACAAACAAGAAATGAAATAATAAATTATTACGACGATTTCCAAAATTTCAATGTTCCAACGCCTTTCTAAACCGCTTATTATTTTTTGATAATTCTCATCGTTACTTATACTAAAATCGTATATAGTTCAGTGTATTATCGAGATTATACTATATATATATCTACATTAGGTCATATGTTCATATGAAGTTTTCTTTTTATCATGACGAGTAGTATGCGATGCCGCTACGTCAGCAAAAAAAAAAAAAAAAAAAAAAAAATAAGTCCACTCAACGACTTTGACAGGTAAACATTGAAATTCCTAACAAATTTCCTCTCTTCTAAAAATTACGAGATTTATTTAATATTTGTACCTTAACACCTATACAGTTACCCGTAAGGACGTATTTGTTACTGTAATACGTAATCCGACAGCTTTTTAATATACCTAATCAAGGCCGTTAGAAATTTTTTCTTTTAAACTATTTACACTGCGAGAAAGCGCGCAATTTGAATATTATGGAATAACTTAAAACATGCTGCCTCTCTAAATATACAGATATATATGTCATGATAAACACATTTGTCAATATTCTATTAGATACACATTTCACCTATAAATAATATATTCCGTTATTATTAAATAAAAAACTTGAAAGAAATATTGAATTTTAAGCGTTCATAACTTCATTACGTAAAATAAGTAAAGAAATACTACAAAATTTGAACTGTCAAGACGGACTTTTTGTTCTGCGTTTACATCGAGATCATGAGTTGTTGATTTTTCGGTAAAACATTTTGTGATTGTCATTAAGATAATATATACATATAGTATTGAGATTAATTAAATAATCGTAGATATAACTGCACTTTACCAAATAACTTCATTGTATCTTAATAGATGGCAGCATATCTGAGGTATACATGTTTAGTGCAATGTATCAAGCGCTCAATTTGAATATTATGGTATTTCTGAACACATGTTATCTCTTCAAAAATATAAGTATATACGTCATGTTAAAAACGTTTGTCAATATACTAATAGATACACATTTTACCTATAAATAATATATTCCGTTATTATTAATAAAAATAGTTGAAAAAATACATCTAACGCGAAACGCGAAAAGTCAAATTGTAATCGTCAAAACCTCATTACGTAATATAATGGAAAAAATACTACGTGACGTCATTTACTTATTACCAAAAAAATATATTTCAAAATTAAATACGTTAAAATACGTCTACGTACAAAATACCATCTTTAATAACTAGAGCAATAATCATTAGGCGGCCCTCATAATAAATCGTTGACGTTAGCGCGTCTGCGATCAAAATTTGAACTGTCAAGACGGATTTTTACACTTAGAAGGTTATAGGGTTTATTAGTTCTTTTCATATTACTACCGGGAAAATTTAATTTCTTCCCAACGATATTAAAAATATTGATAAACACATTTGTCAATACTCTGTTTGATAAAATGTATAAATTGTAGAATGATGACTTAAATTCATAATTCAGCAAGTATACAGGGTAACTGCTAATGAAGCGACCATACTTTACAGTTATGTAAAATAACGAGCGTTTCTACATAGAATGCCATTGATTTATTAAAATAGTCCGTGAAAAAAATCGATTAAAAATAAAATAAGTATGCACATTGCTTTCATACTGCTCAATTCGTATAACATTTTTTTTTTTTTTCATTTTAGTAGTTCATTAGCTGGGACACCTCGACATATTCTGTCGGGTTAAGATTAGCGGAAATGCTGGTCGGTGGGCCGGAAGAGTTCAGTCTAAATTCGAATACTTGGGATGGGTCAGCTTAGACCAAACTCGAAGAGTTTGGGTGGGGTCAACTAGTCGTTTTATATAATGTATGTTTCTACTGCTGCAAGAACCAAAGTTTGAAAATCTTATAGCAAATAAGAAATATGCGACATAGAATTGCCAAAACCGGCAAATTCATAGAGTGTAAAGAGATGTTACTGTTAAACACTTATGCCCATTTGTAAGATATGTTTAAATCGTGACTTACTACAAAGGTGGGGTGAACATTTACAATTGTACATGATTAAAACTGACTTTGTTTTAAGCTACGTTTAAACTGCATGGTGCAAATGGACGTGGGTGTCTATTAGCACGTGCATCTTGAGTCACGTAAAATACACGTAACTGATTATATTCGTGTATTATTTTCGTGTAATTGGTTTGAAATTTGAGAATCGGTAAAACCACTTGAAATGCAATTTGTTGAAGAAACAGCAAGAAATGAAAGAGATAAGTGTGAAGAGGACCTGTACTAGAAATTTAAAGTTGTAGAATATTGGAGAAATGGCAAATCCCAACGAGGTTCAAATTATCAAACAAGAATTCAAGTGAATGAAGGTCAAGTGAGAAGAAATTATTAATAGCGGTGACACTCACACGTATAATTTACGGTTGTAAGGTATCCATCTTTGACAATGGGCTAAAAAGGAAATTGGAGGGGAATCGTTTAAAGCAAATGTAGCACTGGTAATTATGGCACTCTGAAAAGTTATATTGTATTCTATCAGGAAATATAACAGAACTTATTAGTAATTCTATATACATTAACATGCAACACTTACGGCTAGCATGCCATAACTTGTTAAACAGACCAAACTGTATATCACTGCTATTAACGGAAGCAACATATACAATCCTGATGAGAGTGGATTGAATTTAGAATACGCAGAGGGCTTTAGCTGCAAAGGGCCACAAACCTATTAAGGGTTCTACCATTGCATTTCATAAAACAGTTTTACAATTTTGACAGTCATTTCTGCATATGGACGCTTATTTTCGCATACAAAAGTATATATTTCTTTGTCAATAAAATAGCGGACCAAACAGTGTGTTTTTTAATTATTCTTCGAGTAGGCATTGTTGTGTTATCAAATTTGAGAAATTGATGCCGAACAGTAAAATATTGACCATTTTAAATGTATCAGAAAAGAAAATAACAAAGATAGTTTCAATCTCTAACCCACAATCAGGTTTCTCCTACAGAATTTTTCGATGTGTTTAAGTACCCATATTATAAAAGGTGGCACGTGAACGAAAAACCTAGACGCTTTAAAAATCCTATAGAGTTTTTTTTTTGCTAAAAATGTAAAACCTGTGATCCGAAGATTTTTATAAAAACTAGTTTTATTACAATAATTTCATAGTTTACTATACACACCAATTGCATTTCAAAAGAGCTATACGAAAGAAGTGGTTTCTGAAAGTTTTGCCTTCAACTTGCAACAACAGCTTGTCGCGTAATCTCCACATATAAGATACGCATATTTATTTTATTGTATGTGTTGAGGTTAGATTTATACTTCATATACACCCCATTTTGTTTTCATGACTACGGACTTGGTTGCGTATTATCTTGAAATATTACCAACTAATTTCCTTTTTTCTACATAATAGGTACCTACTCATAAATAGTAGCAAAAGATTGAGATTATCCTAATATGCAACACAAAGTCGTTATATTATCGCCATAAGAACTAGCAGATCTTATTTCTTAGCTATTAACGTAGTATGCAGCCACTATAAGATTTTGCAAACAGAAGCTCTATTTGGATAAACATTTTACAATGAGAAAGGAAAGCGTTTGGTTTACTACACAGTGTAAAACTCGAGTACTCGATTTATGCTCAACAAAATTATTAATCTTGAACAAGGACAGTAGTAAACTGGCCAGTTTTTATTGACAGAATGCAAATGGCTTCGTAGAGTTACGAAGAAAAGTTGAACATTTCAACTAACGAGTTTTCATAAATGTCAAATTAATGGAAAAGTTGAAATTTACGAATTTGTATTCTCGACGATCTTCATTTTTATTTCCGTCTACATTACAGACCCTTACTGCTTGTCGTCCTGTTTGAAAGTAGGTATCTTCAAAATTGCCCGTATTTTCGTTGACATTATTTTTTGTGTATTCCGTACACATGTTGATTCCACTGATGTGTTCTACACATTTTAATTTGATTTTCCCGTTGGCTGTATATTTTAACAATTGTTTATACATACCGACTACCTGCAAATAGAAGACCCCCTCTGAGTATCACACAATTTAATTTAAAGCTAATTTCATTTAAATATTTTTTTCAATGTATGTATCTACATAGATTATGAAGATATTTTACATTCATTAGAGAGACAAGCAGTAATTATCTACATAGAAAAGTTTTCGAAGCCTCTGCAAGTAAACAAGCAAAATCTCAATTTCAAAATTGCTTGCACCTCTGATTGTCAGCGAGTACCTCTAATTTTGCTAACAATTGACATATTACAGCACATTTCACTACTTTTTATTTAACTCTATATGTATCAATTTATTTTAAACAATTATAAATATACAATATTAAAAATGATAAAATCGAGATATTCATAAAGAGAATGTATAAAACAAAACATCGGTATCTTATACAAAAAATTTCGGAATGAATCATATTTGAGTATTTATTATTTTTACTATAAAAGAAAAAAGTAAACAAATTAGTTTACCCTCGTTAGGATTCATGGATCGGTGAAGGCGTTGCCAATTACATATTGTAGATTTCTTATTTATTAAATGTGGGTATCCGAGAACGTAGACACCTGTGCGTTAGCACCAACAACCTGCGTTACAATTTTCACAATTTATTGATTCGCTGAAAATAGAATCAGTGGTCCCTATAAAACCATAGAATAAAATGATTTTCGGGCCAGTGTTACTGTTAGTTGCAAATGGCTGTAGAGATGATTGGACTCTTAACGAAACAAAATTTTCTTGATATTATTGAAGAGGAAATTATTGCAGAATATACCTAATTTCTCAACATAATTTGACATTTTTGTATATAGGCCGCAGTGCGGCTTTATGATAGTGGTGGAGTCAGGGGTTGATGATGAATATAGAATATATTCGATAGGAAACTTCAATAATAGCAGTTACCCAGTTAGTTATTGCCCAGGTTTTCATTACCAAAAAGGCTTATTGCTTCAATGCACAAGTTCACAAGATAATCAAATTCAAATTCTGGATTTAGCTCTATTTTTCTTTTATTTAAACTTTGGGAAAAGCACCTCAGCTGTCAGCGCTGTATCGATAATTAGAGGAAATTGGTGGCTATTTCGAAGACCAAGAGAAATCTTTTCTTTGTCCTGCCGACTGCATTTACTGTTCAACTATTGAATGTTGTGGTATAATACTAAAGAATTACACATTACACGAGATCTAAGATCTCTGTTTGAACTTGAGGTGCTTAAATTAGGAGCAGAGATGACCCGTTAAGTCTATTCACACATATATATATAAATATATACCTATCTAGAATAATCAGATTCTACTGTATTTAAAATTATGTAAATTGTCGGCACACATTTGAATTTCTGTTTACTGAATTAACACAGTGAGTCGTATCTCTCAACGAAGGTAAGTTAAATAAACGTGTAGAGCACGTAATAGTCTTATTACGTGTACACTAACAAAATGCAGGTACGTAAGGTAATTTACCTAGTGATCCTTTTCAGGCTTATAATGTAAATGAATTTAACCAAATAGTATAGTACTGATGAATTATGAATGAATTGCGTGGAGGGTACTCGGATATTATTTAAAAGAAAAAAAAATTACTATTAAAACGGTAAAGTATATAATACAATTATAGTAACAATTACTACAAAACAATAAATTTTTCTTGTGAAATAGTAACTTACAATTCAGACTTGATGATGCTTTATAAATTGAAAACATATAATTGTATAGGAATGGTGCATACATTTTAGCTGCCGAATGTCCCGACTTCGGGTTACGGCCCCCTAGGCAAGATTACACTGTATTAAAATTGTAAATACTTCAGAATAAAAAAGAAATTGAAGCTACTTCACATATTATTTTAATATAATGTGGTGTATGTACACTTTTAACATTAACTCCTACATTACCCAATTAAATAAAAGAACAAAGAAGCATGGTAGACGTTAGAAACTATTAATGTAGGTCAAAAAGCTAACAGGTGGGACAATCAAGCATAAAGAGAAACGTTTCTAAACTTAATCAATTTATAAATGCCACTATTTTACAATGACATGCACTCGATGATAGAGACGCCCATCAAGCTTTAGATTGACAGATCTGCAACATTCGTCAGAATTGAGGCGTTTAAGTTTCACTAAACCTGGAAACCGTAGCAGAAACTGTAATAGGGTTGCCCTTAAGGAGAATCACTCTCTTCTCTGATGTAGAGTTAGTGGTGAACGCTCTACTATAGAATCTGTATTTAGCCTGCTATGCGGTTATTGACAATGATATTGGCACAGCAACCATAGCAACTAGGAAATTTGAGGGCAACATTTCCAAAAGAATGCACAATGTCTCAATGTCGAGATGTGTAACGCGAGACAAGAACTGAATATTCTAAAATCTTCCTAGTATCAGTCGTAGACGTAGACGTAGAAACGCTCAATACAGGATGAGCAATCTGTACCTACTTCGGAAAAAAATAAAGATGGCGTCGGTTGTGAAATATTTTGGGGTAGTTTGGGTTTTATTCCCGGCGTATTGAAATAATTGACAGTGGGAGGCGTCGAAGGAAGCAAGAAAACGTATATACGTAGTAAGCTATGCATTAAATACACCTTCTTTAGTTCCAGAACCAATCTGTGAAATGATTCGAAAGGTTACCAAATATGAAATAACTAGAATATTTAGGTAAAGACATGGTTACTATTTATGAGTAATGAGATGATACTGCTAAAGCTTTACGCTAAGGCAATATAGCCCACCAGCACTAGTAAACCGGCTCGTTGTAGCAAGTTTTGACACTTGAGAAGTTGTGGCGTAATTCATATGGCCCTAATCATAAAGAGTGCTTGAAGAGTTTGAGGCAAATTACCGGGTTACCAGTTGGGCACTGTCATCTGAATAACTACTTGTTCAATTTGAGCATTATGCTACGAGGCATTTGATGACATTAGGAAACAAACTCTCGCCATTGGAGGATTAACGCCTACAGAGGTCAGGAGACCATCCATCTAAGTGATACTACAAGCACAATAAGTGTGCAGTGTTCTAGAGTCAGTTTTACCATGATAACACTGCTTTTACTAAGCTTTTTACAGAATGATACTCACTAGCTTGACTTTAAAAACAATATCAAACAATCCGCTTAGTGTTTTACAGAATGTTTATTGCATATTCTATGACTAAACATACTATATGTACGTATATATTCGCGCAAATGTCACCAGTTTGAATTTAAGGATCCGTAGTAAAGTTACAGCTATTTCTGTCAGTGATAACAAAATACATACATAACTAACAACCTTCGAAGAAATTTAAGGAAAATAGATAATACTGCGAAAATAATGTAACACAGATGCAAATACACACGTATATTATACTCCGCCCAATGTAGTTCTCATATATGTATGGTGGCATGAAAGTTTCTTGCCTTTAGATGAGGAGGGATTGATACATATACGTAGATAAAACTTTGCATTAATGTTTCCAACTTTATCGATCAGAACAGAAACTGGATTCTACGAGTATTTTGTATGCTTAGAAATAGCTTAATGTAATGGAAACATGAATTATTTAGGAGTGCGTACTATCATGCTAAAAAGGTCTAAACTCTAGTATTAGGAAAAGATAAACCGATGATGTTAATTTAAATAATATAGATGTTGCTCAAAAGCAAATTAGCACATGTCTCATGTCTACTGAAACACAGCCATTTGCTGCTTTATTTTTATCTAATATTGTAATGCGTGTGTGAGACATATTGACTACTAAAATGCTTATAACGAATTACTATAATTTAAAATAATTTTTTATTAAAGAATTAAAAAAGATAATTTTGTTAGATTTGTTTAGACAGAAAACGAATCTGTGGCAGATGTCCCCCCACAACCACACGAACATTGGGAACAGATCGTCACCTCAACTCGATGCAACTGTATCTGTACTGTGTGGCAATGTGCCATTCTGATCTGATTGAGTAGAATTTACTAAATATTTTTTAAAAAGTTGTCAAAGTTTGCAACTTCCAATCGTGTATTATACTATTTAACTGAAACACCTGACATCTAACTGCACCGCTATTACGGAAACCCGAGCTAATTATCTCAGCAAAAACGTCATAGTCAAAGAAGAGATACCTTCTCTGAAACCATCACAGTTATGCCAGTTTATTAGAGCTCTTAGACTGGATGGGGAGCACTGAAAGCGGGCAAACCGTAGTAGCTTATAGCTTATGCTGCTATTATGGGACAATAGATCAATAAGTCGCAGTGCAATATCACTCTCAATTAAACCTAAATCTAAGTCTAATAGCGACGCGACTATAAAACACGATAAGCTATTAAAGAAACATACACAACGATAAGAATTTCAGTAAAACAGTTTGTTCCCCATGGGCTAAGATATCCAACTACCAAGTCTTACCTTTGATCTAATGAACCCAATGCAGTATTCTTAAATATGTTGTATAAAAGCATGTCTGCAGTCTGTTGAAGAGTTAATTTTTGCAGGTTGAGTCCGTCTGTTTGCCCAACTTCGAAGTACATTCAAACTTCCTAACCAGTCAGTCCAAATCTGCCAAAGATTGTATTGTAGCTCACTTAACTTTCATATGCCACTTTAGAACTTGTGAATACTCCTTTGTTTGCCTCTTTTGCCTCAGAGCCGGCTATTTCGTTGTCTAGTATTACCGAGTGACTTACCACCTGCCTCAATGTAGAGCTGGAATATTTCAGCAGTTTGAGCTTCTTGGTGTATCCAAAAATCATTTCGAAACCAAACTCAACAGCCCGTAGTGGTATAGAGTAGCTTGAGATCGCAACACATGATTTCTAGTCGTTTCAATTGGGTAGTAAACAAGAGCAAAATATCTGTGGCGCTTAGATTTGCATGAGTGCTTTTTGTTAAAAATTATAGTAGTATTTGCCGCTTTAATCTAAAATAACCAGACAATTGATGGGCATTTCTCCTATGGATGTTTAGTAAAGCATAAATTAATAGGAAACGCGTTTGTGGCATACACAAAAACTAGAAAACATTAGATTCTTTAACCTCAAAATAACAACAATTCACACAAATCTAGATTAGTCCATGATGTTTATTTTTAATAAAACACCCTGTATATTTTTATATTTTTGAAAGCTCTCTAACAACCTGATTTCAAAGGACTACATGATCTAGTGTATATTATGAATAATACAGGATAAAACTTAAAATTATTTATATATAATTCCCTTCAATACATTTATTACATAAAATATCTTTGTAATTGAAATATATGTCTAAAAGCGCATACTTGAATTTTAGTTGACGTGTCCTGGCGTTTTTTATAATTTTCTAAAATAAGGATACAAATAATTTTATTCCATAAGTGATTTCCACACTGTATAAAAGAAAAATTAATATATACATAAAAGAATTATTTTATTTCTTATTTTTCTATAATAATTCTGTATGTACTGAGTAGAAAAAATTCATTTTTATGACCGACTTTGCAGATGAGATCATAAAAATGCCTCGTTAGCGATGCATGTGTATATTTAAAATTTTTGTTGTATTCATTACTATGCATGAAATTAAACGATTAGTAATAATTATCAGCAGAAGACGCACACCACCACAAAACTTAATTCTTTTAACGTCAAAATAAATGCCTCATGCAATTAAATGAAAAGAAGAAAAATACCAGAATTGAAAGATATTGTCAGGCGTGAAATTTAGGTTTAGGCGGAGAGGTTTTAAGTAAGTGAATTTAATACGATCAAGATGATTGCTTTGATACATGGCGATATTTACCACTAACCGAGGTAAATTTTTACGATTGAGTCAAGACCTTTTAATGACACTACAATTTCGTGTATTTTACGAGTGAACGTAAGGAATCCTTACTAGCTATTCATGAGTATAACTGAAGCTATTTGCGAATATAACTGAAATAAGAATTAAGTGCGTGAAACAATAGATGGCTAATTACAAACTTGCAGTGCCATATTAGATTAGCTGCTGTACGTCTATCTGTGTGTTTACGTATTTCCCAAACACGTCGCTTCCGTGTTTATTACACAAAATAGAATAAGTTTGTACTATAACCACTATTTAATTCTGCGGCCTTGTTTATTACAATCCAGTTTTACCGTAATTACAAACGATTAACATTTTATATTGTTAGTTTTTTATTCCCTAGCGTTTTTTACTTTACATAATAGGGTCTATTTTTTTAATATTATATTTAATATTCTCGTTTGTTTCTAAAAAAGACATTTTCGTAAGGATTTTGATTAACAGGTTTCTTAATTAAGTGCAATAATTGTGAACTACATAAATTTTACATGTATAATTTTTGTAACCGGCACCTCCGCCATTATTACAACATTAACTCATTTTATAATCTGTAATTTAGGCGTTGTCCAATACGTAGGCTATTAAACATAATCTTCATTTTATGACACACAGTAATATAGGGAATAGAAATTTGCGTGTTTGCATTGAAGACACAAATTTTATACTTGTGATTTATTTCTTACATATTTCTCTTAAAGCGACCAAACCGTAAAATTATCGTAAATGACACGTTCAGCAAGATTATACATATATATAGATCTTTTTCCGTTGTATAGACTCTAACACAAAGAGGAAAACCTGACGGATTGTTTGATAGCACATTCCTGAAATCGAATCCCTGACGTGCTAGACACAGGGATATCTATGCTCCAATTTGATAGGTTTGATATGTGTTCAAGAGCAGAAACATGTGCACTTCATTAAATCTGAAAACTGTAGTAATACGGTATGCGGAAGGTATTTTGTTTCACCATTGCGATGCCTGCTATGGTCGAGCTTTGTACACCGGAGGTAACAACATAAGGGTTACTTTAGCGTTCCTCAAGAGGCTAAGTTATTATAGGTTATTTACAATAATTAATTATTGTACTATCACTAAAATGACTGGTAAACTTTAAAACTAGTTTATTAGTATTGCAAATACAACCTTTTTTATTTTCTTATTAATAATGGCGTTCAAAATGTATACAACAAAAATAATACGAAAAAGAAGTACAGTATAATAACTTTAGCAAAAATGGAAACTAAAAATATGTAAGCAGTGGAATATGAAATAAAATATAAAGCGTATAAGTTAGTGAGCCGAAACTGAATATCAGGATAGACTTCAACGTATAGATGTATTTAATATTTCATGAACGCTAAATGCATGTGCAGTGTTTTTAAACATATTCTATTCAAGAACAACGTACATTCGTTATTCATGTGAAAATAGGAGAATATTCCTTTGTCAACAGTATATATTGGAGGAGTAGTAAGTAAATGAACGCATGTAAACAATACACTGCATAAACTTCACTAGAGATTGAATTACATAAAATGCAGTAGTTGCATTACAGCAATATCATCCTCTCGTATTATCTCTAGAAAGATGTTAAAAGCTCTCGTTTTTTTTGTTTACGCTTTAGTGTAGAAGGAAGATATATTTCATTTGTTTGTTCCAAAAGAAAAAATTGGAAATCGACAAAAAAATGTGTAACGGCGGAATGTAAGCCAGACAGTTTTTTACGGCCGGCCGTCAACATTGATGTAATGCTGAGGGTATTGGGTTCCCTTTTGAACCGATAAATAAAACGAAATGATTTCCACGTCGTAACAAGAAAACGAACGATCAGTCATTTATTTTTAATATTAATTTGATATAGCTGCCAGTTATCACCATGAAGTTACAAAAAATTTAAAATACGAACCGATCAGTATTATTGTTTGACATTGTACAAGATGGCTTTTATTATGACGAAAGACCATTAGTAAACTTCGCAAATATGTTTTCGGACGGCCATTAATAATTATTAGAAGGGAAAGCGTAAGGTAGAAACATATTTTATGATATACCTAAAAGCTGAAGGAATCGTAAATCGTGGTAATAACTTACGCTCACAGTTAAACCTCATCAATAAAACGGTTAGAGGAAGAAAATAAAGGTTCAAAGGTTGAACAAGAAAACACAAAAAACTTATTGTTTTCTGATTAGTCACCTTATGTTCAACTATCTTTGAGCTGTCCGTTTAAGGAGCTTGGTTTTCAATTAAAAGCTGAATCTCTAATGTTACCGTTTCAAGCACTATTACTCACAAAACCAGCTTTGAAAAAATGTTCAGTTTCATCCGTATTTTCAGAAATTGAAGGGCGGTATTAAAAAATCATGGTAGGGGTTAGTTTAAATATCCTTACTGAGTCTGGTCAGTAACCATATATAAAATTGATAGGGATATTATATGAATGAAATAGAAAGAAAAGTAGCAGAAACAATTTTAAACGAAAAATCATGTAAAATAATGTAACTGATGATGGCAAAAAATCACGTCGATATATAATCTAAACTAATAAATACGCGATGGTAAATTACTCACAAGAAGGAATTCTTCATACGTCGCCGGAAAGCTTAATTTAATATACCTAGCGGAATTATTTCTCACAAAACTAATCCTATTTTGAGATAGAAACGGTATCGTGTGAATTAGGTACACAAGATACCTAATTATTTTCCCGAAATTGATAGTTGCTATATTAATAGAAGAAGCCAAAATAATATTCTCTTTGTCTGAAACGACGATTGCGTTGATACAACAGTCGCTATTGAATCAATAACTTATCGATAGTCTTTCTCGTCCGAATTATATTTCGTAGCTACTAACTTCTTGGACTTGAGATCGTACAATCTGAAGCGAAATAAGAATAAGAAATATCACGAAGGTGCTAATTTTAGGTGAGGCTCCTATGGTTACGATATGACGGAAAGCTGAACAAACTAATGAACGGCACAACATCTGTTACTAGAATTTAACAAACTTGAGTTAACCTTTGTACATAACAGTTGATTAGAAACGTAGATTTGGTTTTCACTGAAATGTCTCTAAAGTTTTCTTGAGTTGCTTCGTAAAATTAATCGAACAGAAAGGTTGGATTCTTTTTCTAAAGAACTTTTGTAATAATTCCAAGAGAATTTCTTACAATAAAGTTAAGTTAGCTAACTAAAGATTGCTTTGTGATGTTATCCAGAATTTTACAAAGAATCTAACCACAAAATTGCGATTTTGCGATGGAATACACTTTGGTTTGCTACGATTGTTTCTTTTATAATTTTCCGTCAAGATCAATCATTCTGACTTACGTGAACATTTCTATTTTTTGTACACGGCTACAAAGCACGTTGACAAAACTGTGGTTATATTAATTTTCCTTTCGTTAATATTTGGTTCAGACTCGTAGAATTTTTGGTGTTTGACAGTTACCATATTGTAGGAAGTACTATTAGTTTTGAAGGGATTTAGTTCCCTGCTTCTGGTCTCGAAATCGACTATACATTTTGGGTTTTTTTTGCTATTTTGTGAGTTGGCCCAATACTTTTAAGGGTTTTAAATCTTCTACTTGCTGTAGGGATTGATTAATTGCCATATTTTGTAAATCTATGACAACTTTGACTTCTAAGCAACTTTGCGAGCAACCTGCAAAACGACAGTTGTTGCGACTTAGACTATTTAGATATTTTTGGTCTTTAATATGTCAGACGTTGGTCCAGCGCAAATTAATCGGAACTAAAGCAAATTCCAGAAGTACGGCTCAATTACGTAATGGACAATATATCAAAACCTACTGTATTGAAATGTAATTAGTGCGTTCATTTTCATTTTTCTAGCGTTAGCATTCTTAAGTAATTTTAATCTCAACTTAATTGAGCATTCTAATTTTAATCCATAAAATATTCAGCGAATATAAACAAAGGTATGCAGTAGTATTTCAAACACTATACCATTTATAAACAGCATCGTTAACTATAATAATTGTATGTATCGTCTACATCCCAATTTAGATCCCACTTCAGATTTGCAAAGCTTCGCTATTATAAAGCAAATTGAATAACCTTTCGAGCGATATAACATCAGACCCTTTTCGACTCTATTATAAAGAGAATTTATTAAGGTTTAAAATGATGTGTCAGCTGCCTTACTTTTCACATTTAAAATGTGTAGAGACCGCGTCTGTTACTGTCTAAGACGGTGTGTGATACCATTTATCGTATCTATGAAATGTATCCCTCTCAAATATAAGTTGGACGTATCTAAGGGCAAGAACGAGAACTAATACAGAAAGATGGATCTACTTTGCTTTCTACGGCCAACTTTCACAGTCTGGCGAATTGCATCGATATGGAGTGTCATTGAGAATATTTATAGAAAATGTAGCAAAATATGGTAACCTTATTTTTCTGTGGTGGTAACATTTGGAAGTTTTTCTTTCTTTAAACGTAGTTTGAAAGGGACTATTCTCGCATTAACCTGATATTTTTATAGATGGTGAACATATTTCAAGTTTTTTACCTTAAATTATTCACTAAATTTAAGTAGTCTACAGTATTACTTTATAAAATAAATCAAATATTTAATTAAACTTATAGCTGCAGATAACTTGTAGTAACTTTAAACGAGTATTCTGGGTGTGGCTGATATATGTTACATTATTTATGCCTAAAGTATAATCTTTGTAGAACGAGCTAGTAAAATGAAACAGCAATTTAATCTGTGTTGTATTGCTGCCAAAAAACGAAAACAAGCATTAACTCGTATGTTACGTCTCCATATTGTCGCAACCAATAAAATACAGGGCTTCCAAATGGAAGCCCCTACCGCACTAAATAGTGTGGTAGTAAAATGTATATTCAAAATAATGACAATTAGATTTAATTATATTATTATAACATTATCATAGATTCCCACCATATATATTTACTAAACTCTTTCTAATGTACGTCTAAACTAAGTAAAGCCGATGTTATTACATCTGTATGATTAACATTTTATTTGGAAAATAATGATGATACACGTTTCTAGTTTAATCCACTAAAATGAAGGCAATTTTGTGTAGGGGAGAGTCAGACACTTGAGGTTTCTTGCCTACACTGCTTTTATTTGACGATATATTGAATAAATAAAATCTTCTCAACATTCTCTAAATGTGTAGTACAATATATAATATACTGAAAACAGAGAGTATGACCAGAATTGCAGTTCAAAATGTCTGAATTTTCCTGGATTTTGAAAAGTGACGGGTAGTACCAAACAGTCTTCTTCTATAACATGCATATCTGGGGCAGTTTTATATAACTGTAGTCAAAATTGGTAAAATATTAATACAGGTTGGAACCAAAGTGATATCAACTATATACATACATACGCTGTTTAAAAATATTATCAGAAAATTATTTATTTTTTTATTGATATGAAAGAAAGTAAGTCTCACAAAATGAGTTAGTTTCTTCTTCAGCGACTTGTGTAGGAGTCAAGAGGCCATCAAATCCAAGAATTTTGGAATATTTAGGCCTAGATATAGAGGGATTGTTTTTTTTGTTTCTTTCTAATCATATTTGGCTTGCAACTGCTCTTCAAATGGATTTGTTTGGATCTATTTTCTTTATGCCTTCCGTTCATGGCCCGCAAGTCTTTGTTGGCTGGCGTCAGGCTGCGGTAAAATTATTTGGAAAATGAATGTTGACCTACTGTCACATAGAACTGGCCCGGTATCCTCATTGGCCGACGTTTGAGGTTCCATTAAGTGAACTTCAGGTTCTCTATTCTTACCAGAAAGTTGCACTTCTCCTATTCTTCGAGATGGCAGAAAATCCAAATCTGAGAAAATTACAACCTCAGAAGGATGAATACCTGTACAGGCAAATCCTCTCTGAGCAATTTTCAGATGACAGACTTTACTGTAGGATAATACATACGAGTCTTGAAATATTGTTCTCATTTATTGTCAAGTCAGGGTTTTAGTCTCATCTATGAGAAATACGTTTCTCATATACACCTTTAAAAGGCTTCATAAATGTCCTGTTTAGAGGCTGTAATATGTGTGCTGTGGGAGAAGGAGGGAGAGCTGTTAAGAGCGCGTGGATATATTGCACTCTGGATAATTTCTAGTTATTTTGACTGCAGTGACCTTCTATTACCAGGAGCACAGGGGTCTGTTCTGTTGGACGTGTATGTTTTGCAAAAAATTGATCCAAATCACAAAAATGTTACCATTTATCCAGCCGTTTGGTAGACCAACCCCCAAATTCTCATCAGGAGCATCAATCATGCCTTTGATGCATCTTCTGTCAAGGTGAAATGAAAAAGGCGGGATATATTAACCTATGACACTCATAAAAACTATCAAAGTGATGTTGCCGCCTCTTTGTTCTGGAGTTACTTTCCCAATCTGTCTCTTGCCCTGCACTGAAAGAACTTTGCTATTCTCATGGACAGAAGATACGCCCGTTTCAGTACTTGCGCTAAATCAAACGCCAATTTCAGAAATTCTATTCTGGTTAGAGGTATGAGCATACTATTCAACTCCTTTATGTAAGTTATTAGTTGCTTCTCATAGGTATCACTAAAGGTTTTTTTTCAAATTTTCCTAATTTTGTCGACATCTGAATTTCTCCTCCTTTCTGTAGTTTTACAATTCTGACATGCAAAGTCGGTACTCTTTTGGGACGTTAAAAATTGTAATTGCTTCATTTAACACATTATATCTAATATCATGTTGTTCAGGCCTTATTTCATATTTTCTTCTGACTGAAACCCGTTTTTGTTCTGTGAGATTTGAGTTTTGGCATATCTTATAAGTGTGACGTAATCTGCAACACAGAAAATAACCTGTTTTACTGTCCGGTCTTGCACCTGAACACCTTATTTACACATTGTTATGCAAATACACATAATACGTCACGCCTGTCCTGATGCAACCTTGTCAGTGAGTTTACATTACTGACAAAACTTCTCAATTTAATGCAGACTTATTTTTTTTTGAATGAATTGATGGCACATAAGGAGGTGCAGGCTTCATACTTGTCTAATATTAACAAGATTGGATATTCTACACTATATCGGGCATGTTTTCAAATATATCTTAAAACATTATAAAATAGTTTAAACATTCATCCAACTAATTTAGAGCCATAAGCGACACTAATTACTGGAATATAATTTTGAAAGAATTGTTCAAAATTACATCTGTTAAAAGTAGCAGAGGTAACTACACTTCTTTGCCGGATTTTCTATGTGACAAGTTTGATGTCGACGAATAAATCTTCTGATACAATCTTTCTGTGCTTTTCGATTAATATTTCATGAAAGGGGATAAATTAAATTAAATTCAGCCGCATATTATTATTATTATATAATATGTATCGTTTATTGGAGGATTCATGAAGATACTCAACTAAATAAATTTTCTGTTTTACACTAAATATCACCCAAATTCCACACACAAGAAGAAAGACCAGCCAGTTAGGGGCATTTTAAGAAGAAAAAGTAGGTGGTAATTAAAATCTACAACTTTTCGGTGACCCTGTATACAACAAATATTCGACCGGACGTGCATAAATTAATCCATCAACGATCGTTGATTGCCGTGATTGACAGATGACTATCAAAAGGTATTTCTGATGAAATTTAGAGACAATTGCGAATCACCTATAAAAAGCCGTGCGAGAGCAACAAACTTCCGATTTTTGCATAGATCTTCGAACAGAGCGTTTAATTTTCCACGTAAATTTTATTAAAATTACCCCGGTACACCGTGGGCCCAAATCAACGATTATCTTCGAAAAAGTACTTTAAACATAAAAATTTTCCACCTAATTTAAATTTAATTACCCCTACGAAGAGGACGTCGTCCATCCAACATCCGTTCAGGCGCGCGAAGACAGAAACTTCCAAAATCACACGCATAAACACTCACACACGTAAAATAAGGTAATTTAATTTTTAAGTAATTTTAACTTTGGAGTAATTTTAAGTTGTAAAAAAAATTTAAGAAAAATATTTTTTTTGAAAATTAAAACAGTAAATTACAGTAGTAGTAGAGTACAAAAATAATATTTGAAAAATTTAAAAATTAAAATTTTTTAGTAAAATTATTTTTAAGAAATAATAAACTTCAGTAAATTGAGTTAAAAGGTAAAATTTATTTATTTTAATTAAACAAATAAAAAAATAAAAATTTCAAAGTTAATTTTTTTTTTATACAGAAAGTCCCAACAAAAAGTTGGACAAAATTTCAAAAACTACCAAATAAGGTCTTTATAAATAATAATTTAGTTGTGGTGATTGCCACGTCATTCTGCACAGTGTCAACAAATTTTTATAGGTTTATTGAAGAAAATAAAATTAATTTTTTTTTGTAAAACATCTTTTTGTCTTGTAAATTTTTTTTTTACTTAGAATTTTTTTTTCACTTGGGTATTTTGTAACGTACGGTAAGCTCTCGTATTCTGTTCTCTACACCTGCTGTAGAGCCAAGAATTCACGAACCCCTGAGATTAATTTTTGTTTGAACCCCAAATTTTAATTTAAAAAGTAAAACTCACATTTTCTTGATTTTATTATAAATCAAATTTCACATTACAATATATATATCCTCCAGTTTCGTGTCCCTGAGATATATATTCATATTACAAAAGGTAGATAATTTATTTGTCTTCCAGCTTATATACTACAGTAGGCGTGTATTCATTATCCGTTAATATTACAGCTTCTAAACATGTTCATCCAGATATTTCGAGACGTAGTGCCTTAAGCCATCCATGTCTCTACATTTCAGCATTAACGTGAGGTAATGCTTAAACTTTGCAGGTAATGTATTGGTATACTTGCACTGAATTCATTATCTGAGTTAGTAGCCGGCACACGTACACATATGTCTTTATTACAGACAGAATATATGTACGTTGAAAGTATGCAAGCCTGGTTGGCTGAATAAAAGACAGGAAATCATTGTTTTATATTAAAACTATAAATTTTACAAAATTTTACTTCGCGAACTTTGAATAATAAGGACAGCATTAAATAATATTGAAGAGAAAAGAGGCGTTAAACATCAAGGTAGTTCAGAGTTTCGTAGAACACACGTTCTTCGTGAATATTTACTTGACTGTTAGCAGATCTGGCAGTATTTGCACTTGAACATGTTAAAGTTCCATGAGGGTGAACCGGGAAGAACTTCTGTAAATGTAACCTTCCAAAGAATTTATATGTTAGCGAAGAATATGTAAATTTCAGGCAAATCTTTAAATTAGGACTGTAGGCACTTTAAAGATTTCATATTCTATGAAGTCTATGAATGGTAGTAGTGTGTCGCCTGAGTTTCAGTTCAACCTTTAAAGATTCACGAAAAATAAAAACGCAAAATGATAGTAATAAGAATGAAAGTCCCTATATATTTCTGTTTCTTAAAAATCGACAGTTTAGAGATTTAAAGGCTCAGACATCAGGTATACTGAGTGAAGAGTACTTCTTAGTCAGTAAGTAACTTTACTGAATATGCTTTTTATGCGAATTAATAATAAATAAATTATATAAAAATAAAATGAATAATTCACATTAGATGAGCAATCAATATCGCAATAGAAATCGGACGACTTGGCCTACAAAATAACTTTAGTGTCACTTTCTATAAAATTGTTCTTCTCACAACAAAAGGAAGTAATATATTTCCCGGATATAATTTTTTCTAGGAAATTAATATATCTCCGCCCTAACGCATAGATTTCTCAAGGCAGAATATTATTTCCTACGACCTTATCTTCTGGCGCCTGCAATTTCATATAAAAGCTCCTTGCAATTGAGCGTCGTACCATTTCTCTGTAGATATTTCTATCGATCTATCTCACTATTTTCGGTATTATTCGAATATTCTATTCTTACAGTAGCATCTTACTTGGTATTACTTGTTATTCACGCGGGTGTACTGAAAACAGGTGCAGTGTTTACGAATAGAAGGATATAAACGTTCATTGGGTAGTTAGAAGATCGAACTGACCTCTGTAGGAGCACCTGTTCGCTGAAACCGCTGAATCGACTGTAAAGGCGCTGCTTTACATAACCCGTACGCGACCCGCGATTGCAATAAATGTCTGGCTTGCTCTATTTATGGAAATCGAACTCAGTCCGACAGACTGTGAACGCTTTTTCCACGTCGAGTTTTTCCGCCTCGTCATTGCTGCGCTGGCTGTGCATTTTTATTAAATTGGAAGGATGGGCCCTCGTGTCGTTAGCAAATGTATTAGATGAAATTACAAATGCGTACATGTTTTTTCTAATTTTTTGTTGTTGTGAGTGGTTTCTAGTACGATTAGTAATAAAGGAAGTAAATTTTAGATAGAATTGTACCTACCTTAAAAAGTGAAATTGTTACAGATTCCAATAATAAATGTTATTGTGTATTAGTTTATTTGATTGCTCTTTCGCAAACAAAAAAAAATAAATACTCGTTTTAATATCATAGATACTCCATACCACAAGGGAAATTACTAAGGATAGCCAGAAGATTTCCCTTATATACGAGTATATGATGTGTATATACACATATGTATGTATATCGATTTTGTACATAATCATATGCAGTAATATACACTTCATCTGATGACTGTTTTGCCTGCTCCTAAAACATACATAAGTATGTAGTGTCATTCTTAAGATTGTTAAATTTAAAATGATATACCCACGATTACCGATAATAAAGAAATTATAATCAATTATATTAATTGATATATTCAGCTGCAAAATATTTTCTAACATTTATTTCGATGAGCAAATTCATCTGAATACATATCTTAATCTATATTTTACACTCTACTGACTATTTAAACATTGGAAAATCACATCTTCGTCGTAGCATAATGATATATCTATAATCATCAGCATGAGAACATTGGTGCGATTTTCTTAAGGGATTGAAAGATGACAAGATAATTCCTGAAACTTCAATGGAGGATTAGACAAAGCACGACACGTTGCCACGAGTAATCTATTCTCAATACACTACAGATGGTGAATATTAATTCGGTAGAATGAAATTTGCGTATGCTAAACGACAGGAAGTTGTTTATTTTACTCTGTACACATCTTAAGGGGCTTAAGCTTCGCGATGATAGATTATTAAAGTTATGTAAAGAGCGTCAATTACCTTGATAGTACAAAAATCAGATAACCACTTATAATAAGAAATAAGACGAAATGGAGAACCTGAAATTAACATTAGTAAAACCAAGCGAAAGATTATTCAAATCACGATTTTATGTTGCTTACGTTTCTAGTACACAAAGAAGGGCAGAGTCTGGAGTTGTTTCAGCTCGGATAGTTTCAAGATGCATATTCTAATGATAGCTTGAAAGCTCAGTTTATTAGGAACATCAAAATGTTTTAAGAAAATCCGTATAAAGGAAGTACCATTAGCAGTATCACGACCTTATGGTTAATGTAAGTAGATAAAATACGAAGTGTAAATACAGTTGAGTGCATCTGGACTGGAAACGCTAGAGTAGCATTTAATTTCGATTTTGTACTACAGCGAATGGGTGTAATTTCAAAGTAATAGTCTTTAGTACATCAACGTTATATGGACTACTTGTCATTTAATTTCATTCACTTTACAATATTATTGGAAGTGCTGCCAAACTGTTTAATAGAACACACCGCATATTTTAATAGAATACAAACTTATTTCCATTTAATGCAAGAATTCTTATTGAAACAATACATCTTCTATTTATCTATACAGGGTGTGAAGACATAAGGTGTCCATTCTTGACTTTGGCCGCAGGTTGTTCATCGTGTTGATGACTTCAGGCGGGCACTATTTTGTGTACCACTCAGCTGTGACTGTCTTTTCTGTGTCTAAGACGATACACTCTTCTTTACAGATCGGGATCTTCTGACGGCTACGGGAGTGTCCTTATCATTAAAGACCCAAACTTTGTTTTGAGTCTTGTGTATTTTGACCTAAAGTGTCCTCTATCTGCTGGTAGATCACTCACCTGTCTTCGTTGAGCATTGTTGATATAGCCGTAATGTTTTCCTCCATAATCGACGTTCGTCGCCTTCTCGCTTGTAGACGTCTACAGTCTACAAGATAACCAACGGCATCAAATCGACCTTCACTTGTCAAGATAATTTGAATATTACCATGTGAATGAACTGATACAATTGCGAAACTGTGTGTTACATGTTACGGACGACATAACAGCTGGTTCGTATCAAGGGTTTATAACCATAATTATATTATTACACTTTAATTTGACACTATTAACTACTATGTTATTGCGATAATTTTAAAAAGAATTGGTTTCCGTATGAAAGGAATTAAACTGATTGGTAGGTAGTTGAGTAAACATGTTGAAAATGTTACTTTTGATAGCATACAGCCTGATTTATACTGTCTGCGTCTTTAGTTGTTTCTCATGGGCTATTCGTTGGACCTCTACTTTTTTTCCATATATACCAGCATCTCACTGATTTGATTAAATATTTGCAGTCGGTTTACGTTTTTTTCTTTGTTAAGTGTTTGAAAATATGCTCTACCATTTACAGTAAATATATATGTTCATTCTAACATGTACGAGTACATATGAATAGTTTGGCTTTTAAATTTAATTTCAAGCACACATTTTCATTTTAACTTCTGAGTACATTCCAGTGGATTATTTATATATAATTATTATTACTTATATATTATATTTATATTGAATGGAGCTAAATAACGATTATATGATTATTATTAACTCTGCCAAGTGCATCTAGATATGTATGGATGCAATCATATATTAGTCTGTCGTATTTGCATCTATTTCCGTATGCAGTTCATGTTAATACTATGCCATTTGTAACGATATTTCATCAATCTTGTATTCTTGACACGTCGTCCTATATTAAAGTGAATCATAAAAATAATAACGATACAAAGTGCCATTAATTCTTTTAATTAAACCGTACGATATAAATTAGTAGAACAAAGAAAAACAATTATTAATCTTCTCACAATGAAGTATCACGTATGACATTTAGAAAATACATAAATAGATATGAGTGTAGAAACATAGAGAAACGCTATAAAATATTACGTTGGTATCGTTCCCTTAATTAGCTCACGGAGACGTAACATATATTTTTATTGCGACAAACCTTGAGCTTAAAAAAGAAAAACAAAGGAATCAGTAAATGAAAAACATATACTGAAATAGAATATTATCTTTTTGCGCGTTTTAATATATCTCTTGTAATTAATACTATTTTAATATCTTTTTGAAGTATCTCGTTGTACTTGTTTGTTAATTATGTAATAATAATTTATTATAGCAATCACTGACATTTCGAGCTTCAAATTAAGCGTCGTATAATGTAAGGAATAACCTTAATCAAACACCGAATTCATCAAAAACACGCGTTACGTCATTAAATGTTAAAAGCAAATGAATTGTTAGCTACTGCCGTTTCCTCGCTTAACAAAGTAATGGAAATGTGGTATATGGTAGCATATTATGGTAATTAATTATTTGCCGCAGGTACTGGGAGAAAATGCTTCTTAATGAACTTAACAGTAGAGCGGCATATAGATTGGGTCTTTTATTCCATAAATGACGTATAAAGTCATTTATATTATAAGATACTCCTGTAAACAATAAATTTTATTATTTTATATTCGCTACATTTGTTTAAAAATACAGTAAACATTAGAAATGCAGTAAATCCTTTTTTAATAAATTTCTTTTGGTGCTTCCATCAGATTGTCCAAGAAAATGATTTGTTAAATTTAAATTGTTTTGAACACAATGGTCTCTATGATGTTGGCTAACTGTTCTCGGATTTTCTTCGAAATGGATGCTGCCTTTTTTTGTTGCTCTTATGTTAGTCTGTGAACATTGTTTAATGGATGTCTTATACTTTTATAATTTCTGGATTTGGTGTTCATATCTTCTATTCTGCCTTCGTCATCTTAGTTAGTCTTTATAATGCCCGTATGATGTTAATACTCCTTGTCTTATGATTGCAGTTAATTGGTCTGTCTTTATTATTTTCTTAATCTTTTGCTCTTCTATATTTCGCAGGTAGTTTAATCGTCTCGTTTGAGTCGAAATTCCAAGTTCCAAACTTTAGTTAATTGAGAATAATCACGGCAAATAATTAGTTCATATTACCCTTCGAGTTTGTTGGCAATGTGCTTTAAAGGAAATAATCGTACGTGACTTCCTATTTTCGCTGTTAGCAATTCTCTTGAATCGAGAATAAGGGCTATGAAAGGCATGACTGATATTGAATATAGTATTTTTGCAGTCCTTTGGAGACATTTTGATCAATTGGGTTATCGAATTCCCACATTGCATTAAATACAATATGGTGACAACACATAATTAAGGCTAGTAGTAGCAATTTAAGCTTTAAGATTAAAATTGTTACCAGTGATCTTAATTATATGTTGTCACCACATTGTCTTAAAGCAGGGAGCTTTTTTCTTTATTGCATTGCTTCAAAAATATGGTGTGATATACTGATGATTTAAAAATTAATTGTGACAGACAAAAACCTCTTGCATCCCATGTTTTTCGATTCTTTCTTCATTTAAACAAATTCAAATAGAATACCTACATTAGAAACTATGATAACCATATATTTCGATATAAAACAATAAACACCAGGGATGTAAGTAAATGATCTTGATGTTATTCTTGATACATACCGTAAAGGTTTTAGGTCTAAGGACATAGTTCCTATTTCTATTGCATCGTTGTATCTGTTGTGCGGTGGCAAAAGTAAAATTTCATATTTAAATCAATATATTTTATTGTCACTACATGAACTCAAGGAACGAATTCAATATTTTTTATTAAGATTTACCAAACGTTAAGTAATTTGAAAAACATAAACTAAACCCCTGTATATCACACCATAGTTGAAAAGGACTTTAAATTACCTATCTGGTGCCAAATATGATTAATAATTAATCAAAATTAATAGCTAAAAAGCTGTTAACGATCAAATATTTAATTGTAATAATACTATATTTCATTACTAAATACTTCACAGTCTTATTTTCCCAAATTCATTTGCTGTATTTAATCAGTACGCTACGTTATTCTACCGAACGCAATGCGGATGCTTTTCATCATGTTTTTGTTGTTGACGGTATTCGATAAATACACAATACAATGTGTAGGAAAATATTAATTTTTGTAAGATCTGGAGCCAAGAGGCCAGTAGATTGGTCGCCCTCTTCCTATCTATGTATGTACCAGGATATTATCTGTTCAAACATTCTCTCAAATAAATTCAGTAATATGCAGGATAGAGGTTTTGTTGTAACAAAATACCTATTTGTTCTGATATTGATAAACACATCTTCAGAATAGTTTATAAACTTGTTTTATAAACAATTTAAATAACCAATTTCCTAAAATTGCTCCCCAAAAGTGAAATTTACAGCGATTTACAAATTCGTTATTTGTGGAATGTTGCTTGTGCGATACCTCTTGTAACGAAATCTCTTCCAATTTCTGAAATTGCTCAATGTGGAAACCTTTGCCTACTAATTGAAGCTTGTCGTGTCAGTTCTTCATAATTGAATAATTTTCGATGGTTAATAGAAGAATAAACAACTGGTTTTCTTTAGTAACTATAGCAATAGTGAGCGCTTTTGTTTTTATTTGCATTTTATTCCAGAGGTTGAAACCCTACGCTGCAGTATTTTGAAAGATTTTCAGTGCTCATCGTCTATCGGGATATTTCTGAGTTTACTCTCCCCTGTCCAGTAAAACAGTTTTTAACATTTTTAAGAGAAACTCTGATATCAATTAATTCGGATTTAATCTAAGCAAACACATTGTTTTCATAGCTAATTTAATACTGTCTAAAAGGCAATTACAACATTTATTTTCCTAAAAAAACTCGAAATGCTTTGAAAAATATCAAATTTTTTTAAACTTTCGAATCTTTAATCTCAATAATTACATTTCCATTAAATTTTTACCGATTAGAAAAAATGGAACTGCTTCGGATATACAATTTTACAAAGACTTGTTCTTGACAAGACAAGTTCTTGTTCTTGACTTTAATTACTTTTTACCTGTTAATTTTACACATGTTACTTCAAATAGGTAATCTAGATGATTTTCGAACTGTGCTCATATAGAGAGTGTTTGATTCAAATTTTTGAAGCTTAAGAAGATGGGTACAAACTAACCAACATCTGGCGAATAACTTTGCGAGATTGCCGCTGTTACTACAATACCGAAATGAATACAACTGTAGCGATCATGTTTCAGTGTAAAAATGAATAACTATTGTTGTGAAGCCAAAACCTGTTATCAATAATAAACGATTAGATTCTAAAACAATTTTCAGACATAGCCCCATTTAATGGAATGTTGTACACTCATTTCATTTCAGAGAACATATTGTATGAACAAAACACGCATGATTTTTGAAAAATTTATAGTGTGATTTTAAGAATATCTATTGGCGGACATTTAAAAGTTTTTCTGCGTTATTACTAATAGAGTATTTGATTTTGTACTTTCTTAAATTTGTTAAAATACTCTCCTGGAATAGGAAGCTCGTAATATGTAGTTTCAGATTTTACTCACTATTAACTTCTGTACAAACTACACAGCTTATTACCTGCTTTAACATTTATATCCATTCAAATGCGAATGCCTAGTTTAATGTTTCCCAATGCATTAGATACTATTTACAGAGTAAATTAACACACTGACCTACATATATCAAGAATAATATAGAAATACAATTTCAAATAAACCAAAACTACACGTTGCTATTTTTTTGTATTTCATCGTTAATTCGCACCTAGATGTTAACCATGAAGCATATAGTAGTATCGTGAGATTTATTCAAAGCAATTATAATTCTAACAGTCCTATATAATATAGATATTTAAATCTACTGAAATCAGTAGCAATATTCCTATCATCTACAAACTTACACGATATTCAAAACAATTAGCGTAATTTTTACTCTCATTGTTGCAAGTTAGAAAAAGTTTTGTTTTCATTTCTCGCATCCCTAATATAGAAAGAGGAACTGCAACTCATTGCTACGAAATCATATTCAAATGCAATTTGGTTTTACGTTCTAGTTAGTCTTGGCAAGCGATGCATATTCAGCCGGTAAATCAACTATGTGAAGTCACTAGTTCGTTCATATCTTTTTCTTGCCTGAAAGAAGTTATTTCCATATTATCAAAGAAAAGTATTCTTCATAGACGCCTACATAATTATTCTTGATATTTCTTTGTTATTGTCTAATTTTGAATATTATTTACACTCCAAGTAGTCCATATTATATACGTTGTTAGTTCCTATCTATACAATTTAAAATAATCATCATATTAAAAGAAATATTTTACTGAAACGAAAAATAATTGATACGAATAAGGATCTGATTATTTAATTTTTGAGATTCGTAACCTTCACTTGTTACGTGAAACACGTTGACATACACATGTCTTAATTTTTCTAAGAGAATTTCGAAAACGTTTCGGTTTCTTTACAGAAATTATGAATTTTATTAGCCCGTTCCTATTCTTCTTAAAAAATCATTTACAAAAAAATCACAAGGGAAAGAAGCTGTGTTTGAATTGTTCCATATTTAAAATTGAAAAATTTAGAAGTTCGAGTATAAGACGACAACAGACTCCACTTGCACCGAAATTAATTGTTCCTCTCCTTATACTCCGCTCCAAGAACGTATAATTGAACTCAGCTATAAATTCCTTTTTGAGCTTAGCATTGATCTTTTAAATTATAATATGAGTAATCATTTTCCTAATAATCATGCATACTGATGAATAAGCAAATATGGTATTCTCATTTTCATTAATTTCTCATGCTAAATATAAAATTAGATGTGATATTATCACGGCATGCTCTATAACCTAATCAGAACTTCTTTTAGTTAATGCGTGAGGTTTCTGGTCAATTGACAACAATACCAAAAGATGAGTCAACTAATTAACCGATATATTTGGCACATAGGTTTGCCTTGCTCTGTACAAGTCATTTGAGAAGCAATTTTTCTTTAATCCTGTCAATATTTAGTGTGATGTACAAACTTGAACAAAGCATACAATACCTACAGGAAAATTAGTGCGAATAATTTAAAAATAGTACGACTAAATTACCTTTAAAAGAAAGTGTGTTTACAAAAGTGTGACGTAAGCAGGTTAACATTGAACACTGCATAACAAGCGTAACTATCGGTATTACGAGATCGACTGGAATCATATACGTAGGGTCTGCTTTGAATAAATATTCTATTGAAGTAAATGGCATAGGAACGTATACATATATTTTATAGAATAACAGTAGGAGTTGAGATATATGAATTCTTTTATAATACTAAACTATTTAGTTTATTCAAAACGTTTCTTTTTCCTATATGTATACATTATATTTATTTTAAAATTTCTGACCAATTTTTCAGTAGGTGCGTCGCAATTTAAAAAACATGTCAACGTGGTGAATGTACCTTCTTTGAGAACAAAGGTTTCAGAGTAGTGTAACAATGAAGGTTAAATTAGCAAAATCTACGTTTTTTTCTGTGACAAAAATTTGCCTGTCGAAAATGGTCGATTTGGAAGAACAAAGAAACTGTTTTAACATAAATCGTAACGGAAAGGCACCAGAAAATGATGGTATACACAAGGACTTCATAAAATATGAACGGAAAATGTTGAATGAAGAAATATACAGGGTGGGGTATTAGTGCGTTAGTTAGTCCAATTATGTACTTTCCTTATTATAAGAGAAATGACAAAATGTTATTAAGATAAAAGTTGAAGCGCATGGTGGGTTATAACCTAACAGTATTTTTAGCTATACGGGGTGTCAAATAAAGACAGGGTAAACTAAACTTGCTTTATTTTAAATGCAACACCCTGATATTTTTACTGTTTACAATTCTTCTAGGTCTTACCTTTATTATAATATAGGTTTTTGCTGTTATCCAGTTTACTTCAGAAGCTAAGGGAAGTTTTGCCATTTTGGTTTCTTTACATTTACACTAAATCTCACTTATAGTTAGTGAGGGCTCAAGTCCAATCGTTGCAACCTTAGTTGATTTCGGACGGTCAGAAAGTTCCAGTTTTTTAATTTTAAAGACATAAAATGCGAACGGATTCATTTCAATTATTGCAAGAAATACACTAGGAGACAACGTTAAACGAATTGAATTTTATGCAATTATGGTAATAAAAATTAAAAAAAAAGAGAGAAATGGAACAGGCTAATAAAATTTATCCTTTCTGTAAAAAAAAACGTGAAATTGTTTTAGAAAAATTGCATTCTTTGCAGGAAAAACATTTATTAAAACGTTTATTGTTAGTGACAAAGTGTATCTACTGTAAACAACCTACTGCCTCTCTGCTTTGTTCAGAATATTCATTTGGATGCCAAGCTATAATTGTATTAAATTCAGTACAAAAACTGGCTACAGTGATCAATAGATGCATCAATTAAGTGATAATAATAATGTAATACGTAAAAATGCATAATTCCTTCTCCAGTATTACGTTTAATTTACTTGTTATTCAGCATTGTATATTTTTAATGACTGACATTACATTCAAATAATAAATTCATCGCGATTTAGTTGCTATCCACCAGGTTACACATTGAATTACCTCTTGGTACCTCTATCTGCACCTCTGTAACACTAAGCACTCCAGTTCTCCATAAACGAGGATTATAGAGTAAGCGTTATTCCCTCTTTTTATAATAAATAATCGATTTCGAGTTAGAAGTGCGTGTAGAACGTATAACCGATCTCAACTTATAAGTTATTTTAACAAGTCAAATTTGCTGGCGGTTTTTTCTCATAACGTCAAGATTGCCGGATGTGACAAGATTAAACGCGAGGCTTGTCAGGTTACAATTAAACTCCGATGAAGCAAAAAATGCTGGAATGGAAGCAAACTACAATGTGAAACGTAATAGCCACAACAGTGTTAATCTTGAGAAACTTTCAGACACAAAAAATAGTATTAATATTGATCTAGCTTTGCTATATTAGGTAGTATCTCAACGTATGTATTTCAAATTTATAACTTCTAACATCCAGTAGAGTTACTGCAGCTATTGAGTATAAAGGATTATTTAACAGACACTCCAGTGTTAATGAACGTACTAACAAGGAGGGTCTGATATACTAACAATATTACCCGGCCTAAATAAACACAACATAAGACGTTGCCGTGCATAAACAGTGATGGTTTCACTGTATATTTTATATTTTTCGACGAATTACTATATAAACTTTTAACATATAACCTTTTTATAATATACAAAGTTTTCATTTTAAAATAATAATGATCGATGATAAAAAAACACCGAAAACTGTTTATGTTTATTTTTCCTTAGAATAACTAATTGATGCAAACTCTTTCGATCATGTCAAACGGAATAAAATCTAATAACGTTGTGTCCAGATTAATCCTGGGTTTGTTTGATTAGCTGTTTAAATGAATTTACTATATAAAACTAAATACTAAGTTACACGTATTACGCTGATGCTTGATGTCATATACACGATCTCTTTTATCTCTAATTTGTTTTATAAGATACTGATTGATGTTTTTGTTTTCCTTTTACTTGATAAAATGGTTAATAATACACATATCGCTTTATTTACATACTTTAACTTGAGGAATCATAGCCCAAAAGTCACATTGCGTTTAGGAAAAGATTACCTAATGGTTACATGCAATGTCAGATGCATCTTCTCAGTAGGTATATTTTTTGTTTGACTTTTAACTCATAAAAACTCGTTCTTTATCTAGGTAGGGTGACCCCCCGGATATCTTTTAATGCTACAGATTTTTTGTTGGTACAGGCAACAACAACACTACCAGTAAGCAAATATTGACGCTTGATCGTAGACAAATCCCAACAGGTTCTAACAATCTGTTGTGAGATATTAAGTTGCAGTGCGTATGTTGGATGCATGTTAAGCCATTGTCAAGGTTTCTATTTAGGATGAGTACGATGGGTCATCAGTTGAGAAGAATAATATTTGTAAAAATAAGACTAAGACGTAAGGCAGTGTCATCCAAGAAACATGTTTACCATTAAATCTGAACCTAGCAAGTGTAGTGAAAGAATTACGATGCCAATGTCACAAAAGCATTTGCATTGTGCATAACTAATGAAAATTTAACACTACGCACTGAGGAAATTAATTGCAGAAGCATTGGTATGAAAGAAGTCCTCTAGAAATGAAGACTTTTCTAGGATTACTTATTAGTATTGCTGGTGCAATCTAACTACGTCAAGAAGTCATTTTAGATTTATGAATTCACTATAATCCTGCGAAGCAGGACGAAAGATTTCCTAGAATTTAGTAAGTTTGGTAACCTAGAGACTCGAGCGGAACAAAGCAAAGTTAAAAGCCAATTAGTACCATTTGAGAATCTACTTGACACATTTTGTTTTAGCCTGAACTTTTTGTCTGTCATGGCAAGTGCATGTTTCTTCAGGTTTTTATAAAATCCAAGCCAACCAAGTATGGAATAAAAATATGCAAGTCTATACGGGTATGGCAGATAACACATCAGAAAGGGGATACGGAAAGGCAGTTATTTAAGACATGGCGGGATTGCTCTAAGATAATAGTCTTTCTCCTGATTTACCGCCCTGGTCTTGCACTAGTGTTATTAAATATAGAGATAAGTCTAAGCAAAAGGATGTGACAAAATCGAAAGGAAGTCCAACAACAATTTAATTGTAAGAACAATCATGTGGTACACTTGGTGGATGCTGTATTTTTTCGACATACCATAATGATTTCCACTATGCTTTCCAAAAAGAGTAAAAAATTTAGTAATGCTGTTGCATAGACTTAACTTTAGACTAACTAGCAGCTACATAAATAAGAATCGGGCGCGCCAGATAAAGATATGAAAATTCTAAAAGACAAAGTTGTTGTGTTGTGTGTCCTATGAATCTAGACAAGAAAACTGTGAGTAAATATGACACATGTAATAGGTTTGTTTGCAGGTATCATATGACTACAGAAATAACTTATTTTTCTAAATGATCTACATTCTGTACTCTGAATGGAATCAAATTTATTTATTAGTTTCATCAGATGATAAAATTTAAGTAGAAGTAGAACAAAATCCAAATATACGAAGGCTACAATATAAAGCTGCGACTTAAAATATCTAAGCTTTTCTCATTAAATTGACAGTAATGTCGAATAACACTGAATATTAGCCATAAAATTACTTTGAATAACAAAAAAAAAATACGCCAAGTATCTTGACAACGTCCTATGTATATTTTGTTAAATTTATCAGTAATTATTTCACTGTATACTTACTTTAGTAAGAGATTTTAAAGTGTTTACATATACAAGTGCCAAAAATATTAATAGTAATAAACACGTTTTTTCACAATCCAGCGCAGTTTACGAGAATATGTTTATTTGTTAATTGTGATTTACCAGAACTTCCGTAGAATATCTAAACAGTTTTGCCGGTAAACCTTCACATTGAATTGACATCAAAAACATATGCTCTTGCAGTTTCGTCATATGAAGAAGCAATGCCGAGCTATAGATACGAAGTTTTCCGATCACATCAAGTTTTTCATTTTGCAACACTTCTACGACGCATTTTGGCAAACACTTGTACAATAGTTAGCAATTTAAAACTGGCAAAGTACAAGTAGAGTCAGTTTGAGGTTGTGTTTTTAATTACTCTGACACATTACTTACATCAAAGAAGACAATATTTACGCTTCAGTGGATGCTTTGTTTTTTTTTTCTTTAACGTGCTTGCTTCTAACTTTTTGCTTTTTAATTTTAGCAAGTAAGAAGATGACGTCAAAATTTTTGTTGTATCTTTTCTTTGAGAACGTACTTTCTTTTCTTATTGATCTTCAGGTAGATATGAGTAAAATCATTAAAAAAAGTCACGGAAAAATATTGAAATATTAGCTGTAGCTGTAGATTCTGGAGTAATCTCGGGCAGCCGCAGAACACTGCGTAGTATGCAATCCTTTTCATTATGTTTTTATCCTTATTTAGATTAGATTCGCCTTAGTTTTTGTACGTCCTAATTTTTGGGGATTTTATATCTTTGCTATTTTTGCATTTCTTCTTCTTAATATAGACATAAATTTTATGATCGAAGCGGACAAGGGTTAAAGAGAGCGTAGGAAATGTGGCGGAAACACATTAGTATCACACCACTACTAGTTCAAAGTTCTTAGTGTGAATATAATGTCCGTCAAACAACCCCAGCATCTCCATTTTGCTTTTGCCATCTGGAGGTTCTGTAAAAGTAACTGATATGGGATCATTTTTCTAACCAACTGAGGATAGTTTCAGATGTAATCCATCCTGAATTAAGCACTTCTGCCTATCCTCCAGTTGGCAAACTCAACTCAATGTCCGTTTGTTTTCGTTTCCTCAGAAGAATCATTGCTTCTTTCACATGATGTTGGCGTCTTAATTTACTGTTTCGTTTTAGTCGCAATTATTGTTTAGAATTAGTAGTAGCACTGATTTCCTCGATCTCAAAGAGTCCACCAAAAAGTAATTTCTTAATGTACTCTTTCAGAAATATTTGAAAATGTATTAAATCCCATGACACGAGCTCCTGAGATTAACTCTGTTTTCCCCACGCTATTTCAGAATTCATGTTAAAATTGTAAACTATTTTGTTGCATTCTATTAACTAATATATCAAGCTACCTACAGCGTTTGTAGATACGCCAAAATCTAAGAAATAAAATCGTTTCTCTGACTGTAATTATAGTTTCTTTGATGATTTAGGTTGTCGAAACCAGCGTTAAATTTCAAAATAAAATATGGCAAATAATTAGAAATATCTCGACATACTTTTGCTAAGTTTAACTGAAATCATGCTAAAATTTCGCTTCACAGCTTAAACATTTATCAGCAGTTAGCGTAAAGAGGGGCAATAATTTAGTAATTCACAGCATACACAGCTTTAATAATTATTTATCTTCATTTCTCATAATAGCAAGATCTTCACGCTACGAATGTTATCTAGAATATCTATATACATACATATATACTACATATAGTGTATCTATATTCAGGTTATACAATGTTTATGATAATTTGCAGTATAATCAATTTAAATGGAATTTAGTGTCGAATGACACTATTTCTGTTAATTTAACTGCTAAATTTGAAGGATTTTCACGGAAAATTGTGTAGCTCGCTCTTTACAAACAAGCAAATGAAAATTGGAAGCTCCATATTACATCAATTCGGTTGAAGGAATTCCATATATAATACACAAAAACTTCCATCCAATTTCCACATTAATTGAAACGCCACACGCGCAATACATAATATGTTGTATGTATTCATAGAAAAATGTAAACCGTAGGTTATTTTATATTCAAATGCAATTTCAGTAAAATAGAATTAAATTAATAGTGAAAAATTTCGAAACCATAATTCATTATTTCATACTTCTATGCTTACAGGGTATTTATTTTGTTGAATTACTATGCCGATACAGTTTAATTCAAATTCATGACAATTTCTCACAATAATATCTTATCTTAGATTTTGTGTAGTAAATTTTAGTTAATAAATTTAATTTACGATAAAGAATTTTAGGAACGCCATTCTTCATTTATACTAGACACTATTACCCTTGTGCACTGAAGATATAAAATTACTTTTCATTTGCAGTCACTTCTGATTTTTAAGTGCTCGCTTTTAAATTTCCCTTTGAAATATTACTGGAACTAATTTGATTTATTTTGCATTTATGAATTCGAAATATTTTAACTCAGCCACCGCCATGTTCTACTATACCTTTATTAGGTAATAACTACATGTACATTTGAAGGTCAATTACGCACCAATTTTTTTAGTAATTCAATTTACTATAAATTCATTTGAAAAATATGATAAAATAAAAGGTTATAATGCCCTAGACATAACACAAAAACAAATAATCGGAGAAAAAAATGGAAACTATGTAGCTGTGAAGTACTTGATAGTTATTCTATTTTTATTTTTGTTTCTCTTCTACTCCTTTTTAAATAGCTTACTATATCACACAATTAATTAATCGGCTAAGAACTGAAGTAGGAGCCACATACAAACAACACATACAGTTATGGCTATGTTGATAAAGATTAGCGGCAGGTAGAATGTTTAATCCTTACAGTAAGATAGAGTGTTTGTTTACTTCCGAAAATCGTTATGGTAATGTATGGCTGTGTTGACGGTTGGCGAAAAAAAAATAAAATGCACTGACTACATAAATGTAAACGCAGCCATAGTATAAAAAGTAGAGTAATACTTTCTCGTCGTGGTAGGATTTTAAACAATGTGACAGCAGGTTAGAGAGCCTCATATCTACAAGATGTTTAATTTATGAAGATGATGCATTGTCTATACCCCTAGTGATGCAAACCTGAGAAAAATACTGGTTACTCGAATGTTCTTATCATCATGCATCCCCTTATTCTTGTCTATAGGTACCCAAAAAACTACTTTTGCCTGACTCTATTAACCTTGATTAAAGCAAATTTAATTAATTCAATTCTCAGATTTCAAATATAATAAGGTATTATTTAGCAACAAGGGTGTTCGGGCCAGGAACCAATTACTTCGAGCCGATGGAAATATACCCTAGCGTCTTCCAAGCGGAGATCAATGCCATTGGAAGGTGTGCTCAATTGAACCTGGAGAGCAAATACCGAAAGCAAAGCATCGCAATTTTCTCCGATAGTCAAGCAGCCATAATGGCGCTGAGCTCTAATATCATCAGCTCGAAATTAGTCTGGGAGTGCCTTAGCAGAGTGAAAAACCTAGCCAAAGAAAACAGAGTTGCATTATGCTGGTTACCAGAATATACAGGAATCAGTGGCAACGAAGAAGCTAACCTATTAGCAAGGAAGACCGCCTCAATTTTGTTTGTGGGACCGGAACCGTTTTGCGGTATAAGGATGAGCACCTACAAAAAAACTCAAAAATAGAGAAGGGGGGCTCAGAGTATCCTTCTGGGAGAATCTCTAATTTGTGACATTACAAGATATTTCTTGGAAAGAGACGCATCCTCATAGGTTTTCTTACAGAGCATTGTCATCTTGGGAAACACATGACAAGGATAGGTCTGAAACAGAATAGTGACTACAGGTTCTGCGGGGCAGAGGATAAAAATTCGCAACACCTGATATCTACTGCATCGCTATCGCGGAAACCCGGGCCAAGTATTTGGGCAAAGACGTCATAGAAGTAGAAGAAATACTCTCTCTGAAACCATCACAGTTATTGCAGTTTATTAAAGCTCAGCAGGTTGCAGGTCATGCAAGGGGGCACAATCGATCAATAGGTTGCAGTGCAATATCACGCTCAATTAAATTTAAGTCCAAAAAAAATCTTGTCAGTAACAGCTACGATTTCAGCAGATGGTGTCGCCAATTTAGAGAGTTTTTAAGGTGCTTACCAAGATAAACGGTGTTGGATTTTAATTATGGTTATAAACCATGTATAAGGGCACAATTTAACCTGCAAACTAACAACCTTAGAACATCAGCAGTATTATCCCTGCAGATATTCGAGAATTAATTAATAAATTGCATTATATCATGTATGAAGATTAAATAACTGAAATCAGAATGGCACTGAACAATCCACTTCGCATCTATATCCAGTGATGTACAAGTCACATTGTTACTGAACCAATACAAATTGAATCTTAAGCGTCCATCATTAACTTTAAAATAAAGTGACTCTAATACTCTAATCAAACAGCACATATTTGCAAAAATTTTTAAAAATTCAAACAAACCTGACATATCGAACAGAGGGGAAAGGTAAACCCACGATCCTTTACAGATTACCTCTATAATTGTAATACCGAAGTAAATGTGTTCAATGGCGTTGTTGCAGTTCTATCTTGCCGTTTATAATACTGAGCTAGTAATAACTCTGCCACAGATCGATCGAGATACAATTCCTTGAGAAAAATGCCACCCTCTCCTCGAAAAATTGAAATCCTACTCCCAGCAGTCTCTCACATCAGTGAGCAGCCACCTAATCACTGCGGTTATCGACCTGTTGTGATCATATAAATGCAGTCGAGGACATTGTAAAGAAAATAAAGAATGGTTTTAAGAGAGCGCAAAATAATATAATGTATATTTTTGGAAATATGGAAAAAGCTTTAAAGGAACAGCAAAGACTGTATATAGCTCAAGAATATGTAAGTATAATGCACTTTTTTGGAAAAAAGAATCCAAAACTAGTACCAAGTAGTATGCGAGAAAATATAAATTGGAAAATTATCCATATTATTATTATATTAAATATTGTCAGACGATAACATCGTTGTTGACAATACAAAAGGATGAAGTGGATATATTGACTTCGAATTTGAAAGTGACTCAATTATGCCATAAGATCGTATTATCTTTCAAGTTCATTATAAGAATATTTGATCTAATAATTTGCGAAGAAGGGCTAACATATTAATTAATTAACTTATTAACGCATTAATTCGTTGATGTAATCCGTTTATATGATTAAAAAAAAAGCCACATACAATTTTATTTCTTAGCTAAAATTAAAATAGTTTTTAAATTAAATGTTATATAAATTTCGCAAATATGTTACAAAAGGAAATTACCTTACTATTTTTTTAACAAGAATATAATTTAATATCTAAAATCCAAAATTTTATGCAGCCTGTTTATTTCTTTTGTGATTTTGTCCCGTAGTTTGTTTAAAACGTAAGCGTTATGAAATCATTCGTATTTTAAACTTCATATTATAGTTCGCAAATATCCTACAATGGTTTATTCTTTTGTATCCATTCTGCTAGAAAGTACGGTAGAAACAAGTTGCACTCCCTCCGCTCCACCTCTTCCAAGATTGACTGTAGTACTATAAACAGAAGATTCTGATTTTAGCTTCTTATTTCTCACGCCACTCTAGGCTGTTTTCTAATCTCTTATTTCTTCGCCTTACTGCGAACGTAACATAAGTTTGAACAAGACGTTTTATATTAGCCGCAACAACGACTCATGTGCCGTATATAGTTGTAGCTAACGATTAATTCCCAATGAATCGGAACACATTAACTGCCGACAGATTAGGAAAATTAAAGTCCCGCAATTTGTTCACCTAATCAAAGAGTTATCGTGAGGTCAATACGACATTTCAAAACAGTAATCCTCCAGTAGGGTAATAAAACTTCAATACCATTTTATCGCTACACATACAGATACAAAGGTCAAATGAACAAATCATCCCAATCCTAAAACAATCGAATTTTATTCATTTGATCCGTTAAGTGTACGAATAAAAGCGAAATACAGAAGTGCTGGAAGAAACACGTTTTTTCCACTAAATTAGCCCAAAATACGGTTAGCTATAAATACTGTTGTATACGTGGTGGGTGATACACTGTAATAGATATCGAGGGAGTAATGAATAACCCGCGCAACAGTACGTATAAATCGCTCCATAACCTTCGTTAGAATTCGATTTATTAAAGGAAGAGAATCTTCTTAAATCCCACGCGATCTGCATAAAATTTTAAATGGATATTTCAACTTCCATTCTGATTTTATACATAATATAATGACGATAGCTACTTTTCTCTATAACAACGCAAATTCGTAATTTTAAAATCAGAGATCAGCTTGGGGTCTATATATAGATATATACAGAAAGAACAGTTTCCTGAATCCATCAAGCGTTCTTGATATTTCTTGGTAACTTTCCGGGAAACTCACAAATGATGCAGTATATGTAATAATACTTTAACCGTGTAGTGGGTATTACAGGCTCCTAGAGTGATGGAATGCTATTATATAGAACAGTCATACTGTGGTAAACTGATACATAATACCTTTATTATGTAGGATTAAATGACAGGAAAGAACGCAATATCTTGATATTAGATATGCCTTGATAATAAACCTCATCTATGATTTTGTGCAATCACCAACAACGACGCATTAGCAACACTGTCATTTTTAAAAGAGAAGGTTCTACATAATCAACTACTAAAATTGTTTTAGAATTTACAGGCAGTTTTTGAAGACACCTTCCTTAAAGATAACATTCCGTAGATTTTATAGAATTAGAAAAGAAAGAAAATTAGATTCTTGTTTTTTGAAACTCGAGCTTTTAAAAGTTGTTCCAGATCACTAACTACAATATGAAACGTTCATTTAGTATGTAAAATGCCTTTTCTAGTAAAAAATTTACTCAAAAGTATTCAGACTTTTATTTTAACTAATATATTTCAGTAAGGCATTATCTTAATACACGAGTATGATGGTCCATTATAGAATAGTGTCTAGTTGTTCTAAATATTATTTCTAAATTTTAATCTTGTATCATATACCGTCCCGCTTTTTTTAAGTAAGTTTTTGTTGCAAGTTTTTCTAGCTTTGTTCTAGATTATTCTAAAGTTTCAGCTTTCTGACATGCATATTTGGTGAAATAATTGATAAAAGAGAAATTTCCTTCTTGTATATACATAACTAGAATGTGTCAAAATTTAAACATTCTATGATGAATAATTCGTGAAACAATTGAAAAAGCTCAAGTTTCGCTAGCCCTCCTTGCCTCTGTCTTTGGAAATAGATCATTTGATATTTGTTCTAAATTGTTGTAGGTTTATTTTATGTACCTTCAAAATTTCAGCCTTCTACTATCGTAATACAGTTGAGAAAACGAAACGAGAACGCATGGGTTCTCATCATCAACCGAACACCGAATGAATAAATAAAATTAAAACTATCACTATAAACATTGTTTACTACGTCTACGAAACACGTGGCCCGAGTAATTAATCAAAGTTGTGGTGTTTGGTGATACCGATGTTTTATCTGTTTATTACGAGCCCATAGTCCTTGAAATCACTCTTCCGAATATAGATACTTAAAGATACACACGCCATAAATCTTCACTCTGGATCTTGTAGCAATGACCCACATCGTTTGGTAACGATACCTAAATTTCTCATTTTTGTAAAAGGAGCGACGAATAAAGTTTTTCCCTAGATTTCGTGAACTATACAACCAAAGACCTTTAGAACAAGAATTTTAAAACAATGTAGAATAAACCTAGCACAGTTGTGAACAATTGTCAAAAGTTTTTGAATTTTTGAAAAAAGGCAGTTCGCAAAACTTAGACTATCTTCTTCGAAAGCTAATATTTAGATGTTCAGAAGAACTAAGGACAGTGTTGAACAACTTCCAAAATTTAGTATTTCAAAGAAAGAGGCAGGAGGGGCAGGGGGAGGTAGGGCTTTTTTTATGTTATTAGTGTATATATAGTTTTTGCAATCGTATGCTGCGTGTTTTATATTCATTAATATCTTCTTGTGTTGGAAGTTGGAATTAGTCCTTTAAAATATAAGAGACGTTATACAACCGTATTTTTAACTTGGAAGTAATATATGACGCTTCATTGTGTATTAATGGGTGGGATGTGGCCTTAATCTTTGAAGTAAGCGACATTTACAAGCTAATTACTGAGGCAAGTTTTGTGCGTGAGTACGTGGCGACGAGGAGTAGATTATTGTCAGATCTAGTTATGACGCAGAGTATTGCCTTACATTTCAAAACACGTGTACAGTACTGCTAGGGATTTAGATAACATTGAAAAAGTATATATATGTATATGTATATATATTTTTTTAATATTCTAAACGTATGCACTTCCTATTGAGATGAAGGCGAACCCTACGTGATTGGTACATTATTTAACAGAATTTTAAAATATGTTGAGGCCTTAAGATATTTATTCTAATAAGTTAATAATTATCTGAATTCAGTATACTGTATTTCCAAATTACATTAAAATAAAATGTAATAAATATTTCATAATTTTATTACATATTTATTTTTTCTCTGTGCTTATTCGCAGATCTGCATACTTTATACTTCATATAACATCATATCGAATCAGTGTAACACAAATATTGATGGTGTAAAATTAGCACAATAAAAACAAAACAGAATAAAAGGATACATCGAAATGATAAACATTCAAAGTGGTAGAAATCAGTGTACCAATAAAACATTTTGTTTTCCGTGTCAATATTACATGTTACAATTAATACTGAGTAATTATAATGAAGGTCTTTTATATCATATATAGGGGGTGTGGCTATTTAATATGTAATTCCAGTGTACCGGAAGTGAATTCGTGAAAATATTACATACATTTAAATTGGCATTATCGACAATCTAATGTGGTAAAACGTTACATATCGCCCATAATTGGACCCCTAAAAAGTTATAAACAAAACTCTTCTTTCCATACCCTGTATACTTCTCAATTACATTCTAGCGTCAAGCGATTGTTAGTCGCTGTATTGTCGAGATGATACCTTTTACTTCAACGCGACTTCAACGTTGATTTCTTTCTTCAACCCATCCAGAATGTACAGCTTGAAGCGATTTATTCCGGATTTTTAATTTAATTCAGAAAATATTAAACGCAGTAAACCCATAATTGTTTTTCAGACATAAAAGATGAACTATCATCGTTACATCGTAATATCTTGAATTTAAAAATAATTCCCCCAGCATCTACAAGAGAAAGATACATTTTTCAAACACGCATAATTCCTACAGTATTGATAGAAAGATACTTTCTGATAATTGTCTTCTTGGTAAGGTGAACGTATCAATAAATCAATGAAACCTAAACGGTATTCCGAAAACGTCTTTATTTTATGCATAATTTTGAAGATCTTTAAGGAGATAATAAAACGGAGTTTAATCAATTGTTTCAGCAGCACATCTCTTTATATGACATAAAATATAAATATTCACGAGAACTTTCGTACAAAAATGGTGTGCCCCAATATTGTAATTCGGAATCTATATTTTTTCTAATCTGTATTAAAGGTATAAGTAAAAACTTGTAGAAGCTTATAGAACCATCATGTGTTTGTGAACAAAATTACTTTTATATTCACGGTTAGATCACGGAATAAAAGTAACAGTAAAGAATAACAACCAATAAATCAAAAAGCTGAATCTTAACAACCACAAAATACAAAAGCTCACGTTTTAGACTGGTAAAAATAATCAGATCAGATTAAAAATCATGGAAATTACGAATTTACAAACAGCTAAATTAACATATTATTCTAATTTTTACTAAGCGGGGAATTCCGAAATTATATTATGAGAGAGCACAGGACAAGTACTTACATACATACATAATCATTCTACAAGGAATAATGCAGAAATATGTAGGAATATGGCTTTTTAAAACATCTTCAACACAACAAGCTGTAATTAATCTAAAGAAACATTAAGTATTTCAATTAATTTTACTTGATATAGTAAACTATTTTAATTTAAGTTGTATGCTTTTTATAGTATGTTGTTTGTTTTATTACAGAAATTTAATTTATTTATCATATAAGAATCAATATATAATCTTGCTCAAAGTTTTTATAAAATGCTTCTTTTAATTTCAGTCTGGTTGTAATAAACTGGTATTACAAACAATGAAAGCTAGCTATAAATAAAGATAATAACATTCTTTTAGGTAGATTCTGCACCCCTCAACTTTAATACTGCGTTAGCAAACATTTTTTGTAAGAGTGCTACACTTTGTATACCGTTTATATTATGTTGCTTCTTAATACACATCTCTTGCATCTCACAGAAAGTGAGATACAGTAATTTCCTCTAAATTGGGGGAAAAACAGAAAAAGAAGAAGCCTGATTCCATTAGATGCTCAAAGACCGTTCTTTAAAAAATATCCGTAATTGAATTATAGTACGGCCGCGAATATGAAGGTATCTAGCTAACATAAATTAGAGAACGCGTTCTCTTTGTTAAATAGAAATGAAAGCTTTCAGTGTTTTATCTTACATTAAGAAAAAATATCTGCATTTCCTAATTAGTCTTATAGCCCAAAAAGCTTCATATTTTGCGTTCTACTTCACACTACACTATAACTATATTAATACGTAAAAGTAATGTCTTTTTTCGTTAAAAAACCAAATAAGATTGTTCATAATGTAGAACAATTTTCGCTCTCATATGTTGATATTGGAAAAAAAGTTTTCCAAAATTAAAGGAGGCCATACCTTTGAACTAATTACAGTTAACATTTTCGCTCATCCGCTCTTCCGGTTGGTATTTTCGCGCTTGCTTTATACTACCGTAGAACTACGTCCGCTTACTAAGATATAATTAATTAATTTTAATCAACTTCATCTAAGAGGTCGGTAGTATAGACGCGGGTTGTTTCTTTTTGGGTTAACTAACTAAAGCGTTAAAACGTAGTGGAAACTTAATTAAAGATAAAGTACTTACAACCTGCTGAATCTAGCGGAAACTGTTTTAAGTAAAGTCTCTTATATGCGCGTTAAATGAAGTATTCCATGCAACTACAACAAAAAATCGTTTTTCATTTAGTTCACTCTAGTTTATATACGACGCGAGTAAAAATCGAAAAATTCGACGGCGCTCTTCAGTTACTAAAGCTCGTGGCTTCTGCTCTCGTTAACGGTAGCCTCACATAAGCGGCGTACTTATTGGAAAAGGAGCGTGATTCGTTTGATGTTGCGGTCTCCTAATACTTTCGGAAGCGCACCTTTGTCGGTTGTAGTGTTGATACAACTGAGACCGCGCTTGGCGCTCAGAGATGTGGCACCGCGCGCGCGATCATCTGCAGGACCATGCGTAACACTGGAAATAAACTCACATCACAGTCGCCGATATAACAAAGCCTAATCTTCAACTATTAAAATCGTTCCACCCACAAATCTACTGTATTGCTAATCTGAATATAAAATCTCGAGTTCAATAGGTTACTCTACGAAAGTTTTACATGTTCTTTAACAAATCATGTTCGCCGTCAAACTTATTATATTAGCGAGCAAACGCAGTTTTGCTTGCTTAACTGATGAATAAAGTTCGCTGACAAATTATAAACGCTTGATTTAAAAACAAACAAACTTCGTTATGTTACTATAACAAATTTTAGTTGGACTCAGTTTTAAGTCGATGATTAGAAAAAAACATGTAATAAAACGCAGAGTCAACCGATATTAGTATGAGCTAAATGTCGTTATTGGTGATAATGATATGTTGTTTGAGCTACTGTGTGTCTGAATTTATACTAACGGGATGTGGTCGCAAGTAGAGAAAAATGATTTTGATCCAAATTTTTTTTATAATAATAAGTAAAAATAGCATATCTTCAAACACCCGAAAGAAAAAAGAAAATACATAAATCGAGGTACAATAACTAAACCCTAACCAACATCAAGTCAAGCATCAAATTTATTTTCAGACTACTAATGCGCAGTTTCTTATACGGATGTGCCAAATGATACATTCAAAATATGTCATAAGAAAATAATTTTCTGAAAAGAGCAGTTGTATGGCATTCAGTTGTCCGAACTATGGCAGTATTGCAAATGATGGAGCAATAACTGATATGAGACAACACAAGCTACTTGCAGAGTGTAATTTTAGTGTTTTTTTAGTTTAGAATATTTACTATCTACCAATCAAAATATAGATCTAACAACTTGAAACTTAAGTATTTCTATTGATGTAGCAGTTAATTAACTCACAACATCTAAATGAATTACAGAAGCAATCACAAATGTTTCACACCAACCATGAGAGCCAAACAGAATGACCTACCTTCAGAGTAACAACCACCCCATTAATTAATATCTTTGCATTTCCAAACCAGATAACTTGAAAGTGTCTAGCAAAAGTATAAATAACATTTAAAATATTTAATCAAATTAAGAAAATCTCTGGTACATGTGGAATAAGTACAGCCCAAATAATTCACCCTTAAGGTACAAACAATGAATAAGGTTATGTGGTATGAAAGACAATATTTTCTACAAAATTATTCAAATAACCATCAATCAGTTCCATTAATTTCATTACATTTAAAATATTTAATCAAATCAAGAAAATCTCTGGTACATGTGGAATAAGTACAGCCCAAATAATTCACCTTTAAGGTACAAACAATGAATCAGGTTGTGTGCTATGAAAGACAATATTTTGTAGAAAATTATGCAAATACCCACTCATCAATCAGTTCCATTAATTTCACACGGAAGCCGATGCTTTTTAAAATTTTGATAAGGAAATTGTGGTCGACAATGTCAAAGTTCTCTTGACGAGTGAAGATCGATTTCATGTTATTAGCTATCTTGTTGTCCTCTGCAATTTCAACAGTGCTGAAACAAATATAAGATGGTACATTTGACGAAATGTCGACATTGTAAGAAGACCTAATCAGGTTAGTAATGCTGCTAATAAAGGACTCATTGCTATGACGAAGGATATGTGAATTACGTTTTTATACGATGGAATCTATTTAGGCTCGATATTAGCAGTGAAGCTTCACATGTGTTTAAAGTTAGATACACACTTACTCACATTGATAACAATTTTTATTTTATCAAATATAAAAACGTGTGTCTGTTTGAAAACCTTTTCAGAATTTTGACGGGAATGCAGAGCGATTGTAAAGTTAATTATATACCCAGAAAAAAACGGCATTAATGCTGGTATGATCAAATACCAGAAACCAAAAACCCACCATCATTTGATGTGTTTTTGGTATGCAATTAGTAGATTAGTAAATACATTAAGAGGATTATGCACATACGGGAGAATCTCTCCGATTGAAAATTTATTGTCTAAATAACCAATTTTAAATCATCTGTACACAAAAATTTGAATGTGATCTCATTTGCTAATTAGTAGAAATGTTTCTCTTTCTTTCAACCCTTTCGAATATGCAATTTGTCTAGCAATAAATTGTGATATTTAAAAGTAAGTAGCAAAAAATAGACCTTCAAAATTTATGGAGTGATGTACTCTTTTATTTCTTCTTACGGAATATAGTACATATTGTGACAAGCTTGTTAATTATAAGAACATACTAGCTAAAAAAATTGTCGAATTGTCATATGTGAAATAGAAATCCTGTGCAATGTGTTGCTGCCAAATTGTCAGGTAAAGTATATCAAGCTTGACATTTGGACGTTCACCACAACCAAATCTTACATATTACATTCCCAGATACTCCAAAAGTATGATTCGGCTTTGGTGGTGAGCTCTCGAGCGTATTTATAGAACAATATCTAAAGGCTTTATCGACTACATACCATTATAAGCACCGACTACATACCATTATAAGCCAATAGTCTTTCCTCAGAGAACTTAGTTTTGCATTTAAGTAATTCTCCAACCATTTCTTGCCAATTACTCTCCAGTGCTATTGGTGCTACATGGATTACCATATGCTCGGAAGGAAAGGTTGCACAATATCGTCATTAGAGCAAATATAAAATTATTTTCGATACCTCTACCGTACCTTAAACCTTCCACCAAAACAGATATTTACAACTATGCTTTCAGCTAATTTTATATTATTTTTTAGCAAAATAGATTCTCTAATATTTCGCAACAAATATCGTAGAACACTTTTTTTTCTCGATTCTATAAACGATTTTATTTTGTAGTGTTTAATATAATACTAATGTATCTATAAAGATTATTGTTAAGATTTTGCATTTCTTTAATACTGAAAATAAGACCTGAAAGTTTCATAATTTCAGGTTTTAAATAGTTGAGATACTAGCTCACACTAATTCTCTAGGCCGGTTTTAACTTTAGCTTTTGAAATACTGAAGAGATATCTGACTATTCCTCCACAAAATTAGTTTAAAACAAAAAAAAACAATCAAACACCGTTGACAGTAAAAATTAATTAAAATAATTATGATACGGTATTTTGCCTACCTTCAAAATTTCATACGGCCTTTATTTAATTTAGCATTGGCGGTCATTATTTTTGTCGTTCACAATAGTGAGTATTCTATAAAAAAAACATTAAAATTAACATCCGCTAAAATTTTAAGCCATTAAAACTGCATTGAAATAAAATTTTAGCATCGTGGGTTAATTTTAATGTTTCTCCTATAGAATACGTACTAACATGACTAACAATTTAATGGGAAAAGTAAGAATATAGCTACTTTGTATTTCCTACGATGTGGATCAGCTATAAAAAGTTAAAATATTATAATGATTTGGCGTTATTCAGGGAAGCTTACAAATCCCACGCAAGAAATTAAAACTAAGCGCATTACAGTGGAATAAGTTTAAGCATCCTATACCGGCGTTTGCTAATTCTTTTCACTGGAAATTAAAAATATCTAAGTTTCTAATCCAAACTATACATACATATGAATATTGTATATTTGTGTTAAGCAATCGTATATTAGAAACTGACATTTGAATTTAAGATAAGAAAAAGAAGGTAAAAAACGGAACTAAATCTATTAAGGAAAGACAGGTTTCGGCACAAACTACTTCAGAAGAGAGACAAGCAAATATGACTTTACAAGTACACATAAGTATATAAGTATATGTATACATGTATACGAAACTACATAATTCTACAAACGAGAATATGATTTTTTACCAAAAAATAAAGAAACACCACTGAGGCGTGTTTATAAAATAAATACATATTTTATCATCTGTTTAAAAAACAGTAGTATGAAATCCTAAAATTTATACAGTTGGGATCTAGGTGGAATAACACTTATACATAACTTTCAGTACTAAATCAATACGAATTAAATAAATATATACATATATTTGACTACAAAGAGTATCATAAGTAACTAACACAAGATATACATGAAAAAGGAAAGGAAACAAACAATTAAAATTAGAAATATAGATACAAAACTGAACTAATTGTAAGTAAGATATAACAAAATTCCAAGACAAATAAGATTAACTTTAAATAAGTCCCAGAGCATAGCCGATTCTAATTTTAATAGCAGTTTAGATCGAACTGCATCTACTGGTACTACTCGACTTCTTTGTATAATCGTTTAAGCTTTTATTTACAGATGGTCATATTTATCTTGATATAGGTAATATTTATATTTTAGTCTTATCCATATACGTACTTTTTTTCATTGCGCTGCATTGCAAAGCTTTGCTTTCTATTGCTGACCTTTTTTCTTTATTTTCAGTAATCTTTGTTAGTACCTTCTTCACATAATAAAATATTTTTGTTTCTTAGATGACTTACACACATACACACTAATCGCTATTTAACTAAAATCTTGTAAATATCTTACCTGTTGCTATTATCGTTTTTATTCACAAAGTCAAAGAACAAACTATCTACATATATTATTGGACTGGACCTACTACCGACAAACATGCGAGGGTAACACTAATTTCTGGAAACTAATATTTCTATTACATCAAAGGAATTAAACATGCTATGAAACAGATGTTTATTGTTGTCTATTTTGACAGTTCGAATTTAGTTTTGATACTGCAACAGAAATTTTGCAAGCTAATTTCAAACCGAGTAGTCTGCAGTAAAACGCATTTAACGAGAGAAAATTTTTGAGCCATGACTTACTATGATTTTAAAAGTTTTCTAACAAAATGTGTCAAGACTTCGTGATTCTTGCGAACAAATGCCAACCTTTGCTGTTATTAAAACAAATTTAGATGCCGTAGACGAAACATAATTTAAGACTACAATCGAGTCAGGTATAGGATTATTAGAAGCAGGTTAGGTATTGGCATGACCGCAATAAACAAGACTTTACATAATAATTTGGGTGTGAGAAAATTCTGTTGTCGTTGAATACCTCATAATTTAACATAGAAACAAAAACAATACTGAGTGGAATGGTGTAAAAACACTTCAGAAATATAATAAAGGTAGGTCTAAAGCAATTTACCATATCACTAGTGGTGATGAAAGCTAGATATATGCATTTGAATCGGAATAAAAACGGCAGTGTTGGAAAGAAAATGGTAGCCATTTTTTTTTTCAAAATCAGAACCTATCACCACAACTTGCTTGAAAATAACGGTTAGCGCAGAATGGTACACGACAGTATTTGCCAAATGTTGTTCAAAAAGGTCCTTTACGATGCACATTACGGACATTGGCCTTCATCACGACGATGTTTCAAGTCAGATTGCGCATCAAAAAAGAAATCGAATTTTTGAAAGCTTCCAGATTGAAATTACCAAATCATTCGCCATATAGCCCGAACCTAACACCTTCAGATTTCTCTCTATTTTCAAGAGTAAAGCATAAAATGCGTGGTGTACGATTTGCAATCTCAGATGATACAGTAGAGAGCTTCAAAAACCTTATATCTGAAGTGAGTCAAAAAGAATGCAATTTATGCTATGATAAGTGGTTTTATTGAACGTCTACCTGCATTGAGTTTAAGAGCAAATATTTTGAAGAACGATAATAATAATTGTTATTCATTTATTATTATTATGTAATGATTATTGTATCGAAAACATCGCTGATAAAGTTACTTTACCAACGAATCATCTGTTAATCTCTTTGAACGTTACTTCCCTCTGTACGAACATCCCCATTGATCTCATTATAGAAATTGTAAAAAAAAATGGGATTCAATTAACGAATCCACTGATCTTCGTTTGAAGATTACATCGAAACTTTAAATCTGGTTGTAGAGTCATACACCCAGTTCCAATATAAATTTTATATCTGACAGAGAGGATGGGGTCCTCCATTTCATCGGTAATAGTTCAATTAATTTCGAAAGATTTTAAAGAATCTGTGGAAACTATGTATAAACTATAAACATCCTTGACCTAACACCCACCAAGGAGCAACATAATTTTAGCTGCCTATTTATCAAAAATCATGCGTTTATAGACGACTATTTGGCTTTTTTTTCTGCCTACCAATCCCATCTAAAGTTATGCTTTCAGGTCATACATTATGTTAGGTTTCTTTGGCTAACCGAAAAAATGATATTTGAGAGATGTTATTAGTTTTAAAAGTAAAGTAGGAACGAATTACAGAATTTAAAATAAATAGTAGTTTACTTTGTTAAACCACTTTATTTAAACACTTTCATATGCTTCCTTCTTAATTAAAACCGCCTATAGTTAGAAGCGCTGATCTTTTATAAAGCAATAAATATCGCGTATTATTTACCATTATTAGGGCTAATTCATACATAAAAATTTTACTTTGTTATTTTGTTTTACCTTATAAAAAACTAAATTTCGGAATAAAATCATTTTTATTTTAAGCTTATAAAGATAACAGGCGTGTACTGAATAGAACACCCATCCGTCGAATCCAAAATCGTGAAAATCTGACTTTCGATTGTGTTCTGGGACCTTTGCAAGTTATCCTTGCATATAAATTCAAGGAAAAAGTTAAAAAGAAGATACGCCGATGTGCGATCAATTGAAAAAGCATCCTGATTCGCTACGATAATATCGAACAATACACATCAGTGAAGATTTAACGAAAGCTGGCGAAGTTACTCGTACTCTCTTTTCATTCATCGTATTGTAGGTGTTTTTTTTTTTTGTAATTCACTCTCAGATAAACCGGTTCATATAGAGTTTTAAGAAGATATTTTTATTTGCCAATTTTAAGCTTTTTGTATTTGATTATAATTTGGAACGAAGCTATATTTGGCCGATTATATTTCGATAATAAATTTTTAATATGTAATTTGAAAGACATTTTTATGAACTTGAACTAAACTTGGTAGGTAAGTAGGGTATGTTGAGACTTGAAAATAAAAAAAAATCGCAGGTTTCCAGTCTTCTTGATTTAATTCTTGAATGGAAATAGTTAGAACAAAAATTTAAATGCAAAAGTTGTGAATGCGGTACATACAGGGTGTTGCATTTAAGCGCCACCGTCTTATGCTAACGCTGGTTATAGTAATATGGAATGAAAATTAACGCAAGTTGTTCATCTTTATTGATTTTGAAGTATATTCAATTATGCAGAGGTGATATTATAAGAACTTATATTTTATGTTACGCACGTACTATATTTATGTATGTACCTATATAGATCAGAAAAGGGAAACACTTATCTATATAATTCCACTTCATACAGTTTAGGTGGCTCAATTTGCTTCTCATTACCAATTTTAATTAAATTTGATTGATACATGTACTGCAATCGGCAATTGATATGATATCAGATGCAGCTGCTTTTAGTGTAAATGAATATAAATAAAACAACGACATATGTGTGTGGTTATTTGTTATTGTAAATATTTAAAAATATCACATGTGTTTAAAACGAAATGTTTGCGAACCACATCCTGTTATTTGAAGGCTCATAGTTCAGGTATTGTGTTTTAAAACTAATATGTAGATATTTTGATATTGATAGTATTGTTCGAATGTAGAGATTTTCATAAATTGCTACCAGTTGTGGTTTTTGTTAAGGTATAGAAAAACAAATGTATAATACAGATAGCGTTGTGGCTTTATAATACAACCTTTATCTACCTACTCTACGAAATCTATGCCATTGATAAACAAAAACAATTTTAATAAATTATTAATGGAGTCGTTTAATTTTGCTGAAGGCAGACAAACACCTGTAAATCGACTCGAAATGGAACTGCATGATATACTAAAAGAGTTAATCACAAGAAGTATAACCGATACCACTTTTGAAGTAGATATGGATACAACTTTGTTGGAATTTCTTCAACTGTTTAAACCGCACTCCATATAATTGATCGAATATCCAATTTCTTAAGAAGATCTAGAAAAGTATCTGCAGGAAGAATCGCGTACATCATAAGAAGGCGGTATTTTAAATATGGAATATAAAGAGAATGCTGTAAATTATTGGAAGAGTGGGAAAAACAAGCGACTCTCTCCAGAGTCGGCGCAAAAGAGGTTTAAAAAGGTAAACTGTCTACGACAACTGTATCGATGGGACGCAAGTCTACGCGCAGAGAGAGAAATTAACAGCAATATCGCAATACGAGCTGAAAAAAATTCGAGGAAATGAGTGGACGGAATACCATTATATTATAGGTATTCGATATAGGTATGCGAAAATGCGCGTTAGAAGCTAACGAAGAGATTAAACTAGAAAACTTCAAAGCTTCAAAGAAGTGGATACTGAATTTCAAAAGAACATATAAAATTGTTTTGCGCAAAATTACTAAATTTGTTAGTTGCTCATATGGATCAGATAATCTGCAATTAGAAAACAGTGCTACTGATATCATTAATGAAGTTAAACCAATAATCCAGAGTTATGGTGCCGAGCATATACATATATATATGTAATGCAGATGAAAGCGGTTTCGATACATTCTGGACGTTCGCTAGCATTCCACGAAGAAAGTCGAGGCTACTGTTATACACGCACCAACCCACAGTTACACTATTCTACCAATAATATTCGGATCTGGCAAACTTTTATTTTCACTACTGACAATACTAAATGAACCTGGTGGCAAGTTTGGGCATCAAGTAGAACAAACCCTATTTCGACTAGCAAACGTTATTCAAGCTTCATCTTCAGGTAAACTAACCATCCAACGAAAATGTTGAAGTACTGACAATACCAAAGAAAACAACAGGGATGATTCAGCCACTCGACGTCTATGGATTTCGAATATGGAAGGGTTTTATATGACTATTTTCTGAGCTGGTTATTGTACTTTATTTTGTATTTACTTTTTCTTGTATTGTATATATGTACATAGTATTACACCATTATAAAACGGCAAAAACCCGAAAGCCCCCCAGCAAAAATTTTTCCACTTCAATCTTCAAGATTTTGAAATGTCAATTCTACAGAAGTCAATGTCGTCAATGTTACTAAATGTTTCAGTAGTCTTAATATACCAGTATCAAAATTGAATGAAACAGCAAATGAATTAGGTCTTCATTATTATTGTGTTTGCTTTAACCCAAATTATTATAATTTTGCTGGAGAAGCTTTATCCAATGTGTATCATTTTTCCATTCTTTAAACAATTAAAAATTTCAATTTTTTTACTTGTTTCAAGTGTGCTTGTGTGTTTGTTTGCACCTGCACATGCGTATTGATTGCAATTTTAATTTTGATGTACAGTTTATCTCTTACCAAAACAAATATATTTTACGTTGGTGTCCTGGGTGTACAGTTTACTTTTGTAATTGCGATAGCAGATACATTGGCATATAGAATATCTCTGCTTTCCAGTACACACGGTTACAATATGAATTATAAATAATTATATAAATAATGAATTGTTTGCTTAAAAAGCAAAAGAATCAATTACTGTGTAACCAGTACGTTCACGTTTGTTTAAAATTCGGAAATTATTTCCATCTAAATATCCATTGAAAGGAATATACGCCAATGTTGGAATACAAGATTCACTTACCATAAAAGAAAAGAAAGATAGTAAAATACGATTTTTTATTCTACTTGACATGCTGAAGGATTTTCCTTATCAAGAGCTAAAGGTATGCAAAGTGAAGAGGTCAATAAGTTCTTTTTATTGAGACAAACTATTGTGAGCAGTAAGGATAGCTAAATTTGTCAAACAAATGAGTGTGCTCTCCAAATAGCAACAACAATAACCAACCTGAAAAAATAATGGCCTAAAGGGAGCTAAGAAGTTAATGTAGTAACATCAGCTGTAAAGGGAGAAAACCACATCGCTTGCGGTAACGCGGAAGGAGCCTTTCTATCACCAGTTGTCATCACTGAGTTACGAACTGGAGCAGATATTTATATGAACAAATTGTCTTCATATATTAAGGCGGAAATTTAGATTCTTCAAAGTACATGTTTTACTAAGAAAAGATGTATCCATGTCATTATTGATTGTTATTACTGCAACTTGCAAGCATGCCATGCAAGGTTTGTGACCACTAGATTGAAGTTTTTTTTAACCTTTAAAGGATTAATTTAAACAGACCGCTCGAACGTTCCTGTTTAAAAGTAAACGAAAAATAGAATAATGTCGGGCAATTAATTGGTGAGACCAGAATTAAAGCAGCAGCTGTTGTAATAAAATATTTGATTTTGAAGTTAGCAGTATTTATCCATTTCCATCAGAAGCAGTGTCAAATTATTTTTAAAGTATCAATTTCTGCAAAGCAACATTGTTTACTGATATTCAACACGCAAAAGAAATCAGTGGTAAACAAAACGTTTCAGTAGTTATTAATCAAGGTAATGATAAAGATCAACAATTAAATTTATCAAACTTACCAGAATATTTTTTAACAATATTTTGGTAAAGATATCATTCTCTTATCGAGAATTATATCGTTATGAAGGAAAATAGTGATAAACAAGGACTGAAAATAATATACCAATAAGCAGTCAGCTATTAATCAACAACAAAAAAACAGAGAAATCGGTTTTAAACCTTTAATTTCAGTAAAGTAGATGCATGACTGTTCACTTACACTGTTTTCACAATGTGTACTAGTGTAATAACCCGAACGATATCTTTAACATGTTCTCAGTACATAATAAGTGAAACAAGTAATTTCCCCTGCAGCTGCATATACCATTTAGTAATAGTTCTAAATGAACTGCACATATTTTGTTTTTGTACGTTTTATCATCATTTTAAATTTCCTTAAGGGCATGCGAGTTATTGCTAGCGTTCAGGAACGAGCAAGAATTAAAAGTTTACTCTTTCTGATATCCCTTCCATCGAGGCATATAACTTTGATTGATGATATTTAATTCCATGAGAGAGGATTATCCGAATAAATTTAGCTGTATTTCATTTATGTGTATGTGATATTTAACTTTGTGGTTTGGGTGGTGTATTGCCCCAGTAGAGTATTTATCCCTTGTAATTTTTTTTGCATATTCTAACATTCAATGTAGTGCTGGTTTTTACTGCACATACTCTATTACGAACGAGATTTATTTTATAACATTGGAAGTTCAAGTACATAGAAATGACACAGTAACAAATAGCTTTCCATAGAACCACGACCGTTGACATAGAAGTCGGTCCTATAATAGAGGCGTATATTAAAAAGCAATATTTCTTTAATCCTTTCGCTTTCCGCATTTTCTTTCAATATTGGAGCTGCCTCTTTTGATATAAAAAATCGAAAACTCTTACAGTGATTTGGGGAAGTTAGATCATTGATCCATATACATAGGTGAGCTTTGTCTGGACAGGAAAATGGAAATGACGTGTCATTTTAAATTCAAATTCTAGTAACTGAATCTATTTTCTGGTATTATAAAGCATTGCATTCTCTTAATTGATTATACGTAGAAAATCTTCTTGAAACAAAAGTAAACAGAAAACGCTTGAAATAAACAGACTTTATATAAGGCAACAAACACACAAAAGAAGAAGCAAAGCTGATGATTAAGGTGAATTTCTACTAGAAATCTTGACCTTAATCTAGATACCAATATATCGCCCGTAGATAGATCAATTTTAACTTAAAAAATTGCGTTCTTAGTTCATATCTAATAATTGTTTCAACTTTAGTGTTTAATAAAAGCTTTATATCTTTACTATGGCGAGGAAACTTACAGCAGTAAAAACTAAAAGTTCGCGAAAGTATAACCGAGAGTGCGGCAATAAAGAATCTTTTATGACTACTTATAGTTGTCGATCTCAGTGTAATGTCGCCCAACATCGATATATAATTATTTGAATTGTACTAACCTAACTTAACCTAGTTTTAGTTTAGTTAACAGCATCAGAGAAATCAAATCTACCACAATATTTATTACAGTGTAAACTTTTATAGTGGTGAATTTATGAACACTTTTATACAGTACAACGAAATTAACGACTGCTGTAATTTATTTAAAATTGTACTTATCGAACTTTCAACTACAGAAAATTATAGGATATTGTGTTAACAATAAACCTAGACATAACTACCATTGCTGCTTTTAATAATAGTTCAATGATTAGCAATCTATAAAGATACGTATTGGTTGACAAGATAATGAAAATTAGGTCATAACAAAGTTTATTGTTCACTCAAATAGCTGTTTTATTATTTAGAATCACTAACTAATCAATCACGATGCACCACTTTATGTCCTATTTTTTCTTGTTAGAAGTTACAACCATGTCATAACTATGAGCTAATAACTGTGTAATACCCCAGGCTGTGACACTAAGTACAAATCCATTGCATGCACAGAACACTTTAAAAGAGATGTACAAAGATATCCATAGCCTAATAAATACTTCTAAATTAAAATGCAATCGACATCGAAATTTGTATTTGACAAACAGAAGAAGACATTATAAACACCATTCTTAACAACAATGTAATCAAAACATGTTTTGAAACCAAGGGTGAGTATACACAGCAATAGGTTAAACGGCTAGAGATATAAAGACCATTAGCAAACAACTGATACTAGTGCTCTCAATCGTTTCTGTGAGAGTGTTATTACTTTAAATCAATTTCATTGTGTTAATTATAGCTCTTACGATTTTCCTTAACAAAATAAACGTTACTAAAACTATACAACTTTATGATTACAACTTTACATTTATTTCAATTAAACCACGCTGGGCAAGTACATTTACGTTGCTTAAAGTTTGCGCTAAATAAAGAACGTACTTGAAACAGTTGTTTAATTATATGTTACTCATTTTAGTGTTTCTATGTTGTCTACATACACGTAATGTGTTTTGATATTTAACTTTGAAAAGTAAATATTACACAAAATTATTTATATTATAATATTATCATTACATTATACATTTACATTGGTGAAGATAGCTAACGTTAACAAAATTATTTTGATGTTAAAGAAGAAGAAAGAATTACACAAACGCTATTCTTGGAAATATGTATGTATATCAATTGGCCAAATTATTTACAAAATTTAGTTAGTTGCCATTGTAACATTCTAGCCGACTAAATTCCGTTCTCAATTGTTTATTTCTTTTGATTTGTATTAAAAATGGCACGAAACTAAGTATCAATATTTATAACAAACATAACAAAATTATGTATGTCTTAAATTTAATAAGAGGGTAAAAAATCACGCTCGACATCTAGCACTGCTTATAATGTATACAACGGCAACGCTTCTTAATTTATTGCAAATCAAGATTACTGCTATAGCTCTTTTGAAAGTTTGAAGTGTATAAATGTATCTTCAAACGCTTTGTTGTGCATTACCTGGGGCAAGTAAATCTTCTCGTTTAGATAAACAAGATGAACCAACTTGAAAGCATCCAGAGCGAGGCAGAGTCATCAAACGCGTTATCGAGCTAGGTAATATTTATAAAATGAAAAACTTGTCTAGAAAATTTATGAAAGTTTGAACTACCGTCACAGCGCTCAAACGCGTTAATGATGCCTTCCTGGCGGTTTGTCCAAAAAATCTCGTTTAGATGAAACAAGATAAATTGCCCTAGATTAGGACATTAATTAGCAAACAAGGTTCTCAAGAAAATTTATCTCTATAACGCGTTAATGTAACAGCTTTGGGAGTTTAGCCTCTCGTTGAAATTTACAATTGAACCTACTTTAGGAGAAAGCAATTGCATCAAACGGTTATCGAGCTAGAACAGTAATAAATAAATGATGAAAAAGTTGTCCAGAAAATTTTATGAAATTTTGCTGGTCACAGCGCTCAAACGCGTTAATGTACCCAACCTGAAGCAAAGTCCACTCGTTTAATTAACAAGATGAACCAATTTGCCCAGAGCTAGGCAGATTTATGAAACGGTTCCCGAGAAAATTTTATCTCTATAACGCGTTAATGTGCCTTTTTGGAGTTTGAACTCTTACGTTTAGATTTTGTCAAGGTCAACAAGCTACTTGCCGAGGAGGAATCAGATCCATCAAATTCGGTTATCGAGCTTGGTAATATTTATATAGATGAAAAAAATTTCATCCAGAAAATTTCTAAAGTTTGAACTGGTCACAGCGCTAAACGCGTTAAAACCTTCCTGGACAGTTTGTTTCTCGTTTAGTTAAACAAGATGAACCAACATTGCCCATATTCTGACAACATTCATCAAACGATTATCGAGCTATCTAATATTTATATAATAAAATAGAAATCTAGAAAATCTATGAAAGTTTGAACGGTCAGAACGCTCAAACGCGTTAATGGCTGCATTTTATGAGAATCGGTTTGTCCTCTAACGTTTCATCTCCAAGATGAACCAACTTTCCCAGAGCGAGGCAGATTCATCAAACGGTTCTCGAGAAAATTTATCTCTATAACGCGTTAATGTGCCTTGCTGGGAATTTGGCCTTTCGTTTAGATTAACAAGGTGAACCTACTTGCCGAGGAGGAAACAGATCCATCAAACGGTTATCGAGCTAGGTAATATTTATATGATGAAAAAGTTGTCCAGAAAATTTATGAAAATTTGAACGGTCACAGTGCTCAATCGCGTTAATTAACAAGTGCCTTCAGGAAGCAGATCCATCTAACGGTTATCGAGCTAGGTAATATTTATATGATGAAAAAGTTGTCCAGAAAATTTATGAAAGTTTGAACGGTCACAGCGCTCAAACGCGTTAATGTGCCTTCCTGGCGGTTTGTCCTCTCGTTTAGATTAACAAGATGAACCAACTTGCCCAGAGCGAGGCAGATTCATCAAACGGTTCTCAAGAAAATTTATCTCTATAACGCGTTAATGTGCCTTTGCTGGGAGTTTGGCCTCTCGTTTAGATTAACAAGGTGAACCTACTTGCCGAGGAGGAAAGCAGATCCATCAAACGGTTATCGAGCTAGGTAATATTTATATGATGAAAAAGTTGTCCAGAAAATTTATGAAAGTTTGAACGGTCACAGCGCTCAAACGCGTTAATGTGCCTTCCTGGCGGTTTGTCCTCTCGTTTAGATTAACAAGATGAACCAACTTGCCCAGAGCGAGGCAGATTCATCAAACGGTTCTCGAGAAAATTTATCTCTATAACGCGTTAATGTGCCTAGCTGGGAGTTTGGCCTCTCGTTTAGATTAACAAGGTGAACCTACTTGCCGAGGAGGAAGCAGATCCATCAAACGGTTATCGAGCTAGGTAATATTTATATGATGAAAAAGTTGTCCAGAAAATTTATGAAAGTTTGAACGGTCACAGCGCTCAAACGCGTTAATGTGCCTTCCTGGCGGTTTGTCCTCTCGTTTAGATTAACAAGATGAACCAACTTGCCCAGAGCGAGGCAGATTCATCAAACGGTTCTCAAGAAAATTTATCTCTATAACGCGTTAATGTGCCTAGCTGGGAGTTTGGCCTCTCGTTTAGATTAACAAGGTGAACCTACTTGCCGAGGAGAAAGCAGATCCATCAAACGGTTATCGAGCTAGGTAATATTTATATGATGAAAAAGTTGTCCAGAAAATTTGTGAAAGTTTGAACGGTCACAGCGCTCAAACGCGTTAATGTGCCTTCCTGGGGGTTTGTCCTCTCGTTTAGATTAACAAGATGAACCAACTTGCCCAGAGCGAGGCAGATTCATCAAACGGTTCTCGAGAAAATTTATCTCTATAACGCGTTAATGTGCCTAGCTGGGAGTTTGGCCTCTCGTTTAGATTAACAAGGTGAACCTACTTGCCGAGGAGGAAACAGATCCATCAAACGGTTATCGAGCTAGGTAATATTTATATGATGAAAAAGTTGTCCAGAAAATTTATGAAAATTTGAACAAAATCGCGTTAATCCTTGAGGAAGCAGATCCATCTAACGGTATCGAGCTAGGTAATATTTATATGATGAAAAAGTTGTCCAGAAAATTTATGAAAGTTTGAACGGTCACAGCGCTCAAACGCGTTAATGTGCCTTCCTGGCGGTTTGTCCTCTCGTTTAGATTAACAAGATGAACCAACTTGCCCAGAGCGAGGCAGATTCATCAAACGGTTCTCAAGAAAATTTATCTCTATAACGCGTTAATGTGCCTAGCTGGGAGTTTGGCCTCTCGTTTAGATTAACAAGGTGAACCTACTTGCCGAGGAGGAAGCAGATCCATCAAACGGTTATCGAGCTAGGTAATATTTATATGATGAAAAAGTTGTCCAGAAAATTTATGAAAGTTTGAACGGTCACAGCGCTCAAACGCGTTAATGTGCCTTCCTGGCGGTTTGTCCTCTCGTTTAGATTAACAAGATGAACCAACTTGCCCAGAGCGAGGCAGATTCATCAAACGGTTCTCGAGAAAATTTATCTCTATAACGCGTTAATGTGCCTAGCTGGGAGTTTGGCCTCTCGTTTAGATTAACAAGGTGAACCTACTTGCCGAGGAGGAAGCAGATCCATCAAACGGTTATCGAGCTAGGTAATATTTATATGATGAAAAAGTTGTCCAGAAAATTTATGAAAGTTTGAACGGTCACAGCGCTCAAACGCGTTAATGTGCCTTCCTGGCGGTTTGTCCTCTCGTTTAGATTAACAAGATGAACCAACTTGCCCAGAGCGAGGCAGATTCATCAAACGGTTCTCGAGAAAATTTATCTCTATAACGCGTTAATGTGCCTAGCTGGGAGTTTGGCCTCTCGTTTAGATTAACAAGGTGAACCTACTTGCCGAGGAGGAAGCAGATCCATCAAACGGTTATCGAGCTAGGTAATATTTATATGATGAAAAAGTTGTCCAGAAAATTTATGAAAGTTTGAACGGTCACAGCGCTCAAACGCGTTAATGTGCCTTCCTGGCGGTTTGTCCTCTCGTTTAGATTAACAAGATGAACCAACTTGCCCAGAGCGAGGCAGATTCATCAAACGGTTCTCGAGAAAATTTATCTCTATAACGCGTTAATGTGCCTAGCTGGGAGTTTGGCCTCTCGTTTAGATTAACAAGGTGAACCTACTTGCCGAGGAGAAAGCAGATCCATCAAACGGTTATCGAGCTAGGTAATATTTATATGATGAAAAAGTTGTCCAGAAAATTTATGAAAGTTTGAACGGTTACAGCGCTCAAACGCGTTAATGTGCCTTCCTGGAGGTTTGTCCTCTCGTTTAGATAAACAAGATGAACCAACTTGCCCAGAGCGAGGCAGATTCATCAAACGGTTCTCGAGAAAATTTATCTCTATAACGCGTTAATGTGCCTAGCTGGGAGTTTGGCCTCTCGTTTAGATTAACAAGGTGAACCTACTTGCCGAGGAGGAAGCAGATCCATCAAACGGTTATCGAGCTAGGTAATATTTATATGATGAAAAAGTTGTCCAGAAAATTTATGAAAGTTTGAACGGTTACAGCGCTCAAACGCGTTAATGTGCCTTCCTGGCGGTTTGTCCTCTCGTTTAGATTAACAAGATGAACCAACTTGCCCAGAGCGAGGCAGATTCATCAAACGGTTCTCGAGAAAATTTATCTCTATAACGCGTTAATGTGCCTAGCTGGGAGTTTGGCCTCTCGTTTAGATTAACAAGGTGAACCTACTTGCCGAGGAGGAAGCAGATCCATCAAACGGTTATCGAGCTAGGTAATATTTATATGATGAAAAAGTTGTCCAGAAAATTTATGAAAGGTTTGAACGGTTACAGCGCTCAAACGCGTTAATGTGCCTTCCTGGGAGTTTGTCCTCTCGTTTAGATTAACAAGATGAACCAACTTGCCCAGAGCGAGGCAGATTCATCAAACGGTTCTCGAGAAAATTTATCTCTATAACGCGTTAATGTGCCTAGCTGGGAGTTTGGCCTCTCGTTTAGATTAACAAGGTGAACCTACTTGCCGAGGAGCGAAGCAGATCCATCAAACGGTTATCGAGCTAGGTAATATTTATATGATGAAAAAGTTGTCCAGAAAATTTATGAAAGTTTGAACGGTCACAGCGCTCAAACGCGTTAATGTGCCTTCCTGGAGGTTTGTCCTCTCGTTTAGATGAACAAGATGAACCAACTTGCCCAGAGCGAGGCAGATTCATCAAACGGTTCTCGAGAAAATTTATCTCTATAACGCGTTAATGTGCCTAGCTGGGAGTTTGGCCTCTCGTTTAGATTAACAAGGTGAACCTACTTGCCGAGGAGGAAGCAGATCCATCAAACGGTTATCGAGCTAGGTAATATTTATATGATGAAAAAGTTGTCCAGAAAATTTATGAAAGTTTGAACGGTCACAGCGCTCAAACGCGTTAATGTGCCTTCCTGGAGGGTTTGTCCTCTCGTTTAGATTAACAAGATGAACCAACTTGCCCAGAGCGAGGCAGATTCATCAAACGGTTCTCGAGAAAATTTATCTCTATAACGCGTTAATGTGCCTAGCTGGGAGTTTGGCCTCTCGTTTAGATTAACAAGGTGAACCTACTTGCCGAGGAGGAAGCAGATCCATCAAACGGTTATCGAGCTAGGTAATATTTATATGATGAAAAAGTTGTCCAGAAAATTTATGAAAGTTTGAACGGTCACAGCGCTCAAACGCGTTAATGTGCCTTCCTGGCGGTTTGTCCTCTCGTTTAGATAAACAAGATGAACCAACTTGCCCAGAGCGAGGCAGATTCATCAAACGGTTCTCGAGAAAATTTATCTCTATAACGCGTTAATGTGCCTAGCTGGGAGTTTGGCCTCTCGTTTAGATTAACAAGGTGAACCTACTTGCCGAGGAGGAAGCAGATCCATCAAACGGTTATCGAGCTAGGTAATATTTATATGATGAAAAAGTTGTCCAGAAAATTTGTGAAAGTTTGAACGGTCACAGCGCTCAAACGCGTTAATGTGCCTTCCTGGCGGTTTGTCCTCTCGTTTAGATTAACAAGATGAACCAACTTGCCCAGAGCGAGGCAGATTCATCAAACGGTTCTCGAGAAAATTTATCTCTATAACGCGTTAATGTGCCTAGCTGGGAGTTTGGCCTCTCGTTTAGATTAACAAGGTGAACCTACTTGCCGAGGAGAAAGCAGATCCATCAAACGGTTATCGAGCTAGGTAATATTTATATGATGAAAAAGTTGTCCAGAAAATTTATGAAAGTTTGAACGGTTACAGCGCTCAAACGCGTTAATGTGCCTTCCTGGAGGTTTGTCCTCTCGTTTAGATTAACAAGATGAACCAACTTGCCCAGAGCGAGGCAGATTCATCAAACGGTTCTCAAGAAAATTTATCTCTATAACGCGTTAATGTGCCTAGCTGGGAGTTTGGCCTCTCGTTTAGATTAACAAGGTGAACCTACTTGCCGAGGAGGAAGCAGATCCATCAAACGGTTATCGAGCTAGGTAATATTTATATGATGAAAAAGTTGTCCAGAAAATTTATGAAAGTTTGAACGGTCACAGCGCTCAAACGCGTTAATGTGCCTTCCTGGCGGTTTGTCCTCTCGTTTAGATGAACAAGATGAACCAACTTGCCCAGAGCGAGGCAGATTCATCAAACGGTTCTCAAGAAAATTTATCTCTATAACGCGTTAATGTGCCTAGCTGGGAGTTTGGCCTCTCGTTTAGATTAACAAGGTGAACCTACTTGCCGAGGAGAAAGCAGATCCATCAAACGGTTATCGAGCTAGGTAATATTTATATGATGAAAAAGTTGTCCAGAAAATTTATGAAAGTTTGAACGGTCACAGCGCTCAAACGCGTTAATGTGCCTTCCTGGGGGTTTGTCCTCTCGTTTAGATTAACAAGATGAACCAACTTGCCCAGAGCGAGGCAGATTCATCAAACGGTTCTCGAGAAAATTTATCTCTATAACGCGTTAATGTGCCTAGCTGGGAGTTTGGCCTCTCGTTTAGATTAACAAGGTGAACCTACTTGCCGAGGAGGAAGCAGATCCATCAAACGGTTATCGAGCTAGGTAATATTTATATGATGAAAAAGTTGTCCAGAAAATTTATGAAAGTTTGAACGGTCACAGCGCTCAAACGCGTTAATGTGCCTTCCTGGAGGTTTGTCCTCTCGTTTAGATAAACAAGATGAACCAACTTGCCCAGAGCGAGGCAGATTCATCAAACGGTTCTCGAGAAAATTTATCTCTATAACGCGTTAATGTGCCTAGCTGGGAGTTTGGCCTCTCGTTTAGATTAACAAGGTGAACCTACTTGCCGAGGAGAAAGCAGATCCATCAAACGGTTATCGAGCTAGGTAATATTTATATGATGAAAAAGTTGTCCAGAAAATTTATGAAAGTTTGAACGGTCACAGCGCTCAAACGCGTTAATGTGCCTTCCTGGCGGTTTGTCCTCTCGTTTAGATGAACAAGATGAACCAACTTGCCCAGAGCGAGGCAGATTCATCAAACGGTTCTCGAGAAAATTTATCTCTATAACGCGTTAATGTGCCTAGCTGGGAGTTTGGCCTCTCGTTTAGATTAACAAGGTGAACCTACTTGCCGAGGAGAAAGCAGATCCATCAAACGGTTATCGAGCTAGGTAATATTTATATGATGAAAAAGTTGTCCAGAAAATTTATGAAAGTTTGAACGGTCACAGCGCTCAAACGCGTTAATGTGCCTTCCTGGAGGTTTGTCCTCTCGTTTAGATAAACAAGATGAACCAACTTGCCCAGAGCGAGGCAGATTCATCAAACGGTTCTCGAGAAAATTTATCTCTATAACGCGTTAATGTGCCTAGCTGGGAGTTTGGCCTCTCGTTTAGATTAACAAGGTGAACCTACTTGCCGAGGAGGAAGCAGATCCATCAAACGGTTATCGAGCTAGGTAATATTTATATGATGAAAAAGTTGTCCAGAAAATTTATGAAAGTTTGAACGGTCACAGCGCTCAAACGCGTTAATGTGCCTTCCTGGAGGTTTGTCCTCTCGTTTAGATTAACAAGATGAACCAACTTGCCCAGAGCGAGGCAGATTCATCAAACGGTTCTCGAGAAAATTTATCTCTATAACGCGTTAATGTGCCTAGCTGGGAGTTTGGCCTCTCGTTTAGATTAACAAGGTGAACCTACTTGCCGAGGAGAAAGCAGATCCATCAAACGGTTATCGAGCTAGGTAATATTTATATGATGAAAAAGTTGTCCAGAAAATTTATGAAAGTTTGAACGGTCACAGCGCTCAAACGCGTTAATGTGCCTTCCTGGAGGTTTGTCCTCTCGTTTAGATTAACAAGATGAACCAACTTGCCCAGAGCGAGGCAGATTCATCAAACGGTTCTCGAGAAAATTTATCTCTATAACGCGTTAATGTGCCTAGCTGGGAGTTTGGCCTCTCGTTTAGATTAACAAGGTGAACCTACTTGCCGAGGAGAAAGCAGATCCATCAAACGGTTATCGAGCTAGGTAATATTTATATGATGAAAAAGTTGTCCAGAAAATTTATGAAAGTTTGAACGGTCACAGCGCTCAAACGCGTTAATGTGCCTTCCTGGCGGTTTGTCCTCTCGTTTAGATTAACAAGATGAACCAACTTGCCCAGAGCGAGGCAGATTCATCAAACGGTTCTCGAGAAAATTTATCTCTATAACGCGTTAATGTGCCTAGCTGGGAGTTTGGCCTCTCGTTTAGATTAACAAGGTGAACCTACTTGCCGAGGAGAAAGCAGATCCATCAAACGGTTATCGAGCTAGGTAATATTTATATGATGAAAAAGTTGTCCAGAAAATTTGTGAAAGTTTGAACGGTCACAGCGCTCAAACGCGTTAATGTGCCTTCCTGGCGGTTTGTCCTCTCGTTTAGATTAACAAGATGAACCAACTTGCCCAGAGCGAGGCAGATTCATCAAACGGTTCTCGAGAAAATTTATCTCTATAACGCGTTAATGTGCCTAGCTGGGAGTTTGGCCTCTCGTTTAGATTAACAAGGTGAACCTACTTGCCGAGGAGAAAGCAGATCCATCAAACGGTTATCGAGCTAGGTAATATTTATATGATGAAAAAGTTGTCCAGAAAATTTATGAAAGTTTGAACGGTCACAGCGCTCAAACGCGTTAATGTGCCTTCCTGGGGGTTTGTCCTCTCGTTTAGATTAACAAGATGAACCAACTTGCCCAGAGCGAGGCAGATTCATCAAACGGTTCTCGAGAAAATTTATCTCTATAACGCGTTAATGTGCCTAGCTGGGAGTTTGGCCTCTCGTTTAGATTAACAAGGTGAACCTACTTGCCGAGGAGAAAGCAGATCCATCAAACGGTTATCGAGCTAGGTAATATTTATATGATGAAAAAGTTGTCCAGAAAATTTATGAAAGTTTGAACGGTCACAGCGCTCAAACGCGTTAATGTGCCTTCCTGGGGGTTTGTCCTCTCGTTTAGATTAACAAGATGAACCAACTTGCCCAGAGCGAGGCAGATTCATCAAACGGTTCTCGAGAAAATTTATCTCTATAACGCGTTAATGTGCCTAGCTGGGAGTTTGGCCTCTCGTTTAGATTAACAAGGTGAACCTACTTGCCGAGGAGAAAGCAGATCCATCAAACGGTTATCGAGCTAGGTAATATTTATATGATGAAAAAGTTGTCCAGAAAATTTATGAAAGTTTGAACGGTCACAGCGCTCAAACGCGTTAATGTGCCTTCCTGGCGGTTTGTCCTCTCGTTTAGATTAACAAGATGAACCAACTTGCCCAGAGCGAGGCAGATTCATCAAACGGTTCTCGAGAAAATTTATCTCTATAACGCGTTAATGTGCCTAGCTGGGAGTTTGGCCTCTCGTTTAGATTAACAAGGTGAACCTACTTGCCGAGGAGAAAGCAGATCCATCAAACGGTTATCGAGCTAGGTAATATTTATATGATGAAAAAGTTGTCCAGAAAATTTATGAAAGTTTGAACGGTCACAGCGCTCAAACGCGTTAATGTGCCTTCCTGGCGGTTTGTCCTCTCGTTTAGATTAACAAGATGAACCAACTTGCCCAGAGCGAGGCAGATTCATCAAACGGTTCTCGAGAAAATTTATCTCTATAACGCGTTAATGTGCCTAGCTGGGAGTTTGGCCTCTCGTTTAGATTAACAAGGTGAACCTACTTGCCGAGGAGAAAGCAGATCCATCAAACGGTTATCGAGCTAGGTAATATTTATATGATGAAAAAGTTGTCCAGAAAATTTGTGAAAGTTTGAACGGTCACAGCGCTCAAACGCGTTAATGTGCCTTCCTGGCGGTTTGTCCTCTCGTTTAGATTAACAAGATGAACCAACTTGCCCAGAGCGAGGCAGATTCATCAAACGGTTCTCAAGAAAATTTATCTCTATAACGCGTTAATGTGCCTAGCTGGGAGTTTGGCCTCTCGTTTAGATTAACAAGGTGAACCTACTTGCCGAGGAGAAAGCAGATCCATCAAACGGTTATCGAGCTAGGTAATATTTATATGATGAAAAAGTTGTCCAGAAAATTTGTGAAAGTTTGAACGGTCACAGCGCTCAAACGCGTTAATGTGCCTTCCTGGCGGTTTGTCCTCTCGTTTAGATTAACAAGATGAACCAACTTGCCCAGAGCGAGGCAGATTCATCAAACGGTTCTCAAGAAAATTTATCTCTATAACGCGTTAATGTGCCTAGCTGGGAGTTTGGCCTCTCGTTTAGATTAACAAGGTGAACCTACTTGCCGAGGAGAAAGCAGATCCATCAAACGGTTATCGAGCTAGGTAATATTTATATGATGAAAAAGTTGTCCAGAAAATTTGTGAAAGTTTGAACGGTCACAGCGCTCAAACGCGTTAATGTGCCTTCCTGGACGGTTTGTCCTCTCGTTTAGATGTGAACCAACTTGCCCAGAGCGAGGCAGATTCATCAAACGGTTCTCAAGAAAATTTATCTCTATAACGCGTTAATGTGGGAGTTTGGCCTCTCGTTTAGATTAACAAGGTGAACCTACTTGCCGAGGAGAAAGCAGATCCATCAAACGGTTATCGAGCTAGGTAATATTTATATGATGAAAAAGTTGTCCAGAAAATTTATGAAAGTTTGAACGGTCACAGCGCTCAAACGCGTTAATGTGCCTTCCTGGCGGTTTGTCCTCTCGTTTAGATGAACAAGATGAACCAACTTGCCCAGAGCGAGGCAGATTCATCAAACGGTTCTCGAGAAAATTTATCTCTATAACGCGTTAATGTGCCTAGCTGGGAGTTTGGCCTCTCGTTTAGATTAACAAGGTGAACCTACTTGCCGAGGAGAAAGCAGATCCATCAAACGGTTATCGAGCTAGGTAATATTTATATGATGAAAAAGTTGTCCAGAAAATTTATGAAAGTTTGAACGGTCACAGCGCTCAAACGCGTTAATGTGCCTTCCTGGCGGTTTGTCCTCTCGTTTAGATGAACAAGATGAACCAACTTGCCCAGAGCGAGGCAGATTCATCAAACGGTTCTCGAGAAAATTTATCTCTATAACGCGTTAATGTGCCTAGCTGGGAGTTTGGCCTCTCGTTTAGATTAACAAGGTGAACCTACTTGCCGAGGAGAAAGCAGATCCATCAAACGGTTATCGAGCTAGGTAATATTTATATGATGAAAAAGTTGTCCAGAAAATTTGTGAAAGTTTGAACGGTCACAGCGCTCAAACGCGTTAATGTGCCTTCCTGGCGGTTTGTCCTCTCGTTTAGATTAACAAGATGAACCAACTTGCCCAGAGCGAGGCAGATTCATCAAACGGTTCTCCGAGAAAATTTATCTCTATAACGCGTTAATGTGCCTAGCTGGGAGTTTGGCCTCTCGTTTAGATTAACAAGGTGAACCTACTTGCCGAGGAGAAAGCAGATCCATCAAACGGTTATCGAGCTAGGTAATATTTATATGATGAAAAAGTTGTCCAGAAAATTTATGAAAGTTTGAACGGTTACAGCGCTCAAACGCGTTAATGTGCCTTCCTGGCGGTTTGTCCTCTCGTTTAGATTAACAAGATGAACCAACTTGCCCAGAGCGAGGCAGATTCATCAAACGGTTCTCGAAGAAAATTTATCTCTATAACGCGTTAATGTGCCTAGCTGGGAGTTTGGCCTCTCGTTTAGATTAACAAGGTGAACCTACTTGCCGAGGAGGAAGCAGATCCATCAAACGGTTATCGAGCTAGGTAATATTTATATGATGAAAAAGTTGTCCAGAAAATTTATGAAAGTTTGAACGGTCACAGCGCTCAAACGCGTTAATGTGCCTTCCTGGCGGTTTGTCCTCTCGTTTAGATTAACAAGATGAACCAACTTGCCCAGAGCGAGGCAGATTCATCAAACGGTTCTCGAGAAAATTTATCTCTATAACGCGTTAATGTGCCTAGCTGGGAGTTTGGCCTCTCGTTTAGATTAACAAGGTGAACCTACTTGCCGAGGAGAAAGCAGATCCATCAAACGGTTATCGAGCTAGGTAATATTTATATGATGAAAAAGTTGTCCAGAAAATTTATGAAAGTTTGAACGGTCACAGCGCTCAAACGCGTTAATGTGCCTTCCTGGCGGTTTGTCCTCTCGTTTAGATTAACAAGATGAACCAACTTGCCCAGAGCGAGGCAGATTCATCAAACGGTTCTCGAGAAAATTTATCTCTATAACGCGTTAATGTGCCTAGCTGGGAGTTTGGCCTCTCGTTTAGATTAACAAGGTGAACCTACTTGCCGAGGAGAAAGCAGATCCATCAAACGGTTATCGAGCTAGGTAATATTTATATGATGAAAAAGTTGTCCAGAAAATTTATGAAAGTTTGAACGGTCACAGCGCTCAAACGCGTTAATGTGCCTTCCTGGGGGTTTGTCCTCTCGTTTAGATTAACAAGATGAACCAACTTGCCCAGAGCGAGGCAGATTCATCAAACGGTTCTCGAGAAAATTTATCTCTATAACGCGTTAATGTGCCTAGCTGGGAGTTTGGCCTCTCGTTTAGATTAACAAGGTGAACCTACTTGCCGAGGAGAAAGCAGATCCATCAAACGGTTATCGAGCTAGGTAATATTTATATGATGAAAAAGTTGTCCAGAAAATTTATGAAAGTTTGAACGGTCACAGCGCTCAAACGCGTTAATGTGCCTTCCTGGCGGTTTGTCCTCTCGTTTAGATTAACAAGATGAACCAACTTGCCCAGAGCGAGGCAGATTCATCAAACGGTTCTCGAGAAAATTTATCTCTATAACGCGTTAATGTGCCTAGCTGGGAGTTTGGCCTCTCGTTTAGATTAACAAGGTGAACCTACTTGCCGAGGAGAAAGCAGATCCATCAAACGGTTATCGAGCTAGGTAATATTTATATGATGAAAAAGTTGTCCAGAAAATTTATGAAAGTTTGAACGGTCACAGCGCTCAAACGCGTTAATGTGCCTTCCTGGCGGTTTGTCCTCTCGTTTAGATTAACAAGATGAACCAACTTGCCCAGAGCGAGGCAGATTCATCAAACGGTTCTCGAGAAAATTTATCTCTATAACGCGTTAATGTGCCTAGCTGGGAGTTTGGCCTCTCGTTTAGATTAACAAGGTGAACCTACTTGCCGAGGAGGAAGCAGATCCATCAAACGGTTATCGAGCTAGGTAATATTTATATGATGAAAAAGTTGTCCAGAAAATTTATGAAAGTTTGAACGGTCACAGCGCTCAAACGCGTTAATGTGCCTTCCTGGCGGTTTGTCCTCTCGTTTAGATTAACAAGATGAACCAACTTGCCCAGAGCGAGGCAGATTCATCAAACGGTTCTCGAGAAAATTTATCTCTATAACGCGTTAATGTGCCTAGCTGGGAGTTTGGCCTCTCGTTTAGATTAACAAGGTGAACCTACTTGCCGAGGAGAAAGCAGATCCATCAAACGGTTATCGAGCTAGGTAATATTTATATGATGAAAAAGTTGTCCAGAAAATTTGTGAAAGTTTGAACGGTCACAGCGCTCAAACGCGTTAATGTGCCTTCCTGGCGGTTTGTCCTCTCGTTTAGATTAACAAGATGAACCAACTTGCCCAGAGCGAGGCAGATTCATCAAACGGTTCTCCGAAAAATTTATCTCTATAACGCGTTAATGTGCCTAGCTGGGAGTTTGGCCTCTCGTTTAGATTAACAAGGTGAACCTACTTGCCGAGGAGAAAGCAGATCCATCAAACGGTTATCGAGCTAGGTAATATTTATATGATGAAAAAGTTGTCCAGAAAATTTATGAAAGTTTGAACGGTCACAGCGCTCAAACGCGTTAATGTGCCTTCCTGGCGGTTTGTCCTCTCGTTTAGATTAACAAGATGAACCAACTTGCCCAGAGCGAGGCAGATTCATCAAACGGTTCCCGAGAAAATTTATCTCTATAACGCGTTAATGTGCCTAGCTGGGAGTTTGGCCTCTCGTTTAGATTAACAAGGTGAACCTACTTGCCGAGGAGAAAGCAGATCCATCAAACGGTTATCGAGCTAGGTAATATTTATATGATGAAAAAGTTGTCCAGAAAATTTATGAAAGTTTGAACGGTCACAGCGCTCAAACGCGTTAATGTGCCTTCCTGGCGGTTTGTCCTCTCGTTTAGATTAACAAGATGAACCAACTTGCCCAGAGCGAGGCAGATTCATCAAACGGTTCTCGAGAAAATTTATCTCTATAACGCGTTAATGTGCCTAGCTGGGAGTTTGGCCTCTCGTTTAGATTAACAAGGTGAACCTACTTGCCGAGGAGAAAGCAGATCCATCAAACGGTTATCGAGCTAGGTAATATTTATATGATGAAAAAGTTGTCCAGAAAATTTATGAAAGTTTGAACGGTCACAGCGCTCAAACGCGTTAATGTGCCTTCCTGGGGGTTTGTCCTCTCGTTTAGATTAACAAGATGAACCAACTTGCCCAGAGCGAGGCAGATTCATCAAACGGTTCTCGAGAAAATTTATCTCTATAACGCGTTAATGTGCCTAGCTGGGAGTTTGGCCTCTCGTTTAGATTAACAAGGTGAACCTACTTGCCGAGGAGAAAGCAGATCCATCAAACGGTTATCGAGCTAGGTAATATTTATATGATGAAAAAGTTGTCCAGAAAATTTATGAAAGTTTGAACGGTCACAGCGCTCAAACGCGTTAATGTGCCTTCCTGGGGGTTTGTCCTCTCGTTTAGATTAACAAGATGAACCAACTTGCCCAGAGCGAGGCAGATTCATCAAACGGTTCTCGAGAAAATTTATCTCTATAACGCGTTAATGTGCCTAGCTGGGAGTTTGGCCTCTCGTTTAGATTAACAAGGTGAACCTACTTGCCGAGGAGAAAGCAGATCCATCAAACGGTTATCGAGCTAGGTAATATTTATATGATGAAAAAGTTGTCCAGAAAATTTATGAAAGTTTGAACGGTCACAGCGCTCAAACGCGTTAATGTGCCTTCCTGGCGGTTTGTCCTCTCGTTTAGATTAACAAGATGAACCAACTTGCCCAGAGCGAGGCAGATTCATCAAACGGTTCTCAAGAAAATTTATCTCTATAACGCGTTAATGTGCCTAGCTGGGAGTTTGGCCTCTCGTTTAGATTAACAAGGTGAACCTACTTGCCGAGGAGAAAGCAGATCCATCAAACGGTTATCGAGCTAGGTAATATTTATATGATGAAAAAGTTGTCCAGAAAATTTATGAAAGTTTGAACGGTCACAGCGCTCAAACGCGTTAATGTGCCTTCCTGGCGGTTTGTCCTCTCGTTTAGATTAACAAGATGAACCAACTTGCCCAGAGCGAGGCAGATTCATCAAACGGTTCTCGAGAAAATTTATCTCTATAACGCGTTAATGTGCCTAGCTGGGAGTTTGGCCTCTCGTTTAGATTAACAAGGTGAACCTACTTGCCGAGGAGAAAGCAGATCCATCAAACGGTTATCGAGCTAGGTAATATTTATATGATGAAAAAGTTGTCCAGAAAATTTATGAAAGTTTGAACGGTCACAGCGCTCAAACGCGTTAATGTGCCTTCCTGGCGGTTTGTCCTCTCGTTTAGATTAACAAGATGAACCAACTTGCCCAGAGCGAGGCAGATTCATCAAACGGTTCTCGAGAAAATTTATCTCTATAACGCGTTAATGTGCCTAGCTGGGAGTTTGGCCTCTCGTTTAGATTAACAAGGTGAACCTACTTGCCGAGGAGAAAGCAGATCCATCAAACGGTTATCGAGCTAGGTAATATTTATATGATGAAAAAGTTGTCCAGAAAATTTATGAAAGTTTGAACGGTCACAGCGCTCAAACGCGTTAATGTGCCTTCCTGGCGGTTTGTCCTCTCGTTTAGATTAACAAGATGAACCAACTTGCCCAGAGCGAGGCAGATTCATCAAACGGTTCTCGAGAAAATTTATCTCTATAACGCGTTAATGTGCCTAGCTGGGAGTTTGGCCTCTCGTTTAGATTAACAAGGTGAACCTACTTGCCGAGGAGAAAGCAGATCCATCAAACGGTTATCGAGCTAGGTAATATTTATATGATGAAAAAGTTGTCCAGAAAATTTGTGAAAGTTTGAACGGTCACAGCGCTCAAACGCGTTAATGTGCCTTCCTGGCGGTTTGTCCTCTCGTTTAGATTAACAAGATGAACCAACTTGCCCAGAGCGAGGCAGATTCATCAAACGGTTCTCGAGAAAATTTATCTCTATAACGCGTTAATGTGCCTAGCTGGGAGTTTGGCCTCTCGTTTAGATTAACAAGGTGAACCTACTTGCCGAGGAGAAAGCAGATCCATCAAACGGTTATCGAGCTAGGTAATATTTATATGATGAAAAAGTTGTCCAGAAAATTTATGAAAGTTTGAACGGTCACAGCGCTCAAACGCGTTAATGTGCCTTCCTGGCGGTTTGTCCTCTCGTTTAGATTAACAAGATGAACCAACTTGCCCAGAGCGAGGCAGATTCATCAAACGGTTCTCGAGAAAATTTATCTCTATAACGCGTTAATGTGCCTAGCTGGGAGTTTGGCCTCTCGTTTAGATTAACAAGGTGAACCTACTTGCCGAGGAGAAAGCAGATCCATCAAACGGTTATCGAGCTAGGTAATATTTATATGATGAAAAAGTTGTCCAGAAAATTTATGAAAGTTTGAACGGTCACAGCGCTCAAACGCGTTAATGTGCCTTCCTGGGGGTTTGTCCTCTCGTTTAGATTAACAAGATGAACCAACTTGCCCAGAGCGAGGCAGATTCATCAAACGGTTCCCGAGAAAATTTATCTCTATAACGCGTTAATGTGCCTAGCTGGGAGTTTGGCCTCTCGTTTAGATTAACAAGGTGAACCTACTTGCCGAGGAGAAAGCAGATCCATCAAACGGTTATCGAGCTAGGTAATATTTATATGATGAAAAAGTTGTCCAGAAAATTTGTGAAAGTTTGAACGGTCACAGCGCTCAAACGCGTTAATGTGCCTTCCTGGGGGTTTGTCCTCTCGTTTAGATTAAACAAGATGAACCAACTTGCCCAGAGCGAGGCAGATTCATCAAACGGTTCTCAAGAAAATTTATCTCTATAACGCGTTAATGTGCCTAGCTGGGAGTTTGGCCTCTCGTTTAGATTAACAAGGTGAACCTACTTGCCGAGGAGAAAGCAGATCCATCAAACGGTTATCGAGCTAGGTAATATTTATATGATGAAAAAGTTGTCCAGAAAATTTATGAAAGTTTGAACGGTCACAGCGCTCAAACGCGTTAATGTGCCTTCCTGGAGGTTTGTCCTCTCGTTTAGATTAACAAGATGAACCAACTTGCCCAGAGCGAGGCAGATTCATCAAACGGTTCTCGAGAAAATTTATCTCTATAACGCGTTAATGTGCCTAGCTGGGAGTTTGGCCTCTCGTTTAGATTAACAAGGTGAACCTACTTGCCGAGGAGGAAGCAGATCCATCAAACGGTTATCGAGCTAGGTAATATTTATATGATGAAAAAGTTGTCCAGAAAATTTGTGAAAGTTTGAACGGTCACAGCGCTCAAACGCGTTAATGTGCCTTCCTGGCGGTTTGTCCTCTCGTTTAGATTAACAAGATGAACCAACTTGCCCAGAGCGAGGCAGATTCATCAAACGGTTCTCAAGAAAATTTATCTCTATAACGCGTTAATGTGCCTAGCTGGGAGTTTGGCCTCTCGTTTAGATTAACAAGGTGAACCTACTTGCCGAGGAGAAAGCAGATCCATCAAACGGTTATCGAGCTAGGTAATATTTATATGATGAAAAAGTTGTCCAGAAAATTTGTGAAAGTTTGAACGGTCACAGCGCTCAAACGCGTTAATGTGCCTTCCTGGCGGTTTGTCCTCTCGTTTAGATTAACAAGATGAACCAACTTGCCCAGAGCGAGGCAGATTCATCAAACGGTTCTCGAGAAAATTTATCTCTATAACGCGTTAATGTGCCTAGCTGGGAGTTTGGCCTCTCGTTTAGATTAACAAGGTGAACCTACTTGCCGAGGAGAAAGCAGATCCATCAAACGGTTATCGAGCTAGGTAATATTTATATGATGAAAAAGTTGTCCAGAAAATTTGTGAAAGTTTGAACGGTCACAGCGCTCAAACGCGTTAATGTGCCTTCCTGGCGGTTTGTCCTCTCGTTTAGATTAACAAGATGAACCAACTTGCCCAGAGCGAGGCAGATTCATCAAACGGTTCTCGAGAAAATTTATCTCTATAACGCGTTAATGTGCCTAGCTGGGAGTTTGGCCTCTCGTTTAGATTAACAAGGTGAACCTACTTGCCGAGGAGAAAGCAGATCCATCAAACGGTTATCGAGCTAGGTAATATTTATATGATGAAAAAGTTGTCCAGAAAATTTATGAAAGTTTGAACGGTCACAGCGCTCAAACGCGTTAATGTGCCTTCCTGGCGGTTTGTCCTCTCGTTTAGATTAACAAGATGAACCAACTTGCCCAGAGCGAGGCAGATTCATCAAACGGTTCTCGAGAAAATTTATCTCTATAACGCGTTAATGTGCCTAGCTGGGAGTTTGGCCTCTCGTTTAGATTAACAAGGTGAACCTACTTGCCGAGGAGAAAGCAGATCCATCAAACGGTTATCGAGCTAGGTAATATTTATATGATGAAAAAGTTGTCCAGAAAATTTGTGAAAGTTTGAACGGTCACAGCGCTCAAACGCGTTAATGTGCCTTCCTGGCGGTTTGTCCTCTCGTTTAGATTAACAAGATGAACCAACTTGCCCAGAGCGAGGCAGATTCATCAAACGGTTCTCAAGAAAATTTATCTCTATAACGCGTTAATGTGCCTAGCTGGGAGTTTGGCCTCTCGTTTAGATTAACAAGGTGAACCTACTTGCCGAGGAGAAAGCAGATCCATCAAACGGTTATCGAGCTAGGTAATATTTATATGATGAAAAAGTTGTCCAGAAAATTTATGAAAGTTTGAACGGTCACAGCGCTCAAACGCGTTAATGTGCCTTCCTGGAGGTTTGTCCTCTCGTTTAGATGAACAAGATGAACCAACTTGCCCAGAGCGAGGCAGATTCATCAAACGGTTCTCGAGAAAATTTATCTCTATAACGCGTTAATGTGCCTAGCTGGGAGTTTGGCCTCTCGTTTAGATTAACAAGGTGAACCTACTTGCCGAGGAGGAAGCAGATCCATCAAACGGTTATCGAGCTAGGTAATATTTATATGATGAAAAAGTTGTCCAGAAAATTTGTGAAAGTTTGAACGGTCACAGCGCTCAAACGCGTTAATGTGCCTTCCTGGCGGTTTGTCCTCTCGTTTAGATTAACAAGATGAACCAACTTGCCCAGAGCGAGGCAGATTCATCAAACGGTTCTCGAGAAAATTTATCTCTATAACGCGTTAATGTGCCTAGCTGGGAGTTTGGCCTCTCGTTTAGATTAACAAGGTGAACCTACTTGCCGAGGAGAAAGCAGATCCATCAAACGGTTATCGAGCTAGGTAATATTTATATGATGAAAAAGTTGTCCAGAAAATTTGTGAAAGTTTGAACGGTCACAGCGCTCAAACGCGTTAATGTGCCTTCCTGGCGGTTTGTCCTCTCGTTTAGATTAACAAGATGAACCAACTTGCCCAGAGCGAGGCAGATTCATCAAACGGTTCTCAAGAAAATTTATCTCTATAACGCGTTAATGTGCCTAGCTGGGAGTTTGGCCTCTCGTTTAGATTAACAAGGTGAACCTACTTGCCGAGAGAGAAAGCAGATCCATCAAACGGTTATCGAGCTAGGTAATATTTATATGATGAAAAAGTTGTCCAGAAAATTTGTGAAAGTTTGAACGGTCACAGCGCTCAAACGCGTTAATGTGCCTTCCTGGGGGTTTGTCCTCTCGTTTAGATGAACAAGATGAACCAACTTGCCCAGAGCGAGGCAGATTCATCAAACGGTTCCCGAGAAAATTTATCTCTATAACGCGTTAATGTGCCTAGCTGGGAGTTTGGCCTCTCGTTTAGATTAACAAGGTGAACCTACTTGCCGAGGAGAAAGCAGATCCATCAAACGGTTATCGAGCTAGGTAATATTTATATGATGAAAAAGTTGTCCAGAAAATTTATGAAAGTTTGAACGGTCACAGCGCTCAAACGCGTTAATGTGCCTTCCTGGGGGTTTGTCCTCTCGTTTAGATTAACAAGATGAACCAACTTGCCCAGAGCGAGGCAGATTCATCAAACGGTTCCTCGAGAAAATTTATCTCTATAACGCGTTAATGTGCCTAGCTGGGAGTTTGGCCTCTCGTTTAGATTAACAAGGTGAACCTACTTGCCGAGGAGAAAGCAGATCCATCAAACGGTTATCGAGCTAGGTAATATTTATATGATGAAAAAGTTGTCCAGAAAATTTATGAAAGTTTGAACGGTCACAGCGCTCAAACGCGTTAATGTGCCTTCCTGGGGGTTTGTCCTCTCGTTTAGATTAACAAGATGAACCAACTTGCCCAGAGCGAGGCAGATTCATCAAACGGTTCTCGAGAAAATTTATCTCTATAACGCGTTAATGTGCCTAGCTGGGAGTTTGGCCTCTCGTTTAGATTAACAAGGTGAACCTACTTGCCGAGGAGAAAGCAGATCCATCAAACGGTTATCGAGCTAGGTAATATTTATATGATGAAAAAGTTGTCCAGAAAATTTGTGAAAGTTTGAACGGTCACAGCGCTCAAACGCGTTAATGTGCCTTCCTGGCGGTTTGTCCTCTCGTTTAGATTAACAAGATGAACCAACTTGCCCAGAGCGAGGCAGATTCATCAAACGGTTCTCAAGAAAATTTATCTCTATAACGCGTTAATGTGCCTAGCTGGGAGTTTGGCCTCTCATTTAGATTAACAAGGTGAACCTACTTGCCGAGAAGAAAGCAGATTCATCAAACGGTTATCGAGCTAGGTAATATTTATATGATGAAAAAGTTGTCCAGAAAATTTATGAAAGTTTGAACGGTCACAGCGCTCAAACGCGTTAATGTGCCTTCCTGGGGGTTTGTCCTCTCGTTTAGATTAACAAGATGAACCAACTTGCCCAGAGCGAGGCAGATTCATCAAACGGTTCTCGAGAAAATTTATCTCTATAACGCGTTAATGTGCCTTGCTGGGAGTTTGGCCTCTCGTTTAGATTAACAAGGTGAACCTACTTGCCGAGGAGAAAGCAGATCCATCAAACGGTTATCGAGCTAGGTAATATTTATATGATGAAAAAGTTGTCCAGAAAATTTATGAAAGTTTGAACGGTCACAGCGCTCAAACGCGTTAATGTGCCTTCCTGGGGGTTTGTCCTCTCGTTTAGATTAACAAGATGAACCAACTTGCCCAGAGCGAGGCAGATTCATCAAACGGTTCTCGAGAAAATTTATCTCTATAACGCGTTAATGTGCCTAGCTGGGAGTTTGGCCTCTCGTTTAGATTAACAAGGTGAACCTACTTGCCGAGGAGAAAGCAGATCCATCAAACGGTTATCGAGCTAGGTAATATTTATATGATGAAAAAGTTGTCCAGAAAATTTATGAAAGTTTGAACGGTCACAGCGCTCAAACGCGTTAATGTGCCTTCCTGGGGGTTTGTCCTCTCGTTTAGATGAACAAGATGAACCAACTTGCCCAGAGCGAGGCAGATTCATCAAACGGTTCCCGAGAAAATTTATCTCTATAACGCGTTAATGTGCCTAGCTGGGAGTTTGGCCTCTCGTTTAGATTAACAAGGTGAACCTACTTGCCGAGGAGGAAGCAGATCCATCAAACGGTTATCGAGCTAGGTAATATTTATATGATGAAAAAGTTGTCCAGAAAATTTGTGAAAGTTTGAACGGTCACAGCGCTCAAACGCGTTAATGTGCCTTCCTGGCGGTTTGTCCTCTCGTTTAGATTAACAAGATGAACCAACTTGCCCAGAGCGAGGCAGATTCATCAAACGGTTCTCGAAAAATTTATCTCTATAACGCGTTAATGTGCCTAGCTGGGAGTTTGGCCTCTCGTTTAGATTAACAAGGTGAACCTACTTGCCGAGAAGAAAGCAGATCCATCAAACGGTTATCGAGCTAGGTAATATTTATATGATGAAAAAGTTGTCCAGAAAATTTATGAAAGTTTGAACGGTCACAGCGCTCAAACGCGTTAATGTGCCTTCCTGGCGGTTTGTCCTCTCGTTTAGATTAACAAGATGAACCAACTTGCCCAGAGCGAGGCAGATTCATCAAACGGTTCTCGAGAAAATTTATCTCTATAACGCGTTAATGTGCCTAGCTGGGAGTTTGGCCTCTCGTTTAGATTAACAAGGTGAACCTACTTGCCGAGGAGGAAGCAGATCCATCAAACAGTTATCGAGCTAGGTAATATTTATATGATGAAAAAGTTGTCCAGAAAATTTGTGAAAGTTTGAACGGTCACAGCGCTCAAACGCGTTAATGTGCCTTCCTGGCGGTTTGTCCTCTCGTTTAGATTAACAAGATGAACCAACTTGCCCAGAGCGAGGCAGATTCATCAAACGGTTCTCGAGAAAATTTATCTCTATAACGCGTTAATGTGCCTTGCTGGGAGTTTGGCCTCTCGTTTAGATTAACAAGGTGAACCTACTTGCCGAGGAGAAAGCAGATCCATCAAACGGTTATCGAGCTAGGTAATATTTATATGATGAAAAAGTTGTCCAGAAAATTTGTGAAAGTTTGAACGGTCACAGCGCTCAAACGCGTTAATGTGCCTTCCTGGCGGTTTGTCCTCTCGTTTAGATTAACAAGATGAACCAACTTGCCCAGAGCGAGGCAGATTCATCAAACGGTTCTCAAGAAAATTTATCTCTATAACGCGTTAATGTGCCTAGCTGGGAGTTTGGCCTCTCATTTAGATTAACAAGGTGAACCTACTTGCCGAGAAGAAAGCAGATCCATCAAACGGTTATCGAGCTAGGTAATATTTATATGATGAAAAAGTTGTCCAGAAAATTTATGAAAGTTTGAACGGTCACAGCGCTCAAACGCGTTAATGTGCCTTCCTGGCGGTTTGTCCTCTCGTTTAGATTAACAAGATGAACCAACTTGCCCAGAGCGAGGCAGATTCATCAAACGGTTCTCAAGAAAATTTATCTCTATAACGCGTTAATGTGCCTAGCTGGGAGTTTGGCCTCTCGTTTAGATTAACAAGGTGAACCTACTTGCCGAGGAGAAAGCAGATCCATCAAACGGTTATCGAGCTAGGTAATATTTATATGATGAAAAAGTTGTCCAGAAAATTTGTGAAAGTTTGAACGGTCACAGCGCTCAAACGCGTTAATGTGCCTTCCTGGCGGTTTGTCCTCTCGTTTAGATGAACAAGATGAACCAACTTGCCCAGAGCGAGGCAGATTCATCAAACGGTTCCCGAGAAAATTTATCTCTATAACGCGTTAATGTGCCTAGCTGGGAGTTTGGCCTCTCGTTTAGATTAACAAGGTGAACCTACTTGCCGAGGAGAAAGCAGATCCATCAAACGGTTATCGAGCTAGGTAATATTTATATGATGAAAAAGTTGTCCAGAAAATTTATGAAAGTTTGAACGGTCACAGCGCTCAAACGCGTTAATGTGCCTTCCTGGCGGTTTGTCCTCTCGTTTAGATTAACAAGATGAACCAACTTGCCCAGAGCGAGGCAGATTCATCAAACGGTTCCTCAAGAAAATTTATCTCTATAACGCGTTAATGTGCCTAGCTGGGAGTTTGGCCTCTCGTTTAGATTAACAAGGTGAACCTACTTGCCGAGGAGAAAGCAGATCCATCAAACGGTTATCGAGCTAGGTAATATTTATATGATGAAAAAGTTGTCCAGAAAATTTATGAAAGTTTGAACGGTCACAGCGCTCAAACGCGTTAATGTGCCTTCCTGGCGGTTTGTCCTCTCGTTTAGATTAACAAGATGAACCAACTTGCCCAGAGCGAGGCAGATTCATCAAACGGTTCTCAAGAAAATTTATCTCTATAACGCGTTAATGTGCCTAGCTGGGAGTTTGGCCTCTCGTTTAGATTAACAAGGTGAACCTACTTGCCGAGGAGAAAGCAGATCCATCAAACGGTTATCGAGCTAGGTAATATTTATATGATGAAAAAGTTGTCCAGAAAATTTGTGAAAGTTTGAACGGTCACAGCGCTCAAACGCGTTAATGTGCCTTCCTGGCGGTTTGTCCTCTCGTTTAGATTAACAAGATGAACCAACTTGCCCAGAGCGAGGCAGATTCATCAAACGGTTCTCAAGAAAATTTATCTCTATAACGCGTTAATGTGCCTAGCTGGGAGTTTGGCCTCTCGTTTAGATTAACAAGGTGAACCTACTTGCCGAGGAGAAAGCAGATCCATCAAACGGTTATCGAGCTAGGTAATATTTATATGATGAAAAAGTTGTCCAGAAAATTTGTGAAAGTTTGAACGGTCACAGCGCTCAAACGCGTTAATGTGCCTTCCTGGGGTTTGTCCTCTCGTTTAGATAAACAAGATGAACCAACTTGCCCAGAGCGAGGCAGATTCATCAAACGGTTCCCGAGAAAATTTATCTCTATAACGCGTTAATGTGCCTAGCTGGGAGTTTGGCCTCTCGTTTAGATTAACAAGGTGAACCTACTTGCCGAGGAGAAAGCAGATCCATCAAACGGTTATCGAGCTAGGTAATATTTATATGATGAAAAAGTTGTCCAGAAAATTTATGAAAGTTTGAACGGTCACAGCGCTCAAACGCGTTAATGTGCCTTCCTGGAGGTTTGTCCTCTCGTTTAGATTAACAAGATGAACCAACTTGCCCAGAGCGAGGCAGATTCATCAAACGGTTCTCGAGAAAATTTATCTCTATAACGCGTTAATGTGCCTAGCTGGGAGTTTGGCCTCTCGTTTAGATTAACAAGGTGAACCTACTTGCCGAGGAGAAAGCAGATCCATCAAACGGTTATCGAGCTAGGTAATATTTATATGATGAAAAAGTTGTCCAGAAAATTTGTGAAAGTTTGAACGGTCACAGCGCTCAAACGCGTTAATGTGCCTTCCTGGCGGTTTGTCCTCTCGTTTAGATTAACAAGATGAACCAACTTGCCCAGAGCGAGGCAGATTCATCAAACGGTTCTCAAGAAAATTTATCTCTATAACGCGTTAATGTGCCTAGCTGGGAGTTTGGCCTCTCGTTTAGATTAACAAGGTGAACCTACTTGCCGAGGAGAAAGCAGATCCATCAAACGGTTATCGAGCTAGGTAATATTTATATGATGAAAAAGTTGTCCAGAAAATTTGTGAAAGTTTGAACGGTCACAGCGCTCAAACGCGTTAATGTGCCTTCCTGGCGGTTTGTCCTCTCGTTTAGATTAACAAGATGAACCAACTTGCCCAGAGCGAGGCAGATTCATCAAACGGTTCTCGAGAAAATTTATCTCTATAACGCGTTAATGTGCCTAGCTGGGAGTTTGGCCTCTCGTTTAGATTAACAAGGTGAACCTACTTGCCGAGGAGAAAGCAGATCCATCAAACGGTTATCGAGCTAGGTAATATTTATATGATGAAAAAGTTGTCCAGAAAATTTATGAAAGTTTGAACGGTCACAGCGCTCAAACGCGTTAATGTGCCTTCCTGGGGGTTTGTCCTCTCGTTTAGATTAACAAGATGAACCAACTTGCCCAGAGCGAGGCAGATTCATCAAACGGTTCTCGAGAAAATTTATCTCTATAACGCGTTAATGTGCCTAGCTGGGAGTTTGGCCTCTCGTTTAGATTAACAAGGTGAACCTACTTGCCGAGGAGAAAGCAGATCCATCAAACGGTTATCGAGCTAGGTAATATTTATATGATGAAAAAGTTGTCCAGAAAATTTATGAAAGTTTGAACGGTCACAGCGCTCAAACGCGTTAATGTGCCTTCCTGGCGGTTTGTCCTCTCGTTTAGATTAACAAGATGAACCAACTTGCCCAGAGCGAGGCAGATTCATCAAACGGTTCTCGAGAAAATTTATCTCTATAACGCGTTAATGTGCCTAGCTGGGAGTTTGGCCTCTCGTTTAGATTAACAAGGTGAACCTACTTGCCGAGGAGAAAGCAGATCCATCAAACGGTTATCGAGCTAGGTAATATTTATATGATGAAAAAGTTGTCCAGAAAATTTATGAAAGTTTGAACGGTCACAGCGCTCAAACGCGTTAATGTGCCTTCCTGGCGGTTTGTCCTCTCGTTTAGATTAACAAGATGAACCAACTTGCCCAGAGCGAGGCAGATTCATCAAACGGTTCTCGAGAAAATTTATCTCTATAACGCGTTAATGTGCCTAGCTGGGAGTTTGGCCTCTCGTTTAGATTAACAAGGTGAACCTACTTGCCGAGGAGAAAGCAGATCCATCAAACGGTTATCGAGCTAGGTAATATTTATATGATGAAAAAGTTGTCCAGAAAATTTGTGAAAGTTTGAACGGTCACAGCGCTCAAACGCGTTAATGTGCCTTCCTGGCGGTTTGTCCTCTCGTTTAGATTAACAAGATGAACCAACTTGCCCAGAGCGAGGCAGATTCATCAAACGGTTCTCGAGAAAATTTATCTCTATAACGCGTTAATGTGCCTAGCTGGGAGTTTGGCCTCTCGTTTAGATTAACAAGGTGAACCTACTTGCCGAGGAGAAAGCAGATCCATCAAACGGTTATCGAGCTAGGTAATATTTATATGATGAAAAAGTTGTCCAGAAAATTTATGAAAGTTTGAACGGTCACAGCGCTCAAACGCGTTAATGTGCCTTCCTGGCGGTTTGTCCTCTCGTTTAGATTAACAAGATGAACCAACTTGCCCAGAGCGAGGCAGATTCATCAAACGGTTCTCAAGAAAATTTATCTCTATAACGCGTTAATGTGCCTAGCTGGGAGTTTGGCCTCTCGTTTAGATTAACAAGGTGAACCTACTTGCCGAGGAGAAAGCAGATCCATCAAACGGTTATCGAGCTAGGTAATATTTATATGATGAAAAAGTTGTCCAGAAAATTTATGAAAGTTTGAACGGTCACAGCGCTCAAACGCGTTAATGTGCCTTCCTGGTTTGTCCTCTCGTTTACAAGATGAACCAACTTGCCCAGAGCGAGGCAGATTCATCAAACGGTTCTCGAGAAAATTTATCTCTATAACGCGTTAATGTGCCTAGCTGGGAGTTTGGCCTCTCGTTTAGATTAACAAGGTGAACCTACTTGCCGAGAGAAAGCAGATCCATCAAACGGTTATCGAGCTAGGTAATATTTATATGATGAAAAAGTTGTCCAGAAAATTTATGAAAGTTTGAACGGTCACAGCGCTCAAACGCGTTAATGTGCCTTCCTGGCGGTTTGTCCTCTCGTTTAGATGAACAAGATGAACCAACTTGCCCAGAGCGAGGCAGATTCATCAAACGGTTCTCGAGAAAATTTATCTCTATAACGCGTTAATGTGCCTAGCTGGGAGTTTGGCCTCTCGTTTAGATTAACAAGGTGAACCTACTTGCCGAGGAGAAAGCAGATCCATCAAACGGTTATCGAGCTAGGTAATATTTATATGATGAAAAAGTTGTCCAGAAAATTTATGAAAGTTTGAACGGTCACAGCGCTCAAACGCGTTAATGTGCCTTCCTGGCGGTTTGTCCTCTCGTTTAGATTAACAAGATGAACCAACTTGCCCAGAGCGAGGCAGATTCATCAAACGGTTCTCGAGAAAATTTATCTCTATAACGCGTTAATGTGCCTAGCTGGGAGTTTGGCCTCTCGTTTAGATTAACAAGGTGAACCTACTTGCCGAGGAGAAAGCAGATCCATCAAACGGTTATCGAGCTAGGTAATATTTATATGATGAAAAAGTTGTCCAGAAAATTTGTGAAAGTTTGAACGGTCACAGCGCTCAAACGCGTTAATGTGCCTTCCTGGCGGTTTGTCCTCTCGTTTAGATTAACAAGATGAACCAACTTGCCCAGAGCGAGGCAGATTCATCAAACGGTTCTCGAGAAAATTTATCTCTATAACGCGTTAATGTGCCTAGCTGGGAGTTTGGCCTCTCGTTTAGATTAACAAGGTGAACCTACTTGCCGAGGAGAAAGCAGATCCATCAAACGGTTATCGAGCTAGGTAATATTTATATGATGAAAAAGTTGTCCAGAAAATTTGTGAAAGTTTGAACGGTCACAGCGCTCAAACGCGTTAATGTGCCTTCCTGGCGGTTTGTCCTCTCGTTTAGATTAACAAGATGAACCAACTTGCCCAGAGCGAGGCAGATTCATCAAACGGTTCTCAAGAAAATTTATCTCTATAACGCGTTAATGTGCCTAGCTGGGAGTTTGGCCTCTCGTTTAGATTAACAAGGTGAACCTACTTGCCGAGGAGAAAGCAGATCCATCAAACGGTTATCGAGCTAGGTAATATTTATATGATGAAAAAGTTGTCCAGAAAATTTATGAAAGTTTGAACGGTCACAGCGCTCAAACGCGTTAATGTGCCTTCCTGGCGGTTTGTCCTCTCGTTTAGATTAACAAGATGAACCAACTTGCCCAGAGCGAGGCAGATTCATCAAACGGTTCTCAAGAAAATTTATCTCTATAACGCGTTAATGTGCCTAGCTGGGAGTTTGGCCTCTCGTTTAGATTAACAAGGTGAACCTACTTGCCGAGGAGAAAGCAGATCCATCAAACGGTTATCGAGCTAGGTAATATTTATATGATGAAAAAGTTGTCCAGAAAATTTATGAAAGTTTGAACGGTCACAGCGCTCAAACGCGTTAATGTGCCTTCCTGGGGTTTGTCCTCTCGTTTAGATTAACAAGATGAACCAACTTGCCCAGAGCGAGGCAGATTCATCAAACGGTTCTCGAGAAAATTTATCTCTATAACGCGTTAATGTGCCTAGCTGGGAGTTTGGCCTCTCGTTTAGATTAACAAGGTGAACCTACTTGCCGAGGAGAAAGCAGATCCATCAAACGGTTATCGAGCTAGGTAATATTTATATGATGAAAAAGTTGTCCAGAAAATTTATGAAAGTTTGAACGGTCACAGCGCTCAAACGCGTTAATGTGCCTTCCTGGCGGTTTGTCCTCTCGTTTAGATGAACAAGATGAACCAACTTGCCCAGAGCGAGGCAGATTCATCAAACGGTTCTCGAGAAAATTTATCTCTATAACGCGTTAATGTGCCTAGCTGGGAGTTTGGCCTCTCGTTTAGATTAACAAGGTGAACCTACTTGCCGAGGAGGAAGCAGATCCATCAAACGGTTATCGAGCTAGGTAATATTTATATGATGAAAAAGTTGTCCAGAAAATTTATGAAAGTTTGAACGGTCACAGCGCTCAAACGCGTTAATGTGCCTTCCTGGGGTTTGTCCTCTCGTTTAGATTAACAAGATGAACCAACTTGCCCAGAGCGAGGCAGATTCATCAAACGGTTCTCGAGAAAATTTATCTCTATAACGCGTTAATGTGCCTAGCTGGGAGTTTGGCCTCTCGTTTAGATTAACAAGGTGAACCTACTTGCCGAGGAGAAAGCAGATCCATCAAACGGTTATCGAGCTAGGTAATATTTATATGATGAAAAAGTTGTCCAGAAAATTTATGAAAGTTTGAACGGTCACAGCGCTCAAACGCGTTAATGTGCCTTCCTGGGGTTTGTCCTCTCGTTTAGATAAACAAGATGAACCAACTTGCCCAGAGCGAGGCAGATTCATCAAACGGTTCCTCGAGAAAATTTATCTCTATAACGCGTTAATGTGCCTAGCTGGGAGTTTGGCCTCTCGTTTAGATTAACAAGGTGAACCTACTTGCCGAGGAGAAAGCAGATCCATCAAACAGTTATCGAGCTAGGTAATATTTATATGATGAAAAAGTTGTCCAGAAAATTTATGAAAGTTTGAACGGTTACAGCGCTCAAACGCGTTAATGTGCCTTCCTGGAGGTTTGTCCTCTCGTTTAGATGAACAAGATGAACCAACTTGCCCAGAGCGAGGCAGATTCATCAAACGGTTCTCGAGAAAATTTATCTCTATAACGCGTTAATGTGCCTAGCTGGGAGTTTGGCCTCTCGTTTAGATTAACAAGGTGAACCTACTTGCCGAGGAGGAAGCAGATCCATCAAACGGTTATCGAGCTAGGTAATATTTATATGATGAAAAAGTTGTCCAGAAAATTTGTGAAAGTTTGAACGGTCACAGCGCTCAAACGCGTTAATGTGCCTTCCTGGCGGTTTGTCCTCTCGTTTAGATTAACAAGATGAACCAACTTGCCCAGAGCAAGGCAGATTCATCAAACGGTTCTCGAGAAAATTTATCTCTATAACGCGTTAATGTGCCTTGCTGGGAGTTTGGCCTCTCGTTTAGATTAACAAGGTGAACGTACTTGCCGAGGAGAAAGCAGATCCATCAAACGGTTATCGAGCTAGGTAATATTTATATGATGAAAAAGTTGTCCAGAAAATTTGTGAAAGTTTGAACGGTCACAGCGCTCAAACGCGTTAATGTGCCTTCCTGGCGGTTTGTCCTCTCGTTTAGATTAACAAGATGAACCAACTTGCCCAGAGCGAGGCAGATTCATCAAACGGTTCTCAAGAAAATTTATCTCTATAACGCGTTAATGTGCCTAGCTGGGAGTTTGGCCTCTCGTTTAGATTAACAAGGTGAACCTACTTGCCGAGGAGAAAGCAGATCCATCAAACGGTTATCGAGCTAGGTAATATTTATATGATGAAAAAGTTGTCCAGAAAATTTATGAAAGTTTGAACGGTCACAGCGCTCAAACGCGTTAATGTGCCTTCCTGGGGGTTTGTCCTCTCGTTTAGATTAACAAGATGAACCAACTTGCCCAGAGCGAGGCAGATTCATCAAACGGTTCTCGAGAAAATTTATCTCTCTAACGCGTTAATGTGCCTTGCTGGGAGTTTGGCCTCTCGTTTAGATTAACAAGGTGAACCTACTTGCCGAGGAGAAAGCAGATCCATCAAACGGTTATCGAGCTAGGTAATATTTATATGATGAAAAAGTTGTCCAGAAAATTTATGAAAGTTTGAACGGTCACAGCGCTCAAACGCGTTAATGTGCTTGCCTGGGGGTTTGTCTTCTCGTTTAGATAAACAAGATGAACCAACTTGCCCAGAGCGAGGCAGATTCATCAAACGGTTCTCGAGAAAATTTATCTCTATAACGCGTTAATGTGCCTAGCTGGGAGTTTGGCCTCTCGTTTAGATTAACAAGGTGAGCCTACTTGCCGAGGAGAAAGCAGATCCATCAAACGGTTATCGAGCTAGGTAATATTTATATGATGAAAAAGTTGTCCAGAAAATTTATGAAGGTTTGAACGGTTACAGCGCTCAAACGCGTTAATGTGCCTTCCTGGAGGTTTGTCCTCTCGTTTAGATGAACAAGATGAACCAACTTGCCCAGAGCGAGGCAGATTCATCAAACGGTTCCCGAGAAAATTTATCTCTATAACGCGTTAATGTGCCTAGCTGGGAGTTTGGCCTCTCGTTTAGATTAACAAGGTGAACCTACTTGCCGAGGAGGAAGCAGATCCATCAAACAGTTATCGAGCTAGGTAATATTTATATGATGAAAAAGTTGTCCAGAAAATTTGTGAAAGTTTGAACGGTCACAGCGCTCAAACGCGTTAATGTGCCTTCCTGGCGGTTTGTCCTCTCGTTTAGATTAACAAGATGAACCAACTTGCCCAGAGCAAGGCAGATTCATCAAACGGTTCTCGAGAAAATTTATCTCTCTAACGCGTTAATGTGCCTAGCTGGGAGTTTGGCCTCTCGTTTAGATTAACAAGGTGAACGTACTTGCCGAGGAGAAAGCAGATCCATCAAACGGTTATCGAGCTAGGTAATATTTATATGATGAAAAAGTTGTCCAGAAAATTTGTGAAAGTTTGAACGGTCACAGCGCTCAAACGCGTTAATGTGCCTTCCTGGCGGTTTGTCCTCTCGTTTAGATTAACAAGATGAACCAACTTGCCCAGAGCGAGGCAGATTCATCAAACGGTTCTCGAGAAAATTTATCTCTATAACGCGTTAATGTGCCTAGCTGGGAGTTTGGCCTCTCGTTTAGATTAACAAGGTGAACCTACTTGCCGAGGAGAAAGCAGATCCATCAAACGGTTATCGAGCTAGGTAATATTTATATGATGAAAAAGTTGTCCAGAAAATTTGTGAAAGTTTGAACGGTCACAGCGCTCAAACGCGTTAATGTGCCTTCCTGGCGGTTTGTCCTCTCGTTTAGATTAACAAGATGAACCAACTTGCCCAGAGCGAGGCAGATTCATCAAACGGTTCTCGAGAAAATTTATCTCTATAACGCGTTAATGTGCCTAGCTGGGAGTTTGGCCTCTCGTTTAGATTAACAAGGTGAACCTACTTGCCGAGGAGAAAGCAGATCCATCAAACGGTTATCGAGCTAGGTAATATTTATATGATGAAAAAGTTGTCCAGAAAATTTATGAAAGTTTGAACGGTCACAGCGCTCAAACGCGTTAATGTGCCTTCCTGGGGGTTTGTCCTCTCGTTTAGATTAACAAGATGAACCAACTTGCCCAGAGCGAGGCAGATTCATCAAACGGTTCTCGAGAAAATTTATCTCTATAACGCGTTAATGTGCCTAGCTGGGAGTTTGGCCTCTCGTTTAGATTAACAAGGTGAACCTACTTGCCGAGGAGAAAGCAGATCCATCAAACGGTTATCGAGCTAGGTAATATTTATATGATGAAAAAGTTGTCCAGAAAATTTATGAAAGTTTGAACGGTCACAGCGCTCAAACGCGTTATTGTGCCTTCCTGGGGGTTTTGTCCTCTCGTTTAGATAAACAAGATGAACCAACTTGCCCAGAGCGAGGCAGATTCATCAAACGGTTCTCGAGAAAATTTATCTCTATAACGCGTTAATGTGCCTAGCTGGGAGTTTGGCCTCTCGTTTAGATTAACAAGGTGAACCTACTTGCCGAGGAGAAAGCAGATCCATCAAACGGTTATCGAGCTAGGTAATATTTATATGATGAAAAAGTTGTCCAGAAAATTTATGAAGGTTTGAACGGTTACAGCGCTCAAACGCGTTAATGTGCCTTCCTGGAGGTTTGTCCTCTCGTTTAGATTAACAAGATGAACCAACTTGCCCAGAGCGAGGCAGATTCATCAAACGGTTCCCGAGAAAATTTATCTCTATAACGCGTTAATGTGCCTAGCTGGGAGTTTGGCCTCTCGTTTAGATTAACAAGGTGAACCTACTTGCCGAGGAGGAAGCAGATCCATCAAACAGTTATCGAGCTAGGTAATATTTATATGATGAAAAAGTTGTCCAGAAAATTTGTGAAAGTTTGAACGGTCACAGCTCTCAAACGCGTTAATGTGCCTTCCTGGCGGTTTGTCCTCTCGTTTAGATTAACAAGATGAACCAACTTGCCCAGAGCAAGGCAGATTCATCAAACGGTTCTCGAGAAAATTTATCTCTATAACGCGTTAATGTGCCTAGCTGGGAGTTTGGCCTCTCGTTTAGATTAACAAGGTGAACCTACTTGCCGAGGAGAAAGCAGATCCATCAAACGGTTATCGAGCTAGGTAATATTTATATGATGAAAAAGTTGTCCAGAAAATTTGTGAAAGTTTGAACGGTCACAGCGCTCAAACGCGTTAATGTGCCTTCCTGGCGGTTTGTCCTCTCGTTTAGATTAACAAGATGAACCAACTTGCCCAGAGCGAGGCAGATTCATCAAACGGTTCTCAAGAAAATTTATCTCTATAACGCGTTAATGTGCCTAGCTGGGAGTTTGGCCTCTCGTTTAGATTAACAAGGTGAACCTACTTGCCGAGGAGAAAGCAGATCCATCAAACGGTTATCGAGCTAGGTAATATTTATATGATGAAAAAGTTGTCCAGAAAATTTGTGAAAGTTTGAACGGTCACAGCGCTCAAACGCGTTAATGTGCCTTCCTGGCGGTTTGTCCTCTCGTTTAGATTAACAAGATGAACCAACTTGCCCAGAGCGAGGCAGATTCATCAAACGGTTCTCAAGAAAATTTATCTCTATAACGCGTTAATGTGCCTAGCTGGGAGTTTGGCCTCTCGTTTAGATTAACAAGGTGAACCTACTTGCCGAGGAGAAAGCAGATCCATCAAACGGTTATCGAGCTAGGTAATATTTATATGATGAAAAAGTTGTCCAGAAAATTTATGAAAGTTTGAACGGTCACAGCGCTCAAACGCGTTAATGTGCCTTCCTGGTTTGTCATCAATTAACAAGATGAACCAACTTCTTCATCAAACGAAAAATTTATCTCTATAACGCGTTAATGTGCCTAGCTGGGAGTTTGGCCTCTCGTTTAGATTAACAAGGTGAACCTACTTGCCGAGGAGAAAGCAGATCCATCAAACGGTTATCGAGCTAGGTAATATTTATATGATGAAAAAGTTGTCCAGAAAATTTGTGAAAGTTTGAACGGTCACAGCGCTCAAACGCGTTAATGTGCCTTCCTGGGGGTTTGTCTTCTCGTTTAGATAAACAAGATGAACCAACTTGCCCAGAGCGAGGCAGATTCATCAAACGGTTCCCGAGAAAATTTATCTCTATAACGCGTTAATGTGCCTAGCTGGGAGTTTGGCCTCTCGTTTAGATTAACAAGGTGAGCCTACTTGCCGAGGAGAAAGCAGATCCATCAAACGGTTATCGAGCTAGGTAATATTTATATGATGAAAAAGTTGTCCAGAAAATTTATGAAAGTTTGAACGGTTACAGCGCTCAAACGCGTTAATGTGCCTTCCTGGAGGTTTGTCCTCTCGTTTAGATGAACAAGATGAACCAACTTGCCCAGAGCGAGGCAGATTCATCAAACGGTTCCCGAGAAAATTTATCTCTATAACGCGTTAATGTGCCTAGCTGGGAGTTTGGCCTCTCGTTTAGATTAACAAGGTGAACCTACTTGCCGAGGAGGAAGCAGATCCATCAAACGGTTATCGAGCTAGGTAATATTTATATGATGAAAAAGTTGTCCAGAAAATTTGTGAAAGTTTGAACGGTCACAGCGCTCAAACGCGTTAATGTGCCTTCCTGGCGGTTTGTCCTCTCGTTTAGATTAACAAGATGAACCAACTTGCCCAGAGCAAGGCAGATTCATCAAACGGTTCTCGAGAAAATTTATCTCTATAACGCGTTAATGTGCCTAGCTGGGAGTTTGGCCTCTCGTTTAGATTAACAAGGTGAACCTACTTGCCGAGGAGAAAGCAGATCCATCAAACGGTTATCGAGCTAGGTAATATTTATATGATGAAAAAGTTGTCCAGAAAATTTGTGAAAGTTTGAACGGTCACAGCGCTCAAACGCGTTAATGTGCCTTCCTGGCGGTTTGTCCTCTCGTTTAGATTAACAAGATGAACCAACTTGCCCAGAGCGAGGCAGATTCATCAAACGGTTCTCAAGAAAATTTATCTCTATAACGCGTTAATGTGCCTAGCTGGGAGTTTGGCCTCTCGTTTAGATTAACAAGGTGAACCTACTTGCCGAGAAGAAAGCAGATCCATCAAACGGTTATCGAGCTAGGTAATATTTATATGATGAAAAAGTTGTCCAGAAAATTTATGAAAGTTTGAACGGTCACAGCGCTCAAACGCGTTAATGTGCCTTCCTGGGGGTTTGTCCTCTCGTTTAGATTAACAAGATGAACCAACTTGCCCAGAGCGAGGCAGATTCATCAAACGGTTCTCGAGAAAATTTATCTCTATAACGCGTTAATGTGCCTTGCTGGGAGTTTGGCCTCTCGTTTAGATTAACAAGGTGAACCTACTTGCCGAGGAGAAAGCAGATCCATCAAACGGTTATCGAGCTAGGTAATATTTATATGATGAAAAAGTTGTCTAGAAAATTTATGAAAGTTTGAACGGTCACAGCGCTCAAACGCGTTAATGTGCCTTCCTGGGGGTTTGTCCTCTCGTTTAGATAAACAAGATGAACCAACTTGCCCAGAGCGAGGCAGATTCATCAAACGGTTCCTCGAGAAAATTTATCTCTATAACGCGTTAATGTGCCTAGCTGGGAGTTTGGCCTCTCGTTTAGATTAACAAGGTGAGCCTACTTGCCGAGGAGAAAGCAGATCCATCAAACGGTTATCGAGCTAGGTAATATTTATATGATGAAAAAGTTGTCCAGAAAATTTATGAAGGTTTGAACGGTTACAGCGCTCAAACGCGTTAATGTGCCTTCCTGGAGGTTTGTCCTCTCGTTTAGATGAACAAGATGAACCAACTTGCCCAGAGCGAGGCAGATTCATCAAACGGTTCCCGAGAAAATTTATCTCTATAACGCGTTAATGTGCCTAGCTGGGAGTTTGGCCTCTCGTTTAGATTAACAAGGTGAACCTACTTGCCGAGGAGGAAGCAGATCCATCAAACAGTTATCGAGCTAGGTAATATTTATATGATGAAAAAGTTGTCCAGAAAATTTGTGAAAGTTTGAACGGTCACAGCTCTCAAACGCGTTAATGTGCCTTCCTGGCGGTTTGTCCTCTCGTTTAGATTAACAAGATGAACCAACTTGCCCAGAGCAAGGCAGATTCATCAAACGGTTCTCGAGAAAATTTATCTCTCTAACGCGTTAATGTGCCTTGCTGGGAGTTTGGCCTCTCGTTTAGATTAACAAGGTGAACGTACTTGCCGAGGAGAAAGCAGATCCATCAAACGGTTATCGAGCTAGGTAATATTTATATGATGAAAAAGTTGTCCAGAAAATTTGTGAAAGTTTGAATGGTCACAGCGCTCAAACGCGTTAATGTGCCTTCCTGGCGGTTTGTCCTCTCGTTTAGATTAACAAGATGAACCAACTTGCCCAGAGCGAGGCAGATTCATCAAACGGTTCTCAAGAAAATTTATCTCTACAACGCGTTACTGTGCCTAGCTGGGAGTTTGGCATCTCATTTAGATTAACAAGGTGAACCTACTTGCCGAGAAGAAAGCAGATTCATCAAACGGTTATCGAGCTAGGTAATATTTATATGATGAATAAGTTGTCCAGAAAATTTGTGAAAGTTTGAACGGTCACAGCGCTCAAACGCGTTAATGTGCCTTCCTGGCGGTTTGTCCTCTCGTTTAGATTAACAAGATGAACCAACTTGCCCAGAGCGAGGCAGATTCATCAAACGGTTCTCAAGAAAATTTATCTCTATAACGCGTTAATGTGCCTAGCTGGGAGTTTGGCCTCTCGTTTAGATTAACAAGGTCAACCTACTTGCCGAGGAGAAACCAGATCCATCAAACGGTTATCGAGCTAGGTAATATTTATATGATGAAAAAGTTGTCCAGAAAATTTATGAAAGTTTGAACGGTCACAGCGCTCAAACGGTTCATCAAACGGTTCTCAAGAAAATTTATCTCTATAACGCGTTAACATCAAACGGTTCTCAAGAAAATTTATCTCTATAACGCGTTAATGTGCCTAGCTGGGAGTTTGGCCTCTCATTTAGATTAACAAGGTGAACCTACTTGCCGAGAAGAAAGCAGATTCATCAAACGGTTATCGAGCTAGGTAATATTTATATGATGAAAAAGTTGTCCAGAAAATTTATGAAAGTTTGAACGGTCACAGCGCTCAAACGCGTTAATGTGCCTTCCTGGCGGTTTGTCCTCTCGTTTAGATGAACAAGATGAACCAATTTGCCCAGAGCGAGGCAGATTCATCAAACGGTTCCCGAGAAAATTTATCTCTATAACGCGTTAATGTGCCTAGCTGGGAGTTTGGCCTCTCGTTTAGATTAACAAGGTGAGCCTACTTGCCGAGGAGAAAGCAGATCCATCAAACGGTTATCGAGCTAGGTAATATTTATATGATGAAAAAGTTGTCCAGAAAATTTATGAAAGTTTGAACGGTCACAGCGCTCAAACGCGTTAATGTGCCTTCCTGGCGGTTTGTCCTCTCGTTTAGATTAACAAGATGAACCAACTTGCCCAGAGCGAGGCAGATTCATCAAACGGTTCTCGAGAAAATTTATCTCTATAACGCGTTAATGTGCCTAGCTGGGAGTTTGGCCTCTCGTTTAGATTAACAAGGTGAACGTACTTGCCGAGGAGGAAGCAGATCCATCAAACGGTTATCGAGCTAGGTAATATTTATATGATGAAAAAGTTGTCCAGAAAATTTGTGAAAGTTTGAACGGTCACAGCGCTCAAACGCGTTATTGTGCCTTCCTGGGGGTTTGTCTTCTCGTTTAGATAAACAAGATGAACCAACTTGCCCAAAGCGAAGCAGATTCATCAAACGGTTCTCGAGAAAATTTATCTCTATAAGCGTTAATGTGCCTAGCTGGGAGTTTGGCCTCTCGTTTAGATTAACAAGGTGAGCCTACTTGCCGAGGAGAAAGCAGATCCATCAAACGGTTATCGAGCTAGGTAATATTTATATGATGAAAAAGTTGTCCAGAAAATTTATGAAGGTTTGAACGGTTACAGCGCTCAAACGCGTTAATGTGCCTTCCTGGAGGTTTGTCCTCTCGTTTAGATGAACAAGATGAACCAACTTGCCCAGAGCGAGGCAGATTCATCAAACGGTTCCCGAGAAAATTTATCTCTATAACGCGTTAATGTGCCTAGCTGGGAGTTTGGCCTCTCGTTTAGATTAACAAGGTGAACCTACTTGCCGCGGAGGAAGCAGATCCATCAAACGGTTATCTAGCTAGGTAATATTTATATGATGAAAAAGTTGTCCAGAAAATTTGTGAAAGTTTGAACGGTCATAGCGCTCAAACGCGTTAATGTGCCTTCCTGGGAGTTTGTCCTCTCGTTTAGATTAACAAGATGAACCAACTTGCCCAGAGCGAAGCAGATTCATCAAACGGTTCTCGAGAAAATTTATCTCTATAACGCGTTAATGTGCCTTGTTGTGAGTTTGGCCTCTCGTTTAGATTAACAAGGTGAACCTATTTGCCGAGGAGGAAGCAGATCTATCAAACGGTTATCGGGCTAGGTAATATTTATATGATGAAAATGTTGTCCAGAAAATTTATGAAAGTGTAACCGTCACAGCGCTCAAAGGCGTTAGTGTGCCATCCTGGTAGTTTGTCCCCTCGTTTAGGTTAACAGGTTGAACCAATTTGCCCAACACTCAAATGCCCGGCTAGATTTTTTTCATTTTTTTGAAATATCTCGGCTATTAAGAGAGATAGGACCGAAATCTCTTCGGTACAACACTCAGGGCGATGAGTACAATCTTTTCCACCCGTCGGAGATCGATAATTCGACAAATGCCCGGCTAGAAATCTTTCGTTTTTTTTTAAATATCTCGGCTATTAAGAGAAATAGACCCGAAATCTCTTCGGTACAACACTCAGGGCGATGAGTACAATCTTTTCCATCCCTAGACGATCGAAAATTCGACAAATGCCCGGCTAGATGTTTTTCGTTTTTTTGAAATATCTCGGTTACTAAGAGAGATAGGACCGAAATCTCTTCGGTACAACACTCTACGACAATCTTCGCTACACACAACACGCTACAACAATCTTCGGTACAACACTCAATTTAGGATGCTTAATATTTTCCAGGTAATAAATTCAATAGCATCGAAAACGAGAGAAGTTATAAATGTCAGAATGCCTAATGCACATTTTCATTAATCAAAACAACATGCAATAGCATTCCTACATGATCGAATTATGTTGATACGAGAGAAATGTAGGATAACATGGCCGCAAATCAATTCAGTAATGCCGCATCATTAACCTAAATTCTATCAATTGAGTATTTACTGACCGTTAGGATCTTCTTTTTCGGAAACACGCCAATTCATTGAGGAAATATGTATCCCGTACTTGAATAACAGACTCAAAGTGTAATGTATGAAGTGAACTGTTTCGCATAACGACTGTTAAGTGGATTCGATTTACAGCGTTGAGATTTTTTAGGTTAATTTTATAGTTGAGGATATCAATTACAAACGATTTTTTCGCGAGGAGAAAAATTTATCTCTATAACAAGAATTCAATGTGATTGAGTAAACTCGAATATAATTTGAATTCTTGTTTACCTTACGATGTAAATTATAACTGTATGAATGCAAACTATTTTTTATAAGTTTTAGTTTATTGAAGAAAGAAAATCACACGTATTTAGAAAATGTGTTGTCATTTATATTTTGACAAAAATTTAAACGACCGAAAGTTAATAGTAGTGCATCTTTCGCATGGTTCTTATGTAGGTACTATTACTTTTTTGGTTTTATAAATACATACAGCCATATAAAACCACTCATATTGAATTCTTGTATACAGGCTATAAACTTAAAAAAAAACATTTGTAAAGCTCGATATCCTCGCGAACCTGCGGAACGTAGATTAATAAATGTTTGGGGTGATTAAGTATTCAGATGATAACCACCATTTCAACTATAAAATTAATGCTTTTATTCTAAAAAAACAGAGGTTCAGATTAAAAACACAAAGTGATGTCCGCAAAATGCTGTAGAAGATTTAAAATTATGCTCAGGGTTAACGAAAACAAAATAGGTACCTGATAAATGAGTAGACGAGTAATTTTAGATGCGGAAATTACAAAATTAAAATTTTTCACCACCGCATTAACTTAAACGAGCATAACATCCAATACCTGTAGATAAATAAAGTCTAAAGTAGCTAATCTAACTCGATATGACAAATTTAACAGGATACTCTTCAAGGTATTTTAAAACTTGATATACAGGGTCCGGCAACAGAGCGAGGACGGAAGATTACACGCTTATTTGAAAGTTTGTCAAATATTTAGTCATCGGATATTCTTCCGCACCATCAAGTGCACGTTTTAAAAATATTTTGTTTTATACAGGGTGTTCCAGACGGAAATGCCAGACTAAAGTTGCATTTTTTTAAATGCAACACCCTGTATATTAATAGAAAAGTGATCTGCGCTTGAAAGCTGGTTACAACGATCTAATGTTGTATAGGTCTAAAGTTGATAGTTTCTGTGTAAACAATAATTTTACTTGATAAATTGATACATTTCAGTAGGCTATTCTGCATAGGGAAAAACAAAAGATTCGAAACCAACAGAGTAGAATATTTTTTACTAGTATGGACTGTCGTTACTATGTGAAATAAATTCTGCAGCTGCTCGCTTTATATACAGGGTGTTCACAATTTTGCAAAATCGAAGAAATCTCGAAATTTTTAAATGGAACACCCTGTAAGAATTTTTTGCTCATTGGAAAGCCTTTTTACTACGCTTTCTATTGATACCTCATTTGATGCTCCTAGGATAGATCATTTTCGAATTATTTCTTCTTAAAGTTGAATTAATGAGAAATGCTTATATTTTTAGTAGCTAATTTGCACTTTAAACCTACTGTAAGATTGGATATTCAACAAATAAGCCATAAATAGTCTATAACAAGAAGAAACTCCATTTAGTATGAGAAACAATTGATTTTCATTCAGCGGTGAAAGCAAACATTAAATTAATATAAAGTAATATAGCATTTTCAATAGATTCACTGCTAATCAAGTTATCTGGTGTTTTAAGCTTGTATACTTAATAACCAAGTTGTAAAAAATTTCGTTTTGTGTTATACAGTATTTCGTTCAATCTTTAAAAGCAATTGTTATATTGACTAATTTTAGTAGGTACCTACTCAAGAAATGGTAAATATGATATTTATTCTTGAGGAGTGAACAAGAAATTGTCTCCTAGCAAGTAGAGAGAAGACCGGAAGCATTTGAAAGATTATTAGAGAAATTTATAGAAACTGATGGTGTAACCTACAAGAAGGGAGAACACAAATAAACCGGTAATCAATAAACAAAGCGAACTGCCCGCATTATTAACAATACAGAAAAATCCACATACTGAACATTTAGAGCGAGTAAGGCTAGCTAGAAAAGAGATAGATCTAGAGTGGGGCGGTTGTAAAACATATACGGAATTAACGCATTGGCGAGCGTGCTATTCTGTATATGTTTTGCAACCGCTCCACTTTAGATCTATCTCTTTTCTAGGTGGCCTTAGTCGCTCTAAATGTTCTGTATGTGGAGAGATGTAAGTATAGATGGTGTTTCAAAGGTAATAGCTATTGAAAGTAGGAGCTTGCGTTTGTTGAGTATCTACTAAAATTAGTCATTATAACAATTTCTTTTAAAGATTGAACGAAATACGAGTACTGTATAACACAAAACGAAATTTTGTTCAACTTGGTTATTATACAAGCTTAAAACTGACACCTTTACTTTATATTAAATTAATGTTACCTTTCACCGCTGAGTGAAAATCAATTGTTTCTCATACTAGATGGAGTTTCTTCTTATTATAGACCATTTATGGATTTATGGATTTGTCGAATATCCGATCTTACAGTAGGTTTGAAATGCAAATTAGATCTAAAAATACAAGTATTACTCATTAATTCAACTTTAAAAAGAAATAATTAGAAAATGATCTATCCTAGGTGCATCAAATGAGGTATCAATAGAAAGCGTAGTAAAAAGGCTTTCCAATGAGCAAAAAATATACAGGGTGTTCCATTTAAAAATTTCGAGATTTCTTCGATTTTGTAAAATTATGAACACCCTGTATAAAGCGAGCAGTTGCAGAATTTATTTCACATAGTAACGACAGTCCATACTAGTAAAAAATATTCTACTCTGTTGGTTTCGAATCTTTTGTTTTTCCTTATGCAGAATAGCCTACTGAAATGTATCAATTTATCAAGTAAAATCATTGTTTACACAGAAACTATCAACTTTAGGCCTATACAACATTATATCGTTGTAACCAGGTTTCAAGCGCGGATCATTTTCTCTATTCATATACAGGATGTTCCATTTAGAAAAATGCAACTTTAGTCTGGCATTTCCATCTGGAACACCCTGTATAAAACAAAATATTTTTAAAACGTGCACTTGATGGTGCGGAACAATATCTGATGACTAAATATTTGACAAACTTTCAAATAACCGTGTAATCTTCCGTCCCCGCTTCGTTGCCGGACCCTGTATACCTAACTACAAACTGAAATCCAGAATAAAGTAAATGAAATCAATTTTTAATTAGTTTTTGCTTTTTTCCAACAGGGAGATAGCGAATATAAGTTTCGAATAGAAATTTATTAAAGTTGTCTCGAATAACGGTACCTGCCTATCCGCATATCAAAGTTTCTTAAATATGTAAATTTATTAAATCACTTGCGGACTATTCTTGAAGTTATAATCGTGGAACTTAAATTCTAGCTTTTTTGCTTCTTCAAAACTTTTGTGATTAATGAAAGAAGTTTAGATAGTTTGTATATTTTTCAAAAAAATACAAGACGCCGAAATCTTTGTCTTTGTTAATAAAACTTAGTGAACAAATATAAAAGATCACCGCTACTTGAAACATTGTGCACTTTATAACGACACACAAAATTTGTACAAACAAGTTGCACTTCAGAGAATATTCTAATCAAATTGAGCGAACGGCTTTCTGAGTTCATCATCTTTTTTTTTTTTTCCTTGTATGAGAAGATAAAACGTAGTGGAAACGAGGAAATCGAATAGAAAAAAATCACTTCCGAATGAAAATTCGAGGTAAACCTTGTTACGTCATGTCAAACATTTGTTTTGGGGTAACGACAGATGCGAAAACGAAATTGAACCCAATTTAAAAAGTACATATTTGCACAAAAAGTAGTACGCATAGAAGAATATCTAATGTAAAAAACAAGTCTATATAAAATGGAGTAAAACTTATTTCTTACTTATTATAACGGTGCAATTACTGCATTATTAAATCCGAAAAGCATTCGGAAAGTGCTTCAAAGTGAAAGAAACTAACTGGTATCAAATAAACCCGCGTTTATAAACATAGATATTAAGTAGTATCAACGTAAATTTAGAAAACCCTTTACAATAGAATACTGAATAAAGTAATGGATGTTTATATTTCTCTTTCGTAGGTAAATTTAATTTCCACATTTCTCTTTACACTTCAGGTAAAAAGATATCATAGAACATATGTATGTATATAAAAAATATTCATTGTAAGCCATTCTTGATAGGCAACAGGATTTCACACACAGCCTTTGTAACTAACGTATTCAAATTATGGGTATTGAAGATACTGCTAATACTATAATAAGCTGTTTCAAAAATATTTTGTGCAACAATCGACTTTTTAATTCTATTTTTTTGAAGAGAAAGATAGCTTAATGTCTTGAAGCCGATCTTCCAGCTTGTTTAATGTGTTTTAATTTACCTTCTTACGACTTATTTCCTAAATTTCAGTTTTTGCTGAAGATTCTACGATAATCCTCGGAGTGATAATTGATAATTTTCGTAGAGATATGTATGTGTTCCTACAGGCTATGCTTTTAATTAAAAATCACAATAACACAGTTATTCGCAGTATAAAATCCAATAATTTGTGTACTGAACATCTAACCGAAACTCTACAGTATTTCCACTCCAGACATAAATAGTATTAACTAGATATATAGGGTGGAGAGAAATTCGCGTAAGATCTGCACGTGGCGATCTTCTTTGTTAAATTCTTAGCCGTTTATCTTAATCCGAAAATCTACTATCTTACATCCTGCATCTACACGAAGCCTATAAAGTTTCAGTTTGTAGTTATTAACCGCGCATTTTTAACTATCCCTTTGTTGTTAAAAAAAAGGAAAGTTAAATAATGTGGCACTTTAAGGATTAGTTTGTCATAAATACTATTCTTTCGCATTAAAATTATGTTTTTAACATATCTTTGTGTGCATATTTTTACTTTAAATACATATGGCAACGTAGTATTGTGAATGCAGTATTTAAAACGATTTAAAATAGCATGATAGGTTACCTTGTTAGATTTTATTAATAAATAGTTGACATAATACATATTTCGAGTGGTCAAATTTAATTGTCATCCTTGCCTGTTTTTCTCTCATTCAAAATAATAATTTCTAGTATTTTCTAGTGATGGGCTGCTACGAAGCAAACTGCTATTTTGAAACTGCTAACTATCGTTAGCAGTTCGTAGCAGCTAACGAATACTAAAAGAAACTGCTGCTTTTTGTAGCAGTTTTCCGAAGCTCTATAGACATCAAATGTTCTATCCCGTTGTAGCTATAGGAGAAACTACTAAAAGAAACTGCTGCTTTTTGTAGCAGTTTTCCGATGTAAATATTTCTGACGTAGCAGCTCTATAGACATCAAATGTTCTATCCCGTTGTAGCTATAGGAGAAACTGCTACAAAAAGTAGCAGTTTTTTTTAACTGCTAACGAAAAGTAGCAGTAGCAGTTTGTAGCTGCTAATGAAAAATAGCAGTTTTACACATCACTAGTATTTTCTGTTATTCAAAATAGTAGTAGGTTTATTAATTTCAGTGTTTATTTAGTTCCTTGTTCGTTTTTTTGCACGTTTTAGTTTTGATTTCGTTAAATATAATGGATTTTTCATTTATTGAGTATGCTGACATGTACATACCTGATATATGGTGCATGTAATGGAAATGGGAATGAGGCTGCGCGTGAGTATCGTGTATGTTTTCCAAACCGGAGACATCCTACAGCGCATGTATTTCGACGGTTGGACCAACGTCTTCGGGAAACGGGTTCGGTAAAAGCAAATTAGCGAAGGCTCAGTAGCAAAATTCTGAAAAATTAATAGAGTAATATCGATTCCCGTATCAAGGTAACGGCCTTAACGTTGTGAAGTTAATACCCAATATTAGTAGACAAAATTGTATGTAGATGTAAAACATTTGTAAATGCTGGTAGACCAAGACGGAAACCGGAGACGCACTATCCAAGTTGAAGAGCAGATTTTAGACTCAGTTTCCGTGGACTCCTCAACTAGCACTAGACAGTTAGCTGCTACAATAAATGTCGCAAGCCACAAACACGTTCACTCAGTTTTAAAAGAGAACCTGCTAAAGGCATTTCATGTTCAATGTTTTACAAGAAGTTTTGGATGACATGCCACTGAATTGAAGACACAATATGCTCTATATGCACGACGGAGCGCCTGCTCACAATGCTTTTATTGTTAGAAAGTGGCTAAACGAACATTTTCCAAATAGATGGATTGGTGGTGGTGGTCCAATATTATGGCCGGCTAGATCACCCGATCTTAATCCATTAGATTTTTTTGCTTGGGGTTTTATCACAGAAAAAGTGTATGTTACGCCTCCCTTAAATGCTGATGAAGTGACGCCAGAAATATTGGAACGAGTAATTCAAACCATACCGTGAAGGCTGCAACTATGCCTTGAAACTGACGGCTTTCCATTTCAACATATAAGGCAATAACACAATGTGATAATCGTACGATAAAAATTGTAATTTAATTTTTAAATAAAAAATACTTTCGAAGTTAATTTTGTTTCGATAAATAAGTACTTATTGAATTAAAAAGCGTTGTTTTTCTATTTAGTACAGTACAATAACATGAATAGTGCAAAACTTCATACAATAGGTTTCTGTGCACCCTCAATTACAGCGCAAATCAATAGAATCTTCAGTATTATACATACAACACTGTTGCCAAATGTATGTTTTCTTCAAGCGGTTCCCGAAGGCACACGAAGGATGATACACACTAATAGTATTAAAACTTTTCACTCAGAATTGAATGAAGAATACTGTTATGTGCAGTTCTTACGCCAATTTCTGCCCACCCTGTATTGCACCTATTTTGTAACAAATCAACTGCATCTAAAGGTAAAAAAGTAACTACACATCTGGTATATATTATGGCGAACAATCGTTATCTACTGTCGATCATCGTGACATTATTAGTCAATAAATTCTAACTGGCAGTATTAACAACATTTACCAGAAAGTCGCACAGTTATTTTGATTTTATTAAATCAACACACGAAATAATCTAATCTTTGGATTGTAATGATGACATAATTCATGTAATTATACCTCCATAATATTCCTACCATCTGCTCGTAAATTTCATTTTTTACATTTGCTATTTTATCAGCAGTGGCTAAAATGAGATATTCAAATACCTCTGGTTATCATTACAGACACCGTAGAAGAATCTGTTTGCAGGGTGTTCGTAATAAAACGCATATAATGATTCATTACAATAAAAAGAGGATAATAAATCTTACTTTTTTATATAAACGGGGCTGAGAAGCCTTGAAATGCGAACAGACCTTCTGGAAGTGTAACAAAGACATCCTCTTGTATCTTTCTTATTGAAACTTCTGCATCCTGGATCTGCTAAAATCACATACGACTTTATTGTTTTCAACATTGTTCTGTAAGATATCTATTTGAACAAATTATTATTTACTTCTATGCTTTATCCACTTGGTATACTTCATTAATATATATTCGCTGAAATATTTTTATTTCTTCCAACCTTTCATTTCGTGTTCAAATACTTTATATTACTTATATGTTTCGCTTCAGTATCAAGATTCGAAATTTTGATATAGAAAAGTTAAACTTGGTAAAATATGTTAACTTTAATTTTCAATATAATCTCGCCTAACTGCAACACATTTATTATAGCAATCCCTCGATAATTCTACAATTTCGTAAAAATAATATTTTATTGAAAGTGGTCTTCAGGCTTTCACGGCAGCTGTTGATGGCTGCTCTTCGGTTAAGGGTTCTCTGCCGTGTAGAAAGGTTGTGGTACTTGACGTTTCAATCATCTTGTCGTGATCTTCTTCAGAAGTGAAGTGACTGGTTGGTCGAGGATCGGGTTTATATATAGCCATGCGTTGCTTGAGGCGTGACCGTTCCGGTCTGTTGAAGCGTGTCCGTAGTTCCTCGTTGCGGTTGGAAGAATCCTTTCCAAATACTGGGTAGCTGTAGTCCGTCTTCTCTATTGATGTTGTTCGGATTCTTCTGTATTTCGAAGGCTTCTCTGTAGACTCTTCTCCAGTAATGTGGTTCCGTTGCTAGTTTCCTGCATTTGTCGAAAATGATTCCGTGTTTGGTGTTTGTACCCAAATATTTTTAATGCTAGAATTTGACTGTATATTCAAACTACATTTTCGTTCAATAAGTAAATGCGTTTACCCAATCTAGACTATATTTGTTGTAAAATACGTATTTGATCTGAATAACTTTCCAGGGTGACGGGCTGAATTGCAAATTTCGAGCAGCTGCATTCGAGATTATATGGGTATATGAAGCTTTATACGTAGGCATTTTTATCTGCTCCACGATTTTGCCGAATTAGATACGGAATATACGGTTTTTTATAGTTAAGGCACCATTTGCAGTAATAAAAGTACGCATTATGTGAAGTAGAACTCTGCAAACGCTGCACTAAATCCATCCTTGGTGGCCACACTCAGGGAAACGGGCGTGGCGAGAGAATTTGGCGAAGATAGTAGGGGAGGATAAAAGTCGGTTCGCCGAGGAGTAGTCCGCCCACTTGTTGTCTGGTTGGGGAAACCTTCGGTTTCATCCTAAAACAACTTTGTGATTCTGGGACCCTACGGTTTCACTGAGCTCCAAAACAGATCGCCGGACTTGGGAGAAAGAGTTGGCGCGGTTGGCATTTCTGGGGTAGTGTTATTCCCGGTTATGTTTCGCTAGTTCAGGCTTAATTTCTGGCGAGGATTTTCACCTTAGCGAAACATAACAGAAACAACCGTTTCCCAACGATTTTTAGGATAGTAGCCATCCGCAAAAGAAAAGGGGGGCCGTTTAGATGTGAGTAAAAGTTCGCTAAATTGTCTCCAAATTGACAATCCAACGTTGACAAGAAAACTTGTCAACATGGGTTATATTCTTACATTAAAACAATGTTCTCTCCGCGAAAATAATATTCTTGTGATAACACAATATAGTTTTGCGGATATACAAATACGGTCTCGTGCGGGCAACTGGTTTCAGTGCTGTTTTCCTCAAGATAATATTTCCTGTTTGCCGCATTTGTCGAAATTGATTCCGCGTTTGGTGTTTGTAGAGTGTTCTGCTATTGGTGATTTGACTGTATATTCGTACTTAGTATCTCGTATATACTCTTTTAATCTGGTATTGATGTTTCTGCCTGTTTGTCCGATGTACACTTTTCCACAAGTGCAAGGAATCTTGTATACTCCTGGATTTTGGAGCGGAGGTGTATAATCTTTAGGTGAAGGTAGTTTGGTGGATAGTTTCTCAGGAACGTTGAAAATTGCTTTGACCTTGTGTTTGCGTAGTTTTCCTCCGATTTTGTCCGTACATCCTTTGATGTATGGCAGGCAGGTCGTTCCAAGGGTGTTCGTTGGTTCCTCTTTATGTTTGGGTTGCTTATTGATGGTTGCCGTGATGTCCTTGAGTCTGTAGTTGTTTTGTTGTAGTGTATTCTTTAGATGTTGGATTTCAGCTTCAAGATGTTCTTTATCTGATATCGTCTTGGATCTGTGTACTAGTGTGTTCAGGATACTGCATTTCTGTGCTGGGTGATGGTGAGAGTTTGCGTTGAGGTAGCGGTTTGGTTGGTCGGTTTACGGTATACCTGGTGTCCCAAAGTTTGATCTTCCTTCCTCTTTAAAAGCACCGTCTAAGAAAGAAGAGCCTAAAACCGCTGGTGGGGAAAACAGAGACGTACATCAAGAACTCTGCCCACTTCTTCGAAAAAATGAAGGATGTGAAAATGGAGGAAAACGACGTTCTAGTCAGCTTCGACGTCAAATCACTGTTCACGAATATCCCGAAACGAAGCCATCCGAGAACGTCGCCAAGAAATTAACATGGAAGATGACATCGTGGATTTAATAGAACTTTGTGCTTCATCAACTTACTTCACCTTCGAGAGGAAATTATATGAACAAGTAGAGGGAACCGCCATGAGTTCGCCATTGTCACCAGTACGACGACGCACACTGTATAATGACAACGGTTAGATAAATACGAATAAAATAGTTCTAAATCAAGCCCCCCTTCCGGCATTGTATTCCGTCTTTTCAGCAACGCATAGTGATCCAATAAGTCAAAAGCCATTGTTAAATCGAAGAAGATATCCATTGTGTAGAAGCCTGACAAAAAATATTGTATCTGCCTATCTCGCTGTCAATGCATTCCCTGAACACGAACTCTTTATCTAGTGATTGATTATATTCCAGGAAGTTTTACATTCATTACCTGATATAGCTAGGCAGTTATCACAGAAAGACATTTTTTCACGAGAAATCAAACAGTTATAATTTTCTTTCTGACACTTACACGTTACAGAAGGTGAGAAATTCTTCGATGTTTTGGAGATATTATAAAAGTTTTTCAAGTTGTCCGCTGCAATATTTTTATTACAGCTCTTATCGATTTTAATTCGAATTTTTATTTTTCCATCATAAAAATATATAATATTATATATAGTATTTTGCAACGACCACATTCGATGAACTCCCAACAGTATTATCAATTAGAGTCATTAAGTTCCGCGCCAACTTATCTAAAATTGTGTTAGTAAAAATACTTTCAGTTAAGGTTGAGGTTGTCTCTGAGAATCTAATAGGTTTTCGAAACCGTGTAGGTTTATATTAGGAAGTAGGATATTAGGATGAAGTCAACAAATCAAAAATATCACTACCATACTCACCTCCCCCCTCTACTCCCCCTCCCCCTCCCCCCACTAATGATCAAGTTCCTTCAACAACTTGAGCAGATTTTCAGCAAAGACGGACACGCTACTACTTGATGCTCTATACAAACAAATAACAACGATTTTCTTACCACCAGCCTTAATTGCGGTCCTGGTATAGTCAAATTCTTCAATAAAACGTTGAAATGTCTTATTTTATATCAAAGGCTTATAATATTCATATGCAGCATACTAAACTCTAAAGAAGTTCTAGAAATAGATTTGTGTCCCGAAAACTTGGACCCATCTTATTACTGTTGAAAAAAGCGCCCTCACCTTCGTTACTTTATTTTGTGACAATCAAACTTTTATGTTGCATTATTTTTATGTTGCATCAATAAAATCACAACTATGTCACAGATGCTTGAAATTAATTTACCTGCACACAAAAACACTTTATTTTTGTCTAACACATTAAAATGTAGACTATGCATGCTTATTTTAAGATTCCCCATCTTACATAGAATAAGTCTTGTTTCTCTTCTAGTATGGAACATGGATATAAATTGTATTTATATCACTAAAAACGGCTTTAATTTCTTGTAGGTTTCTTCATGTACCCCCTACTTATAGTATTATTGATCTCGGCCAATATAACAACAAAATTATCTCAGATTATCGTTAGGTTTGAATATTGTTTCCACCAAAATTGTCTTACCTAAGATGTTCCCCAGTGTAAAAACGAAATTTTCCGAGCGAATTAGAACTTTTCGCTTATTTTCAAAAAGCGCTGATTCCTTATTCCGTAACGTTGTAGACGAGACATTTACCTGACGATTTTCCACCGCATTCGCTTTTATGACGCCGGTTGATTGTTTCATAGTAAGTGTTAAGTCCCCACGGGTATTAATGCTTCCGCTATTCGTGTCATTTCTGGAAGGCAACTTTCCAGTTAAAGATATTATCTGTGTCACATCGTTCGAAGGAGAATCCTCTTCAAACTGATTTTCCTTACCACATCATTTTTCACATAATTTTTCAAGTTTCGTAGCTTTTTTAGTCGAATTTCTACAAACTTTTCTTTCCAGATTTCGTACTTCATTTAATAGTAAAACCATAAAGTTCAGTTTGTACAACTTCAACTAAGTAAACTGAAGTTTATATCTGTAAAAATAGTGCAAGAATTTGGAAGGAGTTGTATCGCGAAATCGAGAAATCTTACCAGCGTAAAAATATGGATTGTTATCATGCCTAAGTACTCTTTCATTCTGTAGGAAGAGCTGTATTTGAATGATTACAAAAGTATTTCAGAAGCTAGTTTCAGAGTATAAACTACCTAAACGTATAAATATTAAGATAATAAATTTCATTTAGTAATATTTATCGAGAAAAAAATGCAAAAGGACAGTTTCTAGTTAGTATTACTGGTAAAAAAATAATTTTTTTAGTTACAATTTAGTTACAGTCGCTTACACCTATCTTCTGTTCAAACTAATTAAAAAACACCACAGTTACTTTCCATTCGAAGCTTTAATTTTCTAGTTTTTGTTAATAATTTCATACGACCCAGTCATCAAGATTTCTTTCTCCACATTGCTATATTCCGATAGCAGTTACTATAACTAAACTAATTAAATATATAAAGCACACACAATATGATATAAATTACATGCGAATTTCTTTTTTTTATCATTACGATCTGAATTGCTCTCGTACAGCTTCTTTCTACAATGTATTAAAGCGTATTGTAACAACACAAGGAGACGATCTAAAATAAATAAACAAAACCGTAACGAAATAACAAGAATATAAAAATAGAAACATTGTGATTTGCCAAATAAACATCAATTTATTATACTGCCTCGCTCATTGACAAGGCATCAGTAATTCTTCTTTTTTATACTCACAGTTGAGAAAATCCCTAACAATAGGAAGGTTTATTGATTTGATTTATATCATTTGCCACAGACTATAAATAAGTATCTTATAGAAACAAGTAATAATTTGGAAATAGTTGCGAATGTAAAATAGATCTCTAAAACAGATTTTTTTTAACTCTAGAAACCAATATCGAAGTTTTAATATTAAAAAGAATCATTTGTGTATTTCCATATAAATAGTAATACAAAATGTTAGTGAATGAAGAAAATGATAAGTACATAATTCTAAAGGTATACAGTTCGCTCTATTTATGTACACGGCAATGAAAAACAATTAAATGGAATATTCATTAGTTAGTAGATATTTACGTAAGCACGATTGAACTAAATTGATGTTTGTTACACAAATACTAATCAGTTGGAAAATGTATTTTCGTTATTCATTTAATATGTTTACCATGTTTCCATAGTGGACATCACGTATGTGATCTAATGTATTGTTAGTATGCAATTATTTCTTTAATGATATAATTGTTAATATTTCTTACAAGTACAATACTTACGAGTACAATAAACAATAATCGATACACAAAAGATATACGAAAACACTTCTGTAACCTTAAAAAATTTTTGTCACAATTTTTGTCATTCGTAGAGATAATGACTATTAGCGCTCTTCCAAACAATAGCAACCTCTAACGTCTGCTTCGTAATTTACAATCATGATTAGTTACTAGCAAATATTTTCACATGATCATTTATTTGATAATGTTATTCACGAAGCAAAAGAACCTTGCCGGATCTTCCAAGTTTAATCCAATTCGAGACATGATTGGCAAAGATTTCGAACTTTGCTAGAGTCACACAAGCGAGATGTTGTTAAAGACTTGGGCTTTTCGCAAACGAAAATGTTGATATGCACTAAGACCCAAAAATCAGCTAACTAAAGGCAATTGCGGCTAATATGGAGGAAGAAATAATAGTAGTTATCCCTCCTATAACGTCCTGTCCTATCCAAAGAAATAACATTACTAATGACAAAATACATAAAATGTACTATGTGGATCCCACTTAAAATGAAGGCGAGCCCCATCTATGGTATTTCTGAAAATCAAACAATGAAATGATTTGCATTATCAAAGTTTACAATAAAGCTATTGATGATTCGTAAAGATTCATGTCTCTAGATTATGTACAATTTATTATAATTAATCTTTTAGTCAAATATTTTTGTTATTATACCAAAACGTTTTTTAGAAGGATGTTTAATAGAATGTTAAACTGCCATAAACGACAGGATATTTAAAATATTGTAGACGTGAATAAAATTATTGTAAACTGTTAAGCTGTAAATCACAGTTATTGTTAAATTTTTATTGCGACAAAGTTTTATAAAATATCCTATACCTTAAACCTGACAAACTATTACCAGCTACTTATTATTCACAAAAATCAACACTTTGGATAACAATTTATAAATCCTATAACATAATAGAATGTTTGTTACGAAAAACTTTATTATTTCCAAAAAATAATGTATATAATATTAAGCAAATAAATATTTTCGCTGATTATAAAAATATGATTGATTTATTTGCGATATATCAAGAAATAAAACTAAAATTACAAGAAAATGTTCAGCTGAAATTAATACATAAACTACGGTTGGAATAGTGTTAGTCATAAATTTAGAAAAGAATAACATCGAAGGCAAATTGATTTGAATTCGTCATATCTTTCTTTTCAGTTAAGACATTAGAGTTAATATCTATGTTTTCTACGATTTACACTTACTAACTAAAAATAGTACACGTTTCATATTCGTACTTCAGATAGCATCAATTCTTAAATTATTCTACTGTTAGTATTTGATGAAAATAAAGTTTTACCTTAAATTTGCATTAAATATTATAAAATTATGTAGTGATTAATATGCAGTAAATGGGTAAGCTGGTAATTTACTAATTAGTAAATTTTATGGCACATTGATTGTTTCAGGAGGAAAACTTTCTTTTATAAAACCAGCAAAACTGATGGCGGACATATTCTTTAATTTGTTAATTATGCCTACTAAACGAAATTAAGGATCTCATTAAATTTATTCTACGCCATTGCTGTTATTTTCATCTTCTTTCTGTCTTTTCTTATTTTCCCGTTCGAATGCCAGTTTACAGATATAAGTAATATTGTTGATTCTCCCTTCTCTTGTTTATTCCTGTGGTACTAAGTTTAATTCTTGTAGTAATTTTTTCTTGTTATCTATATCTTTTTTTGTATGTAGGTATATTGAAAGTATCAGAAGTCTTACATAATGATTTCTCTTGCACAAGTTTTCTTGTACATCAACGTTTTGGAGCATATTTTTACTCCTAAGCTAGTTACATTTATATACTACTACCTTCAACCTTCTTTTATTACTTTTGGTGGCACTTCTTTTCTAGCATGATTGACGTGAGGTTTCTATCATGCGCTTCTTCGTTTTTATTGTTTTTTTTTTCTCTTCTCCATCTTTTCTTTGCTTCCTTTGTAATCTTACTCCCACCTATATTGTATTTATCAAAATCACTCATTTGTTAAGTGGCATAGCATAAAATGTACAGTTGTGTATTAAGTCATGTCTTCCCCTTTGAGGCGCTTATCAAACTTTCTCCTGCTCATACCCGTTCGGTCGTTTTCGTAAATATCTCGACCGAACGAAAACGACCGAATTGGTGTGAACGGAAGAAAGTTTAATATGCTCTTCAAAGGGGAAGACATTACTTAATACATAAACTGTACATATATCACAACTTTTAAAGTACAACGTCTAATTAATGAGGCTTATATTTGAAACGTGTGGTCTGAACTAAACGTAATAGATCGGTAAGTTCTGATAGAAACAACCATTGCCCAGAACTATGTTTATTGAATCTGCACAGAGATAAGATTGTTTTTGTATCAACATGCAACCATTATAGTCTAATTTTTGTAAATCTTAGGATTAAAACCTAATTCTGACAAACTGTTCAACAACTTTCCATTGCAAGTGCACATTGATGTATAAATACCTCATTTTTTCCATTGTAGACCCCTGTCCTGATACATTGTTAGCACCATGATGCACATCATCAATTATTGAGGCTTATTTTAACATCAAAAAAGAAGGAAATATTGAACACCATATACAGCTATAGAAAAGATAATCTGCTAGACTGAGCCTTGCAATGTGACATGGGTAATAAGATGATTATTCCAACAACTTCCCATTATTGTTCAAATTGATACATGTTTGGATCGAAAATCCACAAGTATACCGAAAATATCAATTGAAATTGTGTTTATCAAGAGTTTCAAAATTTTATTTACAATTTTTTCAGTGGAAAAAGTAGTGCGCGTAAAACCTGTAGACATAAATGTAGTTATCAAAACAATCGAGGTACACATTTCATTCTAGACGGGTACGAGTTCGTACTCGTACCTAGTCTAGACAGCAGAAGTCATCGAAACAGTCATTATAATATTTCCGACGAGGAGGAATAAAAATTAACTATTAAGTGGTCAAACCATTATTGTCAATTTACTGTAGGTTAGAGACATGAAACAACAAGTTTCAACGTTTGATCACCTCAAAATACCTTGGAAAGTCTGATAAACAAATAAATGTTAACCTGTGGGTGGCCAAACGATGATTTTTAATTTTTTGTACTTTAAAGACATGAAACAACAAGTTGACTCTCAAAGTACCTGAAATGCCTTGTTAAAAGCAACTTCTAATTCGCATAGATATTAATTTGTTATTTTCCTTTTATTGTATGTTTTTGGGATTTCGCCAATCTCATTTGGTGATCAAATCTGGTGTCTACTTCGCAGATCTCATTCTCAGGAGACTGTAACACTATGAGCGGATAATAAATTTTGATTCTAGCTTCTTTTGTTTCTATTGCTATTTCAGTATTTTTTCAAATTAAATACTATAACATTTTAAACCTTTATAAACCATATTCTGCATTGAAATAAACGTACAGAATACTGTATTACATCAATTTCGATTATAAAATGGATAAACCGAACGTAAATTATACTAACCACAGAGAGACATGAAACAGTGGTTAATACAATTTACCCGAAATATTGTATCGGCGTCTGCGTTACACACGAATGAATAATCACCAAATTGAATGAATTTATTCGATGTATCGGGTAATTAGTACTAAATTTGAAACGTAGCTGCTGCAAATGAAATATGAATATGACAGGATGAACTAGTAGAAACACAATAATACACATACATTAAACTAAAACGGCTACTTGTTTGTTCATCGACTGTAAATACATTTATTAAAGTATAAGTTAGTGTTAACTCATTAAATTAATATAAATATGCTACAGCTAGCTAATAAAACTATTGCTGTTATTTATTCAATTTCGGAAACTTTAAATCTATAATATTAAATAAAATATCAAATTTTGTACTTAACACATCTATAATCATGTTTATTATATAAATAATTGGAGCATAATTCTTATAATAATAAAACTCAAGCTTAAGTTTCCAATTGATATTGTCTTGATTGAAGACGTAGTCATTTTGAATTTTTCAATTACAGGGATAGATATACTTTCCTGGATTGAATATATATTGCATTGCCTTCTCAAGGTAATCCATTTTTAATAACAATTTCTGTTATTTACATAATTGATTGCAAAATAATACGGTTTCAGGTTAACAAACGACAAAATAATACAGTCGTATTTTACGTATTATGTATAAATACCTATGTAATCTAAAAGGAAATGTTCTCTTTTCAAATGGTATAAATCAATCACTAAAGCTCAAAAATGTGACTGATACTAGCACTAACTTCTTATTAATTGTAATATATTTCTCTCTTTAGATTAGATATCCAATACAAACATAAATATTTGAAAATCAGCGGGAAGTTTAGCGGGAAGGAATACTCTGCGCCATCTGTCCACCAGTAACCGCAGCTTAATTGATAACATTGACGACTACTGACAACTGACAAGGTAAAAGTAACTATAACATGCAACTCTACTTTTTTATATAATAGTATTGCGAGGAAATTAATTAATATTAATTTATTTTTAAGTATTGTTACTATCTAGATTATTATAAACAACGTTATTGTTATTGAATTCCAAAAATACCCTACCAATCTAGATAATTTTATTGTTTTGATTTGCCAACCTGAAATTTGACAACATCCTTATTTTATTTCACCTCCATTTTGTATCGTAACATAAATACAACACCATATTCTACGTATACAAAAGAATTGCGTTTTAAAAAATGGAAAGTATTCCTAGGACTCATGAGGGTAAGAAAGCGCAAAGTTTGCGTACTTTAAATACTGACTATTGCAAAATTTTAGATATAGAAGCTCAGATACGAGAAATACAATCCAAGAAAAAAGAAGCGCCTCCAGATATTGATGATAAAGGTGTCGGTCTTGGCGAAAGCGGTTATTTTGACAGCGAAATCTACGATGGGGGCGGTGGTAAAAGTAAATATGAAGGATATGTCACTTCAATTGCTGCGAATGATGAAGTGGATGATGAGGATGAAGATGTTGGCTTCTCACAGAAACGCACTGGACTAGGTGCTCCAGTAGCATTGTTAAACGATGTGGCTCAGGTAAAAATTGCATTAGCTTTTGATGTATTGATTAAAATCAATTTTCTATTTAGAGTGACAAAGATTACGATCCCTTTGCTGATCGTAGACGACCAACAATTGCAGACCGAGAAGATGAGTATCGGCAAAAGAGGCGTCGCATGATCATATCACCAGAACGTGTAGATCCTTTTGCAGATGGTGAGTGTTGAAAGTTATCTTTCTGAATATTAAAATTATATGCCATTATGTTTATTGTTTTTCAAAAGTATATGTTTTGATTATTTTGTGTGGGTTTTATTCATATATTTGCTTAATGTAGATGTCAAATATTGAATTACACAAAATTTTCAAAATATAATTGGGGTGAATGAATGGCTGTTTGAATCTGAGAATAAATGCAGTATATTTATAACCATATCACTTAAGACAATTAATGGCATGATTTGTAGAATCATTGAAAGTTACACATGTATAGGCATACTATAAATAGTAAAAAAAAAACGAAGTACAAAAAGACTAATGTTACTTTTGTTCTCCACCGATTCGTCATATAGGACACAGCATTAAGAAAGAATGAACCTGCTGCTAAAGGGATATCTCTACACAATAAGATTGTAAATCGGTAAAATGAAAAGAAATCATTTTAGAGAATGCGAGAGAGTGTGCATTGTAATGAAATTATTATTAATTACCCCAGCCTATTTCTAGGTTCGATATGTATCCATGTTTGCAAGAGCACCACCTTGGATATCGGCTTCACGTACGTATACTGATTTGCACCTTATTTCACTCATTCTAAACAAGAGCTAAATAATTCATTCAACATATTTTTACTAACGCGCATTTTAATTTAAAAAATATCTTATGAGAATACAATGGAGTTCTGTAAATGCATTAACATGAATATTGCTGGGTGTTATTTAGTTCATCATTTAATATTCTGGAGTAACTTATTTTGTAACCAAAATTACTAGTATTTTATAAGACAAATCAAGATAGGTTTATCATGCACTGTAAATTGTAATTTGTTTCTTAGAAAATGAATGAGTGAAGTAGACAAATCACCAAATATTCACATACTGGTTGAACAGATACTACATAAATTGGAATCTGGGCTATGTTTTTGCCTGGTTGCTTTGTAGTAAACTGTATTCATGACATTTAAAAGTTCTATCTTGATGGTGTTTCATTTTCAGGTGGGAAAACGCCGGATTTCAATGCCCGTGGTTACACACAGATTATGAAAGAGCAGCTACTTAAAGGCGAAGAAAAAGAAGTAAGAACTATTTTATTTACTACTATAATTACAAAAAAAAAACAATGTTCAATAAAAGTCTATTGTCTATTTCAAACAAGAAAGACTAGGAAAATTACGTTAGAAAATAAAGTTGGTTGTGTAATCTAATTTTATATCAATACCGGGTTTTATTGTATCAATGCACATTTTTATTAACCAAAAATTTACGGCATAATTGCTAGAATTGAAGAGTTTGTGACTAATCTATTTGTCTATGTATGTAGATACAGAAAAAGATTCTAGAGAAGGCTAAAGAAGGATCCTTAAAGGTTGTAAATGGTGAAACCAAAACAACCCAGAAGAAACGCGCAGCACGTTGGGATCAGACTGTAGAAGAATCGTTTGTCCCTGCAAAGAAGAAAACTCTTTCAGTTACAAGTAATAGCAACGCTGCTACACCCGTTTGGGATCCAGATGTAAGTTTTCAGTATACAATTGTCTACCTAACAAAATTAGTAATACAGTATAAAACATTATCTTATTGCAATTTACAGCGCACGCCAGCAGATCATCGTTGGGATGAAACTCCCGGTCACAAAGGTAGTGAAACACCCGGGGCAACACCCGGTCAGTCAACGAGAGTTTGGGATGCCACACCTGGTGCTGCAACACCTGGACGTGATACTCCAGCACACGATAAAAGTACTAGTAGAAGAAACAGATGGGATGAAACTCCGAAGACGGAAAGGGAAACTCCTGGACATTCAAGCGGCTGGGCTGAAACGCCAAGGACTGATCGCACAGGTGCAGATTTAATACAAGAAACACCAACACCAGGCGCTTCTAAACGGAGGTAAACAAGTTATTTAATCTATTGCAGTATTATTTGAGATAAAATATTTGTCTTTCAGGTCACGTTGGGATGAAACTCCAACAGCAGCCACGCCGTCTGTTACAATGACACCTGGAGCGATGACGCCACAAACGCCTCACGGTACTCCTGGTAATGCTACGCCAATGTTAACACCCGGTGGATCAACTCCAGTTGGTGTTAAAGCAATGTCTATGCATACACCAACGCCAGGACATCTCGCCTCTATGACTCCTGAACAACTTCAAGCATACAGGTGGGAAAGAGAGATTGACGAAAGAAATAGGCCATACACCGATGAAGAATTAGATGCGATGTTTCCACCTGGTTTTAAGATTTTACCACCGCCAGCTGGATATATTCCAATACGAACACCGGCTCGTAAATTGGCAGCAACTCCAACGCCGTTAATGGGAAATACCCCTCAAGGTTTCTTCATACAACAAGAGGATAAAACAGCAAAATATTTGGATAATCAGCCGAAAGGACAAAATTTACCTTTTATGAAACCAGAAGATGCACAATATTTCGACAAATTATTGGTAGACGTTGATGAAGAGACATTAAGTCCTGAAGAACAAAAGGAGAGAAAGATCATGAAGTTGTTACTGAAGATCAAGAATGGTACCCCTCCAATGCGTAAAGCTGCATTAAGACAAATTACCGATAAGGCAAGAGAGTTTGGTGCCGGACCTCTATTCAATCAAATTTTACCATTATTGATGAGTCCAACGTTGGAAGACCAGGAAAGACATTTGTTGGTGAAAGTTATAGACAGAATTTTATACAAACTGGATGATTTGGTACGACCTTACGTACATAAAATTCTAGTCGTAATCGAACCCTTACTGATTGATGAAGATTACTATGCTCGCGTTGAAGGCAGAGAAATTATTTCTAATTTGGCGAAAGCGGCAGGTTTAGCCACTATGATTTCTACAATGCGACCGGATATCGATAATATTGATGAGTATGTGAGAAATACAACTGCCAGAGCCTTCGCTGTGGTCGCATCTGCTTTAGGCATTCCATCTTTGTTGCCCTTTTTAAAGGCTGTGTGTCGGTCAAAGAAATCTTGGCAAGCTAGGCATACCGGCATCAAAATTGTTCAACAAATTGCTATTTTGATGGGATGCGCTATTTTACCACATTTGAAATCTTTAGTCGAGATTATCGAACACGGTTTAGTCGATGAACAGCAAAAAGTACGTACAATTACTGCTTTGGGTATTGCTGCATTAGCTGAAGCTGCAACACCATACGGCATTGAAAGTTTTGACTCCGTATTGAAACCATTGTGGAAAGGTATTCGTACGCATAGAGGAAAAGGTTTGGCCGCGTTCTTGAAAGCTATTGGTTATTTAATTCCCTTGATGGACGCCGAATATGCTAACTACTACACGAGAGAAGTGATGTTGATTTTGATTCGAGAATTTCAATCTCCTGACGAAGAAATGAAGAAAATTGTATTGAAAGTAGTCAAGCAGTGTTGCGCTACAGATGGTGTCGAAGCCCAGTACATAAAAGAAGAGATCTTACCACAATTCTTTAAACACTTCTGGAATCACAGGATGGCTTTAGATAGAAGAAATTACAGGCAATTAGTAGATACGACGGTTGAAATTGCGAATAAAGTAGGAGCTTCTGAGATAATTAACAGGATTGTAGATGACTTAAAAGATGAAAATGAACAATATCGTAAAATGGTAATGGAAAGCATTGAGAAAATCATGGGAAATCTTGGAGCTGCAGATATAGATTCGAGATTGGAAGAACAGTTAATTGATGGCATCCTCTACGCTTTCCAGGAACAAACGACTGAAGATGTAGTCATGTTGAACGGTTTTGGAACAATAGTAAATCAATTGGCCAAAAGAGTTAAGCCCTATTTACCCCAAATTTGCGGTACGATTTTATGGCGATTAAATAATAAATCGGCTAAAGTGCGACAACAGGCTGCTGATTTAATTTCTCGTATTGCTGTTGTCATGAAAACTTGCCAAGAAGAAAAACTAATGGGGCATTTGGGAGTTGTTTTATACGAATATCTCGGAGAAGAATATCCTGAAGTTCTTGGTTCTATCTTGGGCGCTCTAAAAGCTATCGTTAATGTTATAGGCATGACTAAGATGACCCCTCCAATTAAAGATTTGTTACCACGTTTAACACCAATATTGAAAAATCGACATGAAAAAGTACAAGAAAACTGCATAGATTTAGTTGGTAGAATTGCCGATAGAGGACCTGAATATGTATCTGCTAGAGAATGGATGAGGATATGCTTCGAATTGTTGGAATTACTTAAAGCGCACAAAAAAGCTATTCGTAGAGCTACGGTTAATACTTTCGGGTATATCGCAAAAGCTATAGGTCCTCACGATGTCCTAGCAACGTTATTAAACAATTTAAAAGTACAAGAACGACAGAATCGCGTTTGCACGACTGTTGCTATCGCTATTGTTGCGGAAACTTGCTCACCTTTCACTGTTTTACCAGCTCTAATGAACGAATACCGTGTACCTGAATTAAACGTTCAAAATGGTGTTTTGAAATCACTTTCGTTCTTGTTTGAATACATTGGGGAAATGGGAAAAGATTACATTTATGCTGTAGCACCTTTGCTTGAAGATGCTTTAATGGATAGGGATTTGGTGCACAGACAGACGGCTTGTGCGGCTATTAAACATATGGCACTCGGCGTCTATGGTTTTGGCTGTGAAGATGCTCTAATTCATTTGTTAAATTATGTATGGCCAAATATTTTCGAAACATCGCCTCATTTAGTGCAAGCTTTCATGGACGCTATAGAAGGAATGCGAGTTGCTTTAGGCCCCATTAAGATACTGCAGTACACATTACAGGTAGGTTATTTCAATAAAAATAAATAGATTACTATCAAAAGATTAGTACACAATACAAAAATATGTGATTAGACTGAACTTAGTTTAATACAAACATTTCATAATTTAAACTTATTTAAAAATCAACATTATGTGTTTGCACTTCTGATTGAGCGTACTAGCTACTTCCTTAATGTTTTCATGGAGGACAAATATTTCTTATAGATCTTTAAAAACAGAATATGAATGTTTACTCAATGGATGTCAACAATAATGGTTAGGGAACTGTAATAGACGTTAATAATTTTTTTGAGATTGAATCTGTTAGCACTAAATGACAAGTGCTTGCACGGCGAAGTAGACTGCCGCCGTCGGTTATGGACGTCCCATTGAGGTTAAAATTGTCATGGACACAGTCTGCAGAACAACTGTAATGAAATAGTTCTAGTCAGAAATGTTAAACTATTACGAATTGCAACTTATTGTGACGTAGCGGCTGTAGACTCAAATGTGTCATTTTCTGATATTGTGAAATAAAATTATTATTTTTCTATTTGTGGTAGGTTAACAGGTCTACAAGCTACATTGATTGTCACAGCTACCGCTATAGCTCGTGTTCTATATTTAGATTAGTTAAAAGTTTTTTATGAATTTGTTACATACACCATCTTTTTATAAGCTGTATCGAAACCTTTGCATTCTGAAAACAATAAAAATTTAGTGGTTGAAACTGAAACACCGGGTGAAGTTCTATATAATAAGTACATTAAAAGAAACCAGACTATAACTCCTAAATACAAATTTTGTGGGAGGGGTTATTTTAATAATACATGACATACAATCTGATAACTTGCTATATGGATTAGTCATACAGTACTTTATATTTCTTCTATCATGTACTAAACACAGTTTTGTATTTTAGGGTTTGTTCCATCCTGCAAGAAAGGTGAGGGATGTCTACTGGAAAATATACAATTCACTATACATTGGTGGACAAGATGCGTTAGTTGCAGGGTATCCTAGGATTAACAACGACCCGAAGAATCAATACATTCGTTATGACTTAGATTACGTTTTGTAATTATATTTCGTGTGAACACAGTTTTTTTTAATTTTCACTTTAAAATGTGGTTTTAAAGTATGAAGTACACTGTTGTAATATGGAATCCTTTTAAGTATTCAGTGTTAATTTTAAGATAAATAAATATTTAACTCATGCTTTACTATGGTGATTTGTTGAGTTTAATTTTCCTATTGTATAAATAAAATGCAGGATTTACATATGAATTAAAAGGATATATATTTATATAGTTTATAACAATGTTTCTTATAATTAGGGATAATTAATTTCACTCACAATAATTACAGGTAAATCTGATTCGAAAAATTAATGCTCTCCTCTTGATTTATATTTATAACTTCTTTGTTCTTTTCTATCATATCTATTGTTTTTTCTGTTTTCTGGAGTTTTGCTGCGATTTCTATTTCTATTTTCATGGCTTGTATTTCCAACTCTTCTGTCCCTACTATCATTTCTATCTCTTCTTTCATGACTTGTTTCTCTGCTTCTGTTCCTACCTTGCCTTTCATTGCTTATACTTCTGTTTCTAGCCTTCTTTTCATTACTTCGACTTTCTTTGCTGTTTCTACTATTTCTATCTCCACTATGATCTCTTCTTTCATTGCTACTACTTCTATCTCTAAATTTCCTTTCATTTCTTCTACTTTCTTTGGTGTTTCTATCATTTCTTCTTTCATTGCTACTACTTCTATTTCTAACTTTCCTTTCATTACTTCTACTTTCCCTGCTATTTTGATCTTTTCTATCTTTACCATCATTTCTATCCATTCTTTCATTACTTCTACCTCTTCCATCCCTTTTATCATTTTTATTTCTTTCTTCATTTTTACTCCTATAGCTATGAGAATCCTCTTTATAGTAGCTTGTAGTTCTATCTTTATCAAAACTTCTTTCTTGTTTTGTATTTGATCTTTCTAAGCTTTTATCTCTTGATCTTGTTCTTTCAGATTTCTTGATAATCTTATGACTTTTTTCATCATCACTACTGTCAGATGAGCTTGAACTGTGTGACCTTTTAGTCTTATGTTTTTTTCTTTTCGTTGCTTCATCGCTACTCTCTGAACTACTACTTCTGCTTCTTTCCTTACGAGCTTTTTTCTTTGAACGTTGGTGTTTTTCTTGTAGCCCTTTCCCTTTCTCTGATGAGGATGATTGTTTTCTTCTTTTTGAATCTTTGATGTCTTCTGATGATGATGAAGATGATCGCTTTTTCTTCTTTTTAGTCTTTTTACTTGCACGATTCTTGCTCTCTAATCCTTCCAATTTCTTCAGGAGGATTAGTTTTTGATCTCTTGTTAATGATTTGATGAAATTCACATCTACATCACTAGTTTCTTCATCACTTAACATTAGTTCATGCTTTGATGATCCTGCTGTATTAATATGCTTTTTCAAAGCCAGCCCGTCGTCTAACATTTGTTGAACCAGCGATTTCTCATCTAAGATAGATCCAGCTTCTAAAGATCTTGCTGCACTCATAGAAAGACTGTACATTGGACATTCTTTATCTATAAATTATATGAATTAGATACGTACTCCGTATTGTTATGGAAATAAACATACCTGTGTTAATATGTCCCCATTTATGGCATTTTATGCATCTAACATTTCGTACTTGTATTCCAAATGGTTGATCCCGAATTTCTTGATCACCTTTACAGTAACTTTCTCTTGGGGCATTGTATTTCCTTTGCCATTCAAATTTATATTCAGGTTCATTATTTTCTCGTTCTCGTTCCTTTCGAGCTCCAGGAGGTGGTTCATACATAAAGCTTATACTTAACTTATCCTTACTCTCTTTACTAAGCATAGCTTTGTTATCGTGCAAATCTTGTTCCTTTTCATATTGTTGTCGTAGCTCTTCTTGCTTCTTTTTATAAGCGTCAGCTTTTTGTTCAGCCATCCATACCTAAAAGAAATATAAAACTTAGCAACTTGGATGAAAGGTATTTTGTTTTCATTGTATTGCGTCATATTTACCCTTTTTAAGTTGTCTCTAGAAGCAGGATGGAAGAATTTTTTACACATATAATTATTAAATCCTTTACCCATTTTGACTGTTTTAAGTTCACGTTAATACAAAGAAAATAATTAATAATGTAGTAACAATTTCACTTTGTGTGTTATCAACTCAGATGTTGAGATTATGACGTTTTACTGCGTTTTACTAATCTATTTAATTGGCAAATGACTGACATTCAGGATGACCAACATAATATAATAAATAATAATATGCTCGAGAATAGCCATTTTGTTCTAAAAGAGAAAACAATTAAAAATTCAACTTATTTCAATACTTTGAATTATACTAGTCTCGAAAATTGGAATTGATTATAGGAAAATGTTATATATGATTTAAATGAATCTAATTACCTACGTCGCAAACCTATCTGCCATTCTCCAACCCCTGCTTAATTCAGCTACCGTTCGCTAGATGGCAGCATCGATGATATAGCTCTGGATATAGTTCAGTAGTTACCGTAATATGGGGCGCGGCAGAAAAACTTAAATAATTGAAACATTAAAAACTAGATTGTACCAGAGTTTTTATTTCATACTTTTAAATGTATGAGAAATTTTTATTTATCCTTTATTTAAATAGCTTGATGACAATTATACTTCTTTAATGGACACTATTATGGGATACATTTATTATGTCCACAATAAAATTAGGATGAATTTTATTAATGTCAATTAAGTTACAAGTTGTAATATTAAGACTAAAGAAAATGCAATGTAGATAACTTTTAATATCTAGCTACCACGCAAAATTGTACTGATTCCTAATTTTCAAAAGTAGTGTTTGACACAGTTAAAAGAATTACAAATTGTGTTGTTCTTGTTGTATAGTATATCTACATATCTACACTTTTCAGCAACATGAAAAATTTAAGGAAATAATGAAAACGGTATTCACAAAAACTTATTTGTAAACCTAATTTTTTATATGATAGGCACTATGATATACATATATAATATAGATATAAACTCCATCTCGAGATAAATTTTTAGTAAAATTTATAAATATATATTAGAAATTTATAGGATTCTAACCATATGAAAAAAGTTAAAATTCAAACGGAAATATAGTTCATTGTATCCCACACATCCAAATTATTTTCAGAAGTTTGATACTTCTGCTTATACTGGAAGTCGTCATAAATGTTCCTATTTTAACCAAAACACACTACTTATTGTTATTGACATTTTTGGACATCTATTTCTTCTAGTAATAAAATTTCAGAACTAATAGTGAAGTTTTAGAAAAGAGTCTACGAATACCTTTCTTGTGATTGTTGTTTAACATTAAAATTAAAAAGCCAAGTGTTTCAAAATAAATCTCTTTCTGACTTGAGTTAAGCAGTAGGAAAGCTCAACTCTTTCTACTTTCTACTTTTTTTTTCAATACAATACTGACATTACCTGACTTACCTCAAATAATATTACATATTTCTATACCTAAATCAAATAAATTTCGAGTAATTTTCGAAGATGTAGAAAAACTAATTTAAAGCAATTATTCAGAATGTTCTAAATTTAGATATCTGATAATTTTTATAAAAACAAGCAATATCTTCATTGATAATTATGGCACACAAGTCCAGAAATTCTTAATTTACTTGTTATACATGAAAGTGTAATTATCCACATTTAATACAAATGACTAAAAAAATTGGAAGACTAATTATTCCAAATTGTGGCGATGAAAACATTGCTTAAATCTATTTCTTGTAACTTTGCAAACTAGTTTTTCTACATCTGGATGTCCCACAGGAATAGACCACAATAATTAATACTTTTAAAGGTCATTTGAAATCCAACATTTTTCTTTTCTTTTCTAACGGAGAAAAAGCGTATAAACATTTACAAAAAATATGCACTGCGATCCATCCCTAACGGAATGATTTGGAATCCCCTTAATTAATTACTTTAGTTTATTTGTGTGTCTAATACCTAGCAGCTTCGTGAAGGTTACTCTGCCGTCAGATATTTTGCAATTTAGCGACGTTTCTGGGCGTGTGGGTTGTGTTTGGAAGGACTTCAATCCAAAATAGTACAGTCTGGAGACTTGAGAGCGTGTTAATAACATTTTTGCAACTTCTATTAAAAATGTTTTCTAGAATGGTTTACCGCCAAAATAATTGGTATTTCATTTCGTCCAGTTGTTAGTTGACGACACCGCCTAGCATTTCCGTTTAATATTCCACCACACACTGAAGGAATCAGCGTCCTTTGTTGTAAAAATATGCTAGCTATTAATAAGATGTAGGCAATAATTTAATAATTATAATCAAAAATAAGTAAGATACACAAGAAGATTTACTTGACCAAAGTTCAAAGAGCATTAGTCTCATCTCAAGTACAATAGTCCGATTCCACATGGTTGACTATTTGTCTTGTCGGGAAGACTATTGAGACGAAATGGATCAACCGTGTACAATGATTAGGAATGAAACTATTATTACGTCTAAATTTGGTACCTTTATCGTCTTGATATTGAAACGCATCCAGTTTGTGTGTAACTTCTACGTCAAGAGATCACATAAATATAAACAGATCAGAAAATTTACAGAGGCCATTTAAAGGGTCGCCGTTACTAATGACGCTGGTTTTCGTTTTATTTTCCTGAAAATAATTTAATCTTGTTAATTCCAACTTCGAATTATTGGAAAAATAAAATCAGAAACACTTGAGCTACTGCAATACATTTATTAAAACATTTATATAAATTTGCACAGTATATTATGGATTTTTATTCATATTTTTTAAAACCTCTAAATAAAACTGTATAGAATGAAATGTAAATGATAACAAATATATTATGTATACTATATATATAGTTATAAACAATATGTATATATAGATAAAAACAACAAAATATATTGATTGTAAATAGAATTTTTGTTTGGTCCATGAAATAAATTGTACTTTTTTCATCTTGTTCCTTTTAAGAAAGCAACGTCAAATTTATACAGATATAAAAGATTATCTCTTAAAAAGTTTTGTGTACGTCTTTTTACATTTATCAATAGTACACGCTATAAACATCAATACATACTTCTGATATACTTACTAAAGTTTATATATTACTCGTATAATTATAATATTGTTTCTTATTACGGCTATCATACAATAAAAATTAAATAAAACTACATATTCCAGTATTTAATTCTAATATACATTCATGATTTATATACGATTTTATAATACGACATTATAATTATAGTCTTATTTGGTTATTGCATTTGCGTTTATTAAAAGTTAGCACATTAATTACACTTAATGAGTATTTTTAATGTATAGATAAGTATGTATATGTTTATTTATGATTAATTTTGAGCTAACATTAAATGTGTATTTATATAATTATATCGAATATACACATATTAATTACTATTTAAAAGCTCCTTTATATTCGGAATATACGAACATTCATAATAGAAGCTTAAAAATCATTGCAAAAGTTTTACTTTTGATTCTATATTAATAATTATATAACATCCAAAAATAAGTTAGTTAGTTATAATCATACGTTTAACTAAAAGAAAATTAAAGGTTACAAGAGGAAATACAAACGTATCTCTAATATTAGTTTGGCATACATTGATTCATTGTTAAAATCACGGAAACATTTACCATACATGGTATACAGAGGCAGGCTGGCAGTGTTAAGACAACAGTGTTACAACTGAAATTGTGGACTTAATAGAATACTTTTTTAAACATCACTTACTTTATATTAGATGGAGATGAATGTATTATTATAGCAATTAGATGAGTTAAACATTATGAAATCAGTCAGAGTATCTACACATTTATTAGTTTGATTATAATTACATCTAATTTTAGATACATCTAATAGTTTATATGTATTTAAGTGTTCTGATTTTGCAACCAGTCTACCTCTGTATATAGAAGAAAATTTACAGCGGTTATGTTCAATACACTTTTTTATCCGAATTGGACACATACAACTGGACGATCTATGTCACTACAGGGCTGACACTTTAGGAAGGTTTAGATTTAATGAACGATGTAAACTGGACGGCTAAAAGCACCAAATTGTGTAAATCTGTTGTTTAAGAAAAAAAATGATAAACAATAATTTTGATTCTCTAAAAAGCACTATTTCGTATAATAAGTTTGGATTTTAAGCTACTTCTATTAGTTTTTATGTATTTAATAAATTTTTAGAGAAAGATCCAGGAATTTAATATTAATTTCAAAAATTTAAAAGAGTTGCTTTTAGAAAAAAAAAGTTATTACCGCCGTTTTCCTAAAATGTCCGCCCCCTAATATTATTTTATTATACTACGTAGAACATTAAAAGTATTTAATACCTTATAATTCTACATCATCTGCGCTGTATTAATTGAATTAATACATTAAACATAATATATTGCTCTCAAAAGTCCAATTGGGATTTCAGTATCGTTCGATCTGATTAGTGTTAGGAATTTTGTTATTTTCCGAGGCGTTCTGTGCGCTATTAAGCGCGTTTTCCTACAATCTTTCGGTGACGTACACCTTGGTGTCACCTTTAGGTGAGGGGGAACGTACAGCGTAAGATACCAATATACCAAGAGCCACCAATACCATACCAAGTGCATTCACTACAATCCCTTCATCTTTCCACTGATGGTAAGTATCCCTGCAATGTCTTAGCTGGTTAGTAAAGAAGCTATATGCAATGTGGGCAGCCTTAAAAGTGTACAAAAATGGTGATAAATGGTTATTTTTTTGTTATGTGTTAGATGAAAAAAGCTCAGAAGTTAAAATACTGTAAACAAAATCCAGCTCCTATAAAATTGTGTTCTACATATACAGGCAATAGCAAACATTTGTATCACAAGAGGATAACCTTGTATGAATCTTCGGAATTCTATTTTGAAAAAAAAATTGTTACATTTAACTACGTATTGGCGAACTTATGATTTTTAAACAACGACGAAAAGTTCTGAAAATTAATGTAGGAGAAGAAAGAATGCATCTGTAGCTATTGTCTGTACTAATTTACTTATCATTTCACTTCGTTTTGCTCAATTTAATTTAATTTGTAAATAAAAAACTATAAGCCTGAAAAATTGAAATAATAAGCACAAATTGAGAACGTAAAGCTTTTAGTTAATATGGCATAGAAGAGGCAACCCATCCGTTATTAATAAATTTTTAATTTTTTTGGTTATACGATAAAAATCATTAATAACATGTAGTCTTGTGCCCAAAAACAGATCACAGAAAATATTTGTTTTTTCTTTAATTTTAACGAGTAGCTTACCCAAACTATACCGCATATCCACATAAAATGTATCCTTTTTTATTGTTGAAGAGCTTTTGTTAGATATATAGAACACAACAGCAAACCTAATCTACAATAGTAAAAGCCCATAGTTCAATTAGCACGTAGTTAAAACGGAAAAATTAAAGCTGCTATAGCTACTATTATCTAACTTAATAATATAATAATAATTTTTGTATTGAATAGCATTGCGCGTTTTTCTTTTTAAATGTTATTATATTTTTAACCGGATACGATAATATTGATCCACTTTTACATTTTTAATGGCACTTTATCTTATCCAGTTTTTAAAATTTAGTTATAATGTTAAAAAAATATATTTTTTATTCGATGTATAAAATATATATATTATGTATACTATAAAGTATTAATTTACGTATAAAAATATAAATCTTATATGTCTATTTAATCGTGTTTTTTTATATTTAATATAATAATAAGGAAGTATGCATGGTATACATAACAATTACATATGATAATACTTCACCAAAAGTGAGATAAAAAATATATAATTTCACTTAATATCGAATATTGCATTAATGAAAAGTTGATTATCACACAAACTGCCAAATAAATCTTTATGGAAAATAAAAAAATGTCACCAAAATTTCACTTCTAATTATCTACACTTCGTTGTTAGTATGATACAATACATACAAGCAATAACACAAAGAAATATTGTAAGACAACGTACATGATATACATAAAAATATTACACACAAAAATGAAGTTATGACAGTATTCGATCATGGTGACATTATATCGAGCACAATTTTATTTGTGTATATTTAACCATCGTGAAATAAATACTTCGTCAACGATATATGATAGAGCAGAATCACAAATCTCCCGATCGTATCAGAATGTGAGCCCTAAATCGAAATTCGTCCCTCTGCAGGATGTAGATCATCAATATGGCGAGGGCGACCAAACTCATACCTATTGCGTTCACAACAATACCTTCATCTTGCAGTCTATAGTAGTATGCCCTGTTTCTAAAGGTAAAGGTACATATTCTATTATTACAAGATATACAATACAATTCATAGATAAGACACATCTCGTGTTGTAACATACGATGTATGAATTTAAAACACCCTCAATAGTTTAGCGGAAATATATTTAAGACATTTCATTTTAGACTTACTGTGTAACAGACATATACCATTAGATAGGGGAAGTTTTAAATTTAGTTACACCAATGAATAAAACTATATTAACATATGTAATCTTGATTTGAATTTTTTGAATTTTTATATGAAAAATTCGTTTCTGATCCTGCCAAAAGTTTGCACCTCTGTTAAATATATTTTAAAACTAGAGGAAGATAAAATTACCAAGTTTAACAAAAGTTTCACAATTAGAAGAGATAACGAAGATGAAAATGTAAAAAATTAGAAAGTTTAGGAAACGTTTCTTTAAAATTCTGTTATATCATGTAGATTAATTTCATCGTTTGTTCTCTGCTATGCTAGGTATCCTGACTAAAATTTTTCACAAATTTGGATAAATTATAAAATATATTGTAAAACATGTTTCAGATTTCCTTCATTTCGTTTCTCGCTTAGCCAAATTTCCTCTATTTGGTGAGGATTATATTCTCCCAGAATGAAGTTACGTTTATTTGTTTACGAAATAACACTTTAGAATCGATAAAACATTCAAATTTGTTCTTCATTTGAACCAGATCCTTATAGCTTTTTCATAATCTTCGAGCAACTACCTGGATAAAGATTTCTACAATGTTCTTCGGACTATCTCTTCACTCTCAGCTTGCTTCCTTGGCTAGTCTATTCAAACTTTTTCAATGGTTATCTTGTCAATCTTTTTTATGATATACTAAGCTATGGCAGTTTTGTTAAGTAATTTTACTACGTCTGTAAAAAGTTTCACTTTGAGAAGAAATCTATTATAACTCTTTCTACATTTAACGCATCGTGAAACATTATAAGCATTTTACACAAACACTTTCGCAGCTAACTGTGCATGACTTGTGAATTAGCTTGACGGAACGCTCGTTAATGGCCTAGATCTTTAATTAATTATCTAATTACAATTTTTTTACTTTTACTGCTATTTGTTACAATTATATTGATAATTTTGCGTTTCTCTATGGTGCCTCGTGTTTGGTGCCGTTTTACCTTCTAGCACTTGTTCTTTTCGGTGTGGTTTAATTCAGTCTTTATTTCATAATTTTTTAGCCAAATTTCTCGAATACTTTTCCAGGTATTCTAGCTGTATTCTAGCTGTATGCTTTCGTAATTGGATAACCGCTATCAAAATATTATCTCTATTGGAGAGCACTTTCATTTCAACTGTGTATAAGTATATATGAAATGTCAGCAAATAAGTTGTTAGTGAATATTCGACAATATCTGATATTTAGATGCTTAGCAATTTATTTTTCTCAATAGGGATGATTAAGAGTAAGGTTGAATAAATTGCTTCCTCCTGAAATCATTATTTTGTTTCAAGAGAATGTGTTACAGCAACTACAACTAGTCTTCTTGCTGAGTAATTTGAATATGTCCAAAGTGATGCATGGCTTTGCTATATATGTATGTACATCAGTGATATAGTGCTACTACACCCCAACAGCGAATGGTAGCTTAAAAGCGCACTGAACTATCTGAAGACGAATGCTACTTCTACCACTCATACAGTTTTATCGCTGCAGCTATCAAGCTATATTCCCAAACCTTAACTCAAGTTTAGTCGATGTCGAAGGTCGTATAATCCCCAAAAGAAGTTAAGGCAAATAATCATAGGACTGCAACCAAAAACCTGTACACGCTTCGATTGCCGTTTCTTATAACTTTTTACTTATGGAAACCGGAAGAAATAGTCAAAAAATTTCGTCCCATCTCCCAAAGCTTGTGTTTGTAATTTTATTTAGAATGACATTATTGTTTGACTCAACATCTTATTGTTGATTCTAGAAATCAAAGTGATATTTTCTTTATTCAATATATACGTGTATTTCAGCGATACTCAAGAATAAATAAAAAAAGGAAAATGAACGGAATAAGAGAGTGGAAAGGCATAAGAATAATGCAATGGCTATGTGAGAAATAGTTCATCATGTGTCCTAACAATTTTTGTTTTATTTGTAGTAAATACACGTTTAAAAATCAATAAAAACAGATAAGAACGTGCATTTTGCTTACTTGAAGTTGAAATTTGGGCATCAAGGTAATGTTCTGGGCTCCTCGTGCGTTGTATAGAAGTTTCGAGGAAGATTATCATTTGTGGTTTAAGGGTAAAAAACATTTCATTTTGGCACACTATGATGTGAAACCGTACTACCGACTACTATTGCTGTTTAGTAGATACGAAAAGTTTTAGACCTAAACTCAGGTATACAACAGTGCCTCACAGCTCTGATATAGAAATTTGAGTTGGTAAACACATTAATTTCCCAGGATAAATCTAGTTGATGAGCGAGTTCAATCATCTGATCAAAGATGCAGGCATGTCAAAAGATGCTCCCGAAGTGCTTGGGTTAAGATTATACAATAAAAACCTTCTAAGCTCCGGTAGCTTTCGTGGTACAGACCAAGAAAGAGAGAGATAATTCACATTTTTTTTAACAACAAGGATTTGTTTTTTTTTCTAATAATGTTCAAAAGCAAATCACGTACCTAGTTTGAAAATAACATATCAAGATTATCGCTGGTTGGTATGACATTTCAAAATATTAAACGTGTTGTTAGGCTAGAAAACAGATTATATCAAATATTCCTGCTTCCTTTAGCTCCGAAAAAGATGACGTCATTCATATAATGTTGTTTTCTCCTGAAAACGTTTCATTACCTTCTCTTCAAATTGAATTGAAGTTTGTGAAGCAGTTTGTTGAATCACTGCTAAAATATAGGGCATGTTTCAGATATGTGCTCTAAGTTTCAACTGTTTGCGTCCAGTTGAAAGGAAAGGAGAATGTTTTACTAGCTTCGACATATGCAATGTGTTATTTGATCCATTATTGATTAGAAACAATCGTAGGAAAAGAAACCGGAGCGTTTAACACTAAAAGATGTAGTGAACAAGTTTTTTTGTAACACTGAAATAAAGTACAATGCATATTGGCAGTGTATAAAGCTCAAGTGTGGGAGGTGAGTTTAGTTAATTTATTACACCCATATCGATTACTACAAAATTTTGGAGCCTTCAAGGATAATTAGAGTGAAGGATTTTACCAGGTTATCCGTAATTTCGGACATTATAAATAAATTAAAATTTAATCCACTTCATTAATATCAGTATGTATAATCCAGTTTACATTTCCTGACTGAAAAAAGCTTTTTAGGCAATCATTTTTAGCAAGATCAGATACAGGTAATAGTGCAAGACAACATATAATATAGATAAATGGTAAACTCTGTAAAATCAATAAAATCCTACAGGCAAAAATCACTTCTACCGCCAATATTAATTGACGCTATTTAATTTCCGTTATCGTGTCAATATTTCTATCGTAAACAACAGTTAAAATAACAGATAAGTACTAAAATCGTATTCGAATGCAATATACTATCGGATAATACTACAATATTTTGTAATACAAAGATTAGTGCGTCTTAACTGCTTCTAACCATGCCTGTACGCAGTTAAGACCAACCCACATCTAAATTATTATACTTAAAAAGTAGATAAGTACATCATAATATAGTTAAGTGATTAATTTGGTTCTCGTGTATCTATCAATTAGGTACATTCACTTTACATACCTACAGTATATCGTGCGTACGACATACGTAATGCAAAATAAAAAGATGCCGTTGGCCGTAGCCATCTTTAATTTAGAATATTATTTATTTGAAAATTAAGAAAGAAACAAATGTGTGGTGTATTCTTTAAACTAGTGAACACATATTTGCACATGGGTTCCTCTATAGGTTATACTAAAATAACAAAATACTCATACAATTGACGTATCAAGCAAAAAATATGTAACCTTCTATGTTATTGCGGCTACTAAAAACTATAAACTATAGCAAAGCTTAAAATAGAGGATATACTATCAGGGTGCTAAAGAGAGATGAAATGTTTGTCATGAGTAATTATACAATATATTTCGTCAGGTTATTGGTAACTATTCTAAATACGTACCCTAAGCTTTCAATCACTTTCTGTGTAAGTCCTGTTAGACAAGCTGCTATTGCCAACATGAAAGTTGTTAGGCCGAATGAAGCGTGTATAGGAACCAGAGACGCCCGGAACTGCGCTGTAGCACCTTCACAGCATAGAAGCAGAAGGAAACTAAAGAATCCAACGACAAACTGTAAAGTAGGATGGTTAGTAAAATAAATAATTAGCAAAGAAATCAACAATGTTTGCAAGACAACAATTTTAAATTGTTTTGAATACCATTAAGAAAAAATATTTTGATAGAACATAATTAGTATTTAGCTTAGCTTTCTAGTTCGTAGTTTGCTAGTATATAGACCTGGTATTATTTATTTGCATCTGTAGGTGTTAATTTATCTGCGAAAAAGCGAAAAAAAATTGTATTCTAAAATCTATTATTCTACAATCTACAGAACCAAACAATAAAGTTAAGATACTGGATATACTAGTGCAATGTACCACATAATATATCTACATGTGTAGTTTTCATTCGTGGTGACACTATTATTACAATGTATTTAACACTTCGTCCATTTAATACATGTGAATTTAGCGTCCTTCGTTAATAATTGTAAGGGTTAGCCACAAACGGAATGAAACAATTAGTTCAATGATACACACATTTTTCCTGCTTCATTAAAACTCGTTTTAAAAACATCGCATTGATGGGTCAATCACCTAATGTGGACAAAAAAAGGGTACAAACGCCATCATTATAAGCTATAACGCTATAATAATTAGATTAATTCAAGCAGATAATAGGGTGTATATTACTATATGTATCGCTTCATGATTCTTTTCACGCGTGTAAAATGTATGCTAAATGAGTTTGGATATAGTATGCGTATATGTGTACATAGTACTACATTCTATGTGAGTAACGTATTTTATTAAATGGGAGTGGAGAGTACGGTTTCTTTTAAAATTCCAATCTGACAACAGAGATGTTTGCCTGTTCACCTGCTTACCAAACTGGTTAGGTTGCAAGTGCGGAATTACGTAACGTAAACTGTGTAGATCCTATTGAAATTCAATGGATTTGTTGGCACTGTGAAAAGCTTCTTGTGTGAATCTGCATTTGTTTACAAAAGTATATCATTCGTTTCTGTTACATATGCTAATTGTTATCGGAATTAAAGCCTTCGTAATTATAAGAATATCTTCAGATTATTGACGTAATACAGATTAATCGGCTTCTTTGTTATTACTATGTTCATTATTATTGACCCGTATCAGTTTACATAACAAAATGAGATATAATTAATATGTTTTTTTAATGAGCCATAAACACATTATTTATATTCATAAATAATAAAATATTTACCTCCTTGATTTCATAGTTTTACTGTAAATCGTATAAGAATTTAAATGAACCTCTTCCTACTTCAATTGGCAGTGAGAATTTAGTATTTCCTCCACACCATAAAAAAACAATAAATACAATATTATTGTCTAAGTACTAAGTTAATTAACAAGGTATATTTACTTTATATATAGAAAGAATCAACCTTAATATTATCGTTTCTAAAATTCTTAGCAAGAAATCAAAAATTCTCCAAAAGAGGCATTACATTTTTACTTTGTCACAGAGTAAGCTCAATTAGAAATTGGTTTAAAAAGCAATTTGATAATTACTATTATCAACTGTCACAAAGCATGCTATGAGTTTCGAAGCCTTATGGGCAAGAGAAATATTCTTGACGAAACGAATTGTTCAGTTGTTATCAGGTTGTCAGCTTCAGTTAAGAACTGCTTCTAGTGATGCTGCTGCAAGAGAAATATCAAAATCCACGTATTATTTTGAGCATATAAAGTAGCATCCGTCATATATTTTTCTAAAAGCTTTTTTTTTTAATTTACAACAATGTTGCATATTATAATCGATAACCTAACCAACCGCATGTAATAAACTGGAACCATGGACTCCTCTTTAAAATGTGTATTGGTGAAATTAGAGGTGAACCGGATTTCCTGTTCTAGCACCAGGATAGGACGCAGCATGCCACAATCTAATAAACGCCATAAAATTCATGTAAAACTATAATATAACTCTTTTAGAATAGGTGTCCAAATAGTGGTCCAAATTTGTATCCCAAACTGCATGTGATGAAACAGATGCTACGAAAACTACCTACATCACTTTGAACGCACTTTAAATACTAATTATTGAAAAATCGTAGTGAATCAACTGAAACAGGACGGGATTTGTATGTATAATATTGAAAGAAATACGACAATACGAGTACATCACATGCATTCAAATCTTCCCAATCTTGATGCGTAAATAAGTTTACATTTGACGTTTTGCTGATCATGCTATCAGTTTCTTGAGAAGGTTTCTAAAGACAGTCGTTAGAAATCTTCTGAAGAAGCTGATAGCATAGTAAGCGAAACGTTAAGGGTAAACTTATCTACGTGACAAGACCCAGAAGACTTCAGCCCAGTAAATGACGGTCGTAAAAATCTACGCTCTTTGTACTGGTATCACTAGTATACAGTCGACAGAGAGATATTTTAGATCACCGTGTTTCTGCAGCAAAATCAAAGCAGTAAGTAATTCATTTTTTGACACCCATATCTGGACGAATTATCGCGGGGTTTCCACCCTACCACATCCTTATAAACAACAAATTCAATAAAATACAACTGTTTCAAGTAGAGATTAGGAATTGAATTGTCTATGTTTGTTGCTACAATGTTTACCGTAAAAAAATATACAAAGTGAGAGCTCAGAAGGAGTAATACCAGAATTTGTCTATATCTGTATGTCCTCAGCTGCATCACCCCTAAATTTCAAAAGTTAACCTAGGTCATTCGTTTGTATGCATTTTTAATAGTGTAAATAAGGAAATTGTGTCTTTATTAACCAGATTCTAGCACGGATAATTGCATGCCAATTCCACCAAATAGAGCGCTAATTGTTTATTGTTTTGAGACTATAAAAGAGTGATTTGCATATAATCTGTTATGTATGAACAACTTTTAACTTTACAGAAGCATGAAAGCAATAAACTAATTCCAGAGAAATTTAGATTTAAAATGAAGTTAATCGGTAGCAAATTATTTCGGTATGTGTCCAAATATATTTTAGGATCTTGTTCCTTAGCTTTTTTTTGAATCAGTATGAAATCTTCTTATACTAAAATACATTATTATTTTAAATCTAATTATTACATTAATCAATTTATTAAAATCAGTTTCATGTTCCACATTTTATTTAAAAATTTCGTATCCCATTCTATTTCCTCTATTTTCAAGTAAAAACATGCATGGAATGTTAAACGAGGTGCTAATTAAGTAACATATTTTAATTAGAAATTGTATGTCTCTATTCTAGTTCCTCTATTTTTAAAGAAAAACATGGATGGAATGTTAAATGGCGTACTAATTAAGTAACATTATCTCTAGCTATTGTTGAAATTTATATGTGAAAAGTTCTCGAAAATACAATCATAATTTTAATTAGGAGTCTTGTAATAACATAAAATATGAAACAAAATTAATTAGTAGCTCGTGGGTTACAAGTTTATTTTGCTGAGATACTCGCTTTCGATGAATGCCGGTATATTTTATCAGATCCGTTAACGAAAACCGCAAAATTCTTATTCTAGAGAAGTAACTTTACCTGTATTGCAAATAATCCCATCGTGACCAATCCGATCCAGCTGTGTAAGGAGTAGAAGTTCGGGATCGCCTCCGGTCTATTAAAGTTCCGAGAGTCGAGTACGGCAAGGAAGCCAATGGCTACACAGGGTATTGCCAGAGCGTGGAAAACCGTGTGAAGCAGTTTCACATAAATCCGTCTGCAACATCGGCATATGCGATAGAGAAGAATAGCTGCAAAGATCAAAGAAAAAGCTCGAGATGTAAATTACTTTATCCTGGATATTGGATTATTATACAGTCAATCCTTATTGAAATAGGATAAACTGAAGTTGCTGACTTGGATGATTAGATAATATCTAGGATTTGTTAATCCGCTGACTTTGTAGAGTAAGTAGTTAACTAAGTGTCAAAAAATATACATATGCCCAATTTTCTACTTTTTAGTAAAAACCGTACAATTAACACTTTTCGAAATTCTAAATCTTGACAGTTGTATCACGTTGTTATACTTGGTCCAAATATTGTTGCAAGATTTTGAAATATATGACAAAAAGAGATAAAGTTAAGGTACTCATGGGTAACAGTAAAATTTTTCCATACCACTTCTTCATTCTACCAAGGATGGTTTATGAAATAATTGAGTAAAACCAAATTTTGTTACCCGCTCTTCTCTTCTTTTGAAAACTGACTTTTAACAGTTTTTTTATGTGTGCTGGGTGCTTGGTTGCAGTGACTTTTTAAGCTGTATTGCTTGTTTGTATTGCAATCCCCGCGTGGTAGTTTTTTGTGTGTGTATAATTGTGTTTAAATGGCTTTGCGACATCGACCCGTTTATTGTTGTTGTTCCATATTTTATTCTAGGTCTGCTCTAGATTTTCCAAAGTTTTAGCCAGCTCCCATTTTATTAAAAAATTGAGATAAACGAAACTTCGCTGACCCCTCACCTTCTATTTGCTTTGAAAATCGAACTTTTGAGAGTTGTTCCGGATTATTTTAGTAGGTTTGTCTTATATTTTAGAACATCTTAAAACCTTAAAAGTTTCAGTTTTATAAAAAAGCAGGAGAGCTAGCAAAATTTAATTTTTTTTATTATATCTTTGGATTTGGCAATCAAAACTTGAATGGCTCAAGTTTTGGTTCCAAAATCTTGGAACAATATTTGAAACAACCAGAACAACCTAGAACAATATTTCAAATTTTAATTTTTGAAAAAGCGGCAATATATTTCACGCGGGAAAATTTTGTTGTTTTCAATTATTTCGTGAATAGTAGTAGATAGGCGTCAGATTTAATGAAATCAGTTTTCTGATATTCTATCAGCAATTGAAATGAAGAAGGAAAAGTTTCAATTTTTATAAAATCAAGTTTCTGCAGTAAAAAAGTTGTAAATGTTGTTTTGCGTCTTTTAGCGGCAAGTGCGAATTGTACGTGTATAGCGTGGGTTGTTCCTTAAAAGTGGTATTACCAGTACGTACATACCTTTGTGTTTTCTTAAAAACGTTTTAGACGTTATTAATGCCGATAGTTTTCTTTGGATGTTTGTGAAATTTTAGATGAAAAAAAAATATGGCAACTAATTCATTTACATTTGCAAACAAACTTGTGTAAACACGCGTTTAGTATCACTGGCAAGAAAATTATGTACTGGTTTCAAGAAAAACAAACATGTGAATCATTTAATATGGATAAGAGGACTAGTCATCAATTTTAGAATTGGCGACAATATTCTTACAAAAGCCTCAGCCTTAATTTAATGCTATTGACAAATTTTATGCTTCTAACGCTAACATAGATTTCCAAAGCCATTTTTAATTATATGCTAGTGGACGCGTGTGCTTTACATGACTAACAAGTATGAAATATGAGCATATGCTACCTCAAGTTATGATTCTCAATCTAAGCCGCAACTGGTTGTTTAAGCATGGATTTTGTATTCCAAAATCTTTTATTTATCATAGTTTCTATGTTGCCACTTTAATATTAATTTAGTGGCACAAATTGAGTACACATGGGCCTGTTGTATGAGAATATTGCAGAGCTAGAAGTAAATGAGCTTTCACCTTGCACCATATTCCCACCAATGTCTTCGTCCGCAAGAAAAAATTGATCGTTTAATGAAATAATTTCCGAAGAAAAATAAAGATACAATGATACTGTTTATGGTAGTGTTCTTAAAAGGAAATGAACTGCTAGATTTCATAGTCTTAAAATTCTTGGACAGCTTATTCTTCATACTCGGTGACCACTATTTATGAAGAAAGGCTCTACTTTCAGGTCTATTTTTTGATAATCGAGATGGTTTTTATATCACTTTCAGAAATAAAAAAACGTTAAAAAGTCGTGATCCCATATATTCCATAGTCGAGCTCAAATACTAAACTGTTTAAAATATAAGGTTTTCTAAACCACATGGAAACCGGCTTTCATTGTTTGATTTTTGTTGGGATTTAAATGTTTGTTGGCCATGATTAGTAGAAGTAGTTGGAGTTTGTTTACGCGAATACAAAATAAAGTGTTGATTCTGTAACTAATATTTCAGTTGTTTTCGTATTAATTTGAGCGTTCGTAAACTCTTACGGCAGCTAATGGAGATTTGAATGTAGTTAAACATAGAATGCGATATACCCGGTAATATTATCCTGAAACTTGGTTTTTGTCCTCTGTTGTTCAACTTGAGCGCTATTCAGGGATTAAATATCGTGAACTGTACTATGTTACTTTACGGAATGTGTAAATCTCGTTGAATACACACGAATTAAGGTAGAATTACGGCATTACGGTATCAATTCTTTTGTTGAATAACTTAGCTCTTGCATTTAACGTTTATTTCCTTAAATTAATATTTAAGAAAATAACTAGATGAACTCCTTAATTAAGAGACAATTAATTTTTTTTTCTGAATTTCTAAACTGCGACTACATCAAGTCTTATCTATTAAAAAAATCGCAATTCTAAAACGAGGTAATTCAGAGGTAAGATTTTCTTGAATTGACTAGATTTGTTGCTGTCACAATGTTAAAGACCTTAACGGATTTTATCGTAATCCTGTCATTTATTTCGTAGAATCTAATTATCAAAAACCCTCTCAACTGCTTTGTAAGATCCACGTTTGTGAAAATTCTTCAAAGGAGTAGATATAGAAAAAAATTCTCGTCCTTATTCTTAATCTCAATATTTTATTTTAATGTGACAAAACGGTTGATTTATTATAAGGAAACAGGCGCATATACTTACAAAATCCACTAAATGTTATGAATCCGGCCACCATTAATACTGGATGCAGGTTAAATTGCTTTTTGGTGTTCTCCCGCCACGCGAAGCCATCGTGGAAGTTAATAATCCAGAATAATGTGAGGCCTAGAGAACCTAACAGGAGTATACTGGCTAGTACCACGACGAGGGTATATTCGAGCCAACTGCCGCATCCCCATTCGTTTTCTTCTTCGTAATGTCGGTGACTGAAAATAGAAAGAAAGAATGTATTAAACTAATTTCAGAACGGGAATAGAGCTGTCCGAAAAGATGAGAAAAGTTGGATGATATGTTCGGAAAGATGTGTGATTAGAAATTTTCCTAGATATAAAATTGTTAAGATTTGTCGTATCATAATATTGCGGTATGAATGTAATGTAACACACTTCCTTGTATTTTTTATTTTGCTATACAATTCAGTATTTTTTTTTATAATTTCAACGTACACTTTTGTGGAACAAAAGATTTTTCTTCAAATTAATTTTTAAATTTTGAGTGTTTCAATTCCGAATGCTGACATTTAGTAATAATTCACACTGAAAATAATATCGGATTCATTGCTTGCCATGGTATTTACATTAAGTTTGGATGCATTTTAGTCCTTCTTTTCATGCCTTTACAATTCTGTGTACTGTAACATATAACAAAAGTTTTATGTTGGTGTTTTAACGAAGAAATTAGGATTTCGGTTTCATTGTGTCTCATTAAATTCAAAGAAATTGAATTGAAATCCGGATCGACTTACCATTCGCTGTTGGGAGTAAAGTGATTAACAGCGCGGCATTATAAAAGGCGATATGATGCTGTCACAAAGCCATTTTAACACAAACACACACAGAAACTACACAGTGAGAGTTGCATGATAGCCAGACAAGTAATACCGGTTACGGAGTCACTGCAACTTGGCAACCATCACACATAAAAAAATACAAGAAACATATAGTCCAAGAGCCCATGAACGCCAGACTTACGTCATAGTATAAAAGCTGAATTTTTTTCTGTGTGAAGACACTATAGTAGGTAACAACGTTTGGCGTCTATGAACTTCGTGGGCCCTTCGACAGGGACCAGGTAGCAAAAGTGTGAAAAATCGCTACTTAATTACGTATAAAAGCTGAAAATTTGATATGTTGTAGGGCGCGTTAGAGGCCGCTGGAATGTCTAAAAATCACTTTTTTCGTTTTTTTCACGTTAAAACATGATTTTTGATGTATAATTTGAATGGGAAAGTTGTAGAGCTAAAGAATATCTACAAAATCGTTTATATACTTTTTTTCCATACGATGCACCATTACAGAGTTCCAGCATTTTTATTTATTTTTTCATTCTTTTCATGTACCATCGGTGGTTTTTCGTGAGTATCGACTGAATAATAAGGAATATAATAAGAAAATAGTATTTATTCATATATACAGTAGAGTCGCGATAAGGTGAACACCCCATAAGATAAACAGTTCGGTAAGGTGAACAAATAAATTTTTATACACAGTATTCTATAAGGCGAACAATCGCCAACTCAATAAGATGGACCAGTTACATATTCTAGATGTGTACTCCTATATTTAGTAGCGAGTGCGCGCACTTAGATGACTCGATCGGAGGAACCCCCTAATTATGATGGTACAACGTGTTTGTGATTGAACGCCTGCATTTTACTCGTCTATTTTATTGAGTTATTGTGTAGTTAGTAAAGTGTACTAAGAAAATTAAGTGCGAAAGGTGAAATAATAAAAGCACTTAATGATGGTAGGAGTGGTAGTTCGCTTTCGCGTGAATATGGAGTTGCCAAATCCACTCTATGCGGCATTAGAAGGAATTAACAAAAAATTCTAAAAGCTCTGTCAAATACATACATATGTCGGAATTAGTAAACGTCGAAGAATGAAACGAGCAGAAAATCCCAAAATGGAAACTGCTTTGTATAGATGGTTTCTGAAACAACGTAAAAACTTGCCGATTTCTGGTGCAATGCTAAAAGAGAAGGCGACACAACTGCACAAGACCTTTGAAGAAAATACAACTTTTGCTAGTAGTCAAGCAAAAAATTGATGAATTTGGCATTTCACGTGATCAAATATACAACGCCGACGAAACCGGCTTATTTTGGAAACTGCCTAAACATAAAACATAAAACATTCGTAGCTTTAGTTGAAAAAATTGTTCGGGTCGAAAAACTGAAAAAGCAAGAAAATAATGAAAATTATGAAAATTATTTTAAGTGAAATTTGTACATAATTTTATGCTCTACAACTCTTTTAATATCTTCAAAAGTTGTTCAGAGCATAGAAAACGACATATTTACGAAAAATCGTCAAGAGATTGCTCGATGGTACATAAAAATAATTGAAAAAATAAGTAAAAACGCTGTATCTCTGTAATGGTGCATCGTATGAGAAAAAGTATATAAACGATTTTGTAGATATTCGTTAGCTCTACAACTTTCCTATTCCAATTATACCTCAAAAATCATGTTTTAACGTGAAAAAAAAAACGAAAAAAGTGATTTTTAGAAATTCCAGCGCCGTCTAGTTCGTGCAATTTTGGTCGCAGCTCAAGGTTTCTACGAGATATTGTAGATATAATTGTTCTCTACAATTTTTGTTCATAAAATTTGTCTCTATGACCTACTGTTCTTTTTAGAAACTCAAATACAAAGAAATGTTGAGTCTTTTTTTAACTGCGTCTGGCACGGCTTTAGGACCATGGAAAGTGTCTGGCTGCTTGGGGAACATCTTCAAATAGTTGCTCAAGTAACATATTTCAATTTCAGCTTTTATACTATGACGTAGGTACAATTACGTCATAATGAACTTCAAGGGTGTCTGGCGGAGGGAAGGGCCCACGCAAAGTGTCTGGCAATGGGGATGGTGGTTTGTTATAATTATCCCTACAACATATCAAATTTTCAGCTTTTATACTATGACGTAATTAAGTAGCGATTTTTCACACCTTTGCTACCTGTTACCTGTCGAAGGGCCCACGACTCGAAGTTCATAGTAGCCAAACGTTGTTACCTACTACAGTGTCTTTACACAGAAAAAAATTCAGCTTTTATACTATGACGTAAGTCTGGCGTTCACGGGCTCTTGGACTAATAGGAATAAAGTAGTAAATTTAATAAAAAGAGTAAAAGAGTAAAAAGGTAATTGATGGCAACATCTTGAATTGAAAGGGAATTATGGAAAAATCTGGAATTGGTATTGTAAGATAATCAGACTAAATAGCTCAAATAGTGTTTAAGAAAGAAGCAGATACAGCTAACAGATATGTATAATGAATACTTCGTATATAGTATAGATAATATAGTAAAGAAGATACATAGATTACATAGTTTTAGATATCACAGTGCTCTTCAGGATATGACAAAGAAAGATTACGTCAGTTCACAAACATTAGAATGTCAAATTTAAAGTGTTTGCTCAGAAATGTAAAAAACAGTCGAGATGTGACAGTATAACTTCAAGTGATATTTATTCTACTGATAAGTGTTTTATGTGTTTTCGGAAAACAACATACGGAATGCCTGTGCTTAATATTGGCAGAACTCAACGCTTTGAGAAATTTGTACTAATTAATACTGTATCGTGTTACGGAAAGGTTCTAGAGTTGTGTTTGTGAAAACAATTACATGAGTATTGTAATAGAAGCCAAATTACTTGTCTATATCAGACAGAGACATTTGTCTGAAACAATATTAGTTAATATAAGTTATAACTAGTTAAAAGCTGTAAATAATGGATATGCTGTATTAGCGACTTTCTGGAATTTTAATATTGCTTTTGTCACGATCTATAAGTAGTTCTTACAATCTAACTGAAAGCTCCACTAGTAGATAAATAATAATTGTAGTTACTAATTTTGTTAAAAAAAAATTATAAAAAGCTAAATACAAAAATGTTGACAAAAGTACTAGAATGTTTAATTAGTATCAAGAATCCAAAAACACTTCACTGTGCACAAAGAAAAAATGCTGACATATCAAAATTTTACATAAATAGAGTTATTTCTTCCTTTTACGTTGACTGTTATCTTTTTCAATTAGAAACCGGACGGGATCCCACCTATCCTGATTTCGGTTTACCATTTCTACCATATCTTGAGGGAATCATTCTCCCTGTCAATCACTCATCTTTCCTAAATTGGCAGGAAATAAATTCAAATGTGACTGCAAAAAATGACCGTTGAGCAACACTCCTAAATAAGAATGTTTGCAAACATTTTTAAAGGAAGTCCACGCTAGCAGCTCTAAATCATTCTTGGTACGTTCAATATGTTCATCCTTGAAAAGTTTCTTAATTTATGGTCCAACAAATATTCCTTGGTGAGCTTTTATATCAGACACCTTAGAGTGACGTCCTATTCTTTGTAGTTGCCACCGCCCTTCACGAAATAGCCGCGAACAAGCTCGAGCAATTTTTTTTAATTTGAAATTTTATGTTAATCTTAGGGAAAACAGATAAAAATGTTTTTTTTATGTGACTTGATACCCTATGTTAAAATACAATTTTTATGTTTAAAACAATACAAAATACAAAGTCAGTTACAAAAATTGTTTCGGCTAGTGTAGTTGAACTCAAGTGCGTGGATTTGCAGATGACACAATGTTGTATGTATGTACAGTGAGGTGCAAAGGTATCCAAACACGTCTAGATAGAGAAATACTCTGCGCTCTATACTTTATTCCAAAGAGCCGCAGGGCAGCTTAGTACCTGCTGGGTGGGACCGTAGTTTGTCACTCGTACAATAACATTGTATTATATAAACGCATATATGTAGACATATTATATAAATTAAAATGTTAGAATTTAGGACAGTTGTTCTATACCACGGATATTTTCCGAGTTGTCCGTTTTACTAAAAATTAATAAATATATGACTCCTTTATTGAATTGTAATCATTCAACCTAGTATTAAGAGGAATAGCATTTTTGCAAATACATACCGAAAAAAAAAGATTGTTGTCCTCCGATGCAAAATAGTAATATATGTATGTTCACATTATATATCTTCACCAGGTGAAAAGCTATCAGATGCCTTTTTTTATAAGATGCAGTAATGAAGCGTTCGCAAAAGAATACATTATCAAATTTTTTTACCTAGGCTTTAGTGTACCTGATTATTTATGTTGCAAACTCATCAAATATTTTTTCAAGTTATAATAGAATAGAGATCATAATAGAAAGTAAATTGTTTAATTCTGTTTAGTGAAAATCACTTTATTTATATTAACAATTTTTTAACATGAAGTTAGTGTTCATTCATGGCTCAATGTATCAATGATTAATTTGGCTATAAATATTTTTAACAGGCATGTCTTTAAATTTTGATATTATTTGTCATTTACCCTCCAAAAAGAAGATGACGATAAAGTTGTAATCGAAGATGTGAACTAGAATAAATTTAAGTTGTAATTAATGATAGGGAATAAAAGATAAGTAAAACTTCATAAAAAATGTATATTAATTTTTATAGTAAAATACATTAAAAACAACAATAAGAATGTTTATGTATAAAATAAATAATAATTAACGCTCAACAGAATACTACTTTAATTCTAGAATAAGATATATAGATTAATAGAGTTGTGTTTGTGGATTATCCAATCATAAGCACCTATAAACTTGACAAATACCCATAACATACACACAGCTTTAATCTCTTCTGACGTTTTTTTTCATATAATATCTATATGTATTTCGGTTTTAGTAATACTAAGTATTTAAATGAAATTTGTAATTAAATAAGCTACTTGTTGTTACCTGCGCTTGTATTAAGTGATTCATCTTCAGATGAAAAATGTTTTTAAAACTAGGTACGGTATTACTAAAATTATATTGCTATACGGGCACATTTGGTTTTACACGTAATTCGCCAATACGCGTTTGTATGTTCAAGATGTAATTTTAATTACTGTAACATCCTTATTACGTGGAACTGGCTAGTTTTTGAGAAATTTTGTTTCGAATTTTGTGCTGACATGAGGGATTTTATATTTTCAGTAAGCGATCGGCGAAAGCTCCTGATCGCTTTTATCATTTTAAACAATATTTATCCACTATTTATATTAATTATAATATAACATGATCATCATATAAATGAAATATTTTTATTCTCAATATGTAATCGAGTTAAAAGGTGATAATCTGTCAAAACACTTTTAGTAAGTTGTTTTCTATTTTGCCTTGCAACTAACGTAAAACTCATACAACTAAATCATATATAGTACCATAAATAAGAACACTAACTACATGTTAAAAATATAAATAAATATAAATACATTAGTTATTATTAAACAGAATTGAATTATCTCTATAGTACTACCTTTATGAAGCCTTAAAAATTTATTTTCCAGTATAATTTTTATTACAGTAAGCTGAGTGATTTATTATTAACTAAAGGAGTAATATGTATATATTTTAGATATTGACAAATTTTCGTTAAAACTAACAAGTCAAATAATAGTCGCGATATTCATTTATAAGATGTAATGCTTTATGTAATGCTACTATAAGTAATAATAAAATCATCTACTTGATGCTACAGAAGCTTAAATTCCCATATTTTAATTTATGTTATATCCATATACATATATATATGTATATACGTATTATACGCATTTGTATATTGCAATGTTATTGTAAGAGCGAAAAACTACGGTTAACCTCAGCAGGTAGTAATGTGTCCTGCGGCTCTTTGGAATAAAGTATTGAGCGCAGGGTATTTCTCTATCTAGACGTGTCCGGATATCTTTGCACCTCACTGTACATAATATACATACATACATATGTATGTGGCAATAATACACGACAGAAATAATTAACTAAGTCTGCTTACTTAACATTGCACAAACTATATAGAAATATAATTTTTTTCTAATCTTACTGAGACACATCTATACCTAACTATCCTGCATATTGAAGTCTCTCTTTTAATCTCCCTCGTCTGTACATACCAATATCTACAACTAATACGTATATTATGCCCTACGATTCGATGGCCGACATTTATTTTAGAAACTTCGTGTTGATATAAAATATAAGAATTGTAGGCAATGCACTCTCACGTTACTCTCAATAGCACAACGAACGTGTTGGGTTTCTGTGGGTTTGAGATTAAATACAAGCGACAGCAAGAATAGAATTACGAAGAAATAGACAACAAACAAATTCCACATTTGTTTCGTGTTCTTGTCACTCTGAACACTTTACAGAAAACTTCATATCTTTTTTCATATAAGTAAAAAGGTAAATGTTAGATCTAAACAATTACGAAATTCTATTCTATCTCGTAATAAACTCGAGGTATTTTTCCTTGAAATTAGAAAATATTTGTACCGTAATTTATATAAATAATAAGTGTGAACTAATAAAGCAATATTTTATTGCTTGTTATAAATTCATCAGTTAAAAAGCAGGTAATTTTATAAGCCATTCCTGGTGTATTATATAATAAAATATACATAGTTTTACAGATAAGCTAATTACGGTAAATTTGTTGTTAAACTAGAAATAGTGGCTCTCTAATTATTAAGTAGAATTTAAATAAAAATTAATGCTCTAACGGCTCATTATTAGCGTATAAACGCCTGTTCACTTTATAATAATCGCCAGTACACCACGTTTTAATTAAGGAAGCGCGCTACATATACAATACACATATTTTATTATTTCATAAACGAAAATAAATAGAACCCTAATATGCACTATTATAGTTCCTGGAGCAGCCCGAAGAACACATGCTGCTCTTCAAATAATTCACACTTTATTTAATTAATTTGCTAGCGAAAGAGGGTATCGCAACCAAAGAATATTTGCTCACTTGAAAGCGGTGGACTATCAAAAATAATTTCCCTCGAGGCAGAGAAATGAGCATTTTGCCGGTTCACGCACTGTGAATAATAGAACGTACACTCTGAAATATTTGCGCGTAACAGTGTGAGGTATGTGCTACAAGTCATTCACAGCAGATCTGTGTTTTTATACATATGTGGGTTTTTATGTTTATATATTACCCTACGCGCAGAGCTGTGGTATAAATCAAACTATAGCAACCTAATAAAATGCAGGGCAACAACTATTTGATCAAATCGGCATAATTCAGTATTTAACATAAATAAATATTATTATTAGCGCAGTAAATACTGAATCTAAAGACAAATGTATGTATAATCGTCTCGCCCTTCTAAAAGAGAAATCCTTCTACCCTAAATTTAATTAATACATTATAAAATTACTCAATAATAATAATATAACTTAACAATAACAGGCTAACAACAATAATGACATATTAATGACATTTTAATAATATGCGATTGACGCCACATTGACGTCATAATGACCTGTCAATGACATTTTAATAATGTCAGATTGACGACACACTGACGTTATAATGACACTTTAACGACCCAAGACCGAAATACTTGTGCATTATGTTTAATAGTGGACAGACGTCCATCAGAAGAGGTAAGATCCAGTAAGATGGACGTGTTGCATTGGATGAGTTAGTGTGAAATGTGAGTGAAACTCCGGTTGCTTACATTTTCGTTCCTGATAAAGAAGAAAAACGAATCGAAACTGCAATTTTTAGATCACATTGTTACTGGAGATTAATGTGATGATTTGATAGCTGCAGTGCAACAGTAGGAACTACCAAATATGAATGCTAGTTGCAAGTCAAATTTGCTTTGTACCCCTACAGCTCTTACGTTCATCATATTCTCTCTCTTTGTTTGACACCCAGACTCTGTTTGAGTGGGTGCTCTAATGGCATAGTTCCGCTGATACCACATACCCCCCCTCCCAAGGGGTCGATCAACCAAACCAATCAATCAACAAACCTTAAAGCGGAAATGCTTCCCAAAATGTATTCTTTTTTTAGTATAAATTTCTTTATTCATATCTTAGGCTAGGATAAAGATATTGAGATGCGGTTCTCACTGGCTCGTTAGGCTCTTGATTGACTATGTAATGACGTAAAAAAAGTGATATCATTGCATTTAATTTTTTTCCGATTATGACAAAAAACGCCATCTAGCAGCAACGTAAGCAAACATAATCACCTCACTTACAGTTCAATTGATAGTCTAGGAAACTCCCTTTTTGACGACTCCAAGTTTATTAAGATATGTTAAGCCTTTTTAGAGTTATCGACATTTATTTCCGAAAATATTCTAGCACCCCCCACCACTTTCTTTTCAGAGATAGAGCAAAAAGCATTTAACAAAAAAAATTTTAATTTGTTTCATCTTTAAAATAGTATTCACTATGACTATCATTAATATAAGAAAATTTTGCATAAAACGGGGTTTAACATTCAGAATGGCAATGACGCCCCCTGGAGGCCATTTCAGAAACTCGAAAATAATTTCCAGCATTTTTTCTCAGCCGATTTACTCAACAATTTTTTTGTTTCAAATTTCTAGGTACATCCGTTTCCCTAATACCGTACCTCGTTACCCTTGTTGGGACACCCGGTATATTGGTGTATTCTTAGGTTAAGCTATTTTCTTACATATAATAGTAGTATCCATCGGTTTTAGCTTTGTTGCAATAGAGTTAATCGAAATACGAAATACGGTTCACTTACAATTACATAGTTCTCCTGAAAAATCGATAGATTCTACTAGTTGTTTTCATTTAACAACAGGATTGATTCGGTATGAACGCTAGTGGCTGGTCAGATTTTGCATTTATGCAACGAGATATCTTAGTACGAGTTGTGCTTCTATAGCTCTTACGATAGTCAGATTCTCTCTTTTCGTTTGACACTCACACTTGGAGTGGGTGCTCTAATGGCATAGTTCCGCTGACACCACATACCCCTCTGGGGATCTATCAACCAATTAGAGAGGTTGATATGTTTGTGAGAGCCTCAAAGGGCCCTTTGAATTAATTAATGGCCATAGAATACCGAACCAAGCATTCATATTGAAACTGTTCTTACTATTGATGGTTTGGTAGGTGATATTGTATAGGAGATTTGGGCTTGATGAGTAAGACGCAAATATCGTAAGTTAGAGAACACAAAATGTTGGTGGTATTAAAGTCTTTGGATAGAATACCAGTATTGTTAATCGGATCGGATATGAGTGAGTTCTTCAACATCAGCAGGGCTTTGTTGATGATATTGTGGATAAGTTTTTTAAACCTAAAATGAGGTTTGGTAGTTCAGAGGTCCGTTAGATTTGTAGTATTCACTTCTTGTAGTTTCTTGCCGTTAATAATGGATAGTGAATGTGAGATAACAATCGTTTTGCTCTAAAGTCTATTATAAGCAGAGGTTATACAGCTATCTACAAACAAAGTCAATTAGATTATTTCGTTAAGAAAAGTTTTTGGACCTCTTAATAATGTTGAGCAGCTTAGCTAAAACTGGATGGAAATTTAGAGAACAAAGTAATCATAATGCTATTTAGCTAATTAATTTTCAACATAAAACTTTGTATGTTTCTTCATGCACCTTTGTGGTATATTCACGAGCATTTTTATCTATTAAGATAATTATTCTCAAAATTTGTTACAATCAGAGATAATATTCGATAGGACACAAAAAGACGCAACAGTAGTATTTATGTGAATTGTATCGGCAACTTGGAACATAACCTTCACACTTTTTAAGGTTGTTCACCAGTTGAAATCAACCATTAACAATATCGAAATAAAAGAGGCTGTCATACAGGCTAGAATATTTAAGACAACCGCCAAGACACACAAATATTTGATTTCGACTTCTATTAGTGTTCATATGATCTGGACAACGCGAAATATTATAAAATCATTTTGAAACATGCTCCTACACGCACATTCTTCAACAATAAAATTTTAAAAATATTTTACCGTTCTATGTTTACAAAGCAACACTGACTACTCCTACATGAGCGTAACAACATGCGCAAACATATTATACGTCCAGAACAATCAAACGTTTGATAATGTATAATGTAGGTTGTACTAAGCACTAAAGTATGTTAGAAAAATTATAGTGAAAGAAGGAAATGTTGCATAAGTTGGATAAGCAATGACACAAGCTAAATGTAAATCACAGAGATAAATTTTATTGAAAATGTAGGTACTGCGTATCGTACGGAGGAAGTATTCAAACAATTCATCAGTTAGTTATCATACCCAAACTCTTAAGGAACCAGATCCAACAACAGTAACTTTATTAGCAAATAAAGCAATAGGCTTTTCCTAAGATTTCTAGTGTAATGTTTGGCTGTTTGAATAATAAATGGGCATAATCTATATTGCGGAAATTACGTCGATTTATAGTGAATATCTGGATTACCTAGTTAAGTGACTCTTAATATCAAATTATATTAAAATATTATTCGTAGGAACAATGGAATTTAAACTACACTGCTACAGTAAAGAAAAGAGATGATAACATATATTAAATATTCATTAACCGACTAACGCCACATACGTGACAAGATCGTAATTGCCTGAAACGCTTATCCTGAAATACACTCGTGTGCAGAATGTCATCTCATATCAGTAAAATGCTAAATGTATCGCACTTAAAGTATCTACCATATGTTGCGGGTAATGTCAATGCACTTTCTATGGCTCTATTGATTGCATGCATACAAAAATATGTAACTGAAATAAAAGTGTGATATATCGAGCATATTAAAATGATTAACCTTAAACAAAATTATGCAAATTTACTTAAATTGGTAAATTAAAAATGTGCGAAACATTGCTACACTAAAAATACATTATATGCTGAGATAAATTAGTCGACTAGTATGTTGTAGAGTATACATTTGTTCGTGAGAAATCTAAACATCTATCTGTTGGCGAACTCTATAGAGTAAAAAAATAATACACGTTTTACTTTCTTTGGCACAGATTTTCGAATAACAATAGGTTAGCGTATATCATTGCATTGAATAGGTTTCTTATTGGTAAATAAAACATTAATAATAGAAATTAGTTTATGAACACTTAAAAGGCTCATATGAAACTTTCTCCGATTCAATGATTGAGCTTCATAATTAGTAATATCGCTTTTTGCTTCTAAATAAGTGATAGCAGAGCATCTGCTGTAGGTTTTATGAAAGGAGGTATTAATGTCAAGAAACGAGTAAGCAAACAAGAAGTGTTGAGTGAGAATATGTTGTAGGATTTGCGTATCTATCGCTCGTAAAAAAAATGTCTGCTGGGGTTACTATGTTAGTGGAATGGCTTCGAAAATTTGTATAAGTATATGTATCTAGTTGACAAAAGTACACAGGCCATTCAGTAAAATATGAATAATTTAAAGAATAAAATTATTGCGAGAAAAAAAATTCTAGTAAAGAAATTTTCAACATACAGCTTTCATCGTGTGAAGGTGAGTTCTACACTTTAAAAGAGATTTAACTAAACATACTGTATTTATGAAGATATGCAAGCTATATAACAGCACATTATGTGATATATACTTGATAATAAATTATACACTTGCTACTTTTCTAATTATTCTTCCAGACATTTCAGTAAAAATGCTAAATACGTAAAATTAATTAAAATTTAAATTATTGTGCGTAAAGTAACTTGATTCAAATGCGAAATAAGTTATGTAAACAATGAGTTGTCATCCAATTCACATAGTAAACACGCGGAATTACAATAAGCATATTAAGTCTCACCAGTCAACGAGGTCATAGTTTTCAATGTAAATATTCAGAAATTAAATCCTTTGTATTCGGTTTCAGCTCTAAATTTTTCATAGATATTATAGCTTATTCATATTTAACTGATTCGTCGAGATTTGCTGAATTAATTCTGTATATAGGGTATGTAAATTCACTGCAAAAACATTTTTTAAAATATTATAAAAAATGGAGATATAAAACTGAAAATTAAAAAGAAATCCTTCTAAATATTCATTTCCTAATGTCTTCGTGTATAAATGCCACCTGTTACTCAACGCACAGTGCGTATCGACCTGCCTCGGAGACATCATTAAAGTGAATCCATTTAATTATCTTCGAACACTCCTTTTTTATTTTTCTTTTCGTCGTTTTAACCGGCCATCATATGGAAAGGCATATTGAGATTTTGATCAGGTAATGATCATAAATTTGTAAATGAAATAATTTTTTAAATGTAAAGTGACGGGATTTGAGGTGTGCATAGAAATTAAAACGCATTTTGAGTTAGAATTATGGGACCATAATATAGATAATGACGTAAAGACATGTTTAGTGAGGCGAAAGCAATAACGGGCAACAGATTTTATTATCCTAAGTATGTGTACTGTTGAAGGTAGGATGATAGATATTACTACTTCTAATAGCATTTTTTTTCTGTTGGAAAATATTGGCTTTCTTAACGTCGTGAAACAGTTTCAAGATGGACATTACCTACTTAATTTACCTACGCTAATCATTATTTTATTTGTATAATGGCAAGCAAAATGAAACGTTAATTAAATAAACAGGAATTGTGTTACCTAGTTGAGAGCCACGGTTTGCTAAACTGTTACATACACATAACGTAAAGTGGAATTTAAAATACTATAGCAGTGCAAACTTATACAAATATAATGACATTAAAGGAAAACAGGTTACATTGATGTCAACCAGGAAAATACGTGAAATAATTCACATACTGTTTTGACTAACAGGTAAGTACAACGTTGACTAGACTCCTTGGCAACATTCTGGTCTAAAGAAATCCCACTTTTACTGAAATCTTTGTTGCAATTTAAAAATTATTCTAATAGGATGTGTCTGGAGCTCCTTCTTTATATCGTGTCGTAAAATTGTTATTGTTGACTAAAGACTAGTTGAAATATATTCCATAGATGATATACATTTTATGTTATATTTCTATTTATTTTACAACTTTTTTGATATGTGGTATGTTGTGCGGGTAGAACACAAAAGCTTGTCCTGACAACAAATGTTCTATCTTAATTCTAACATAACTGCTAATAACCATTCTTCCATAATAGGTAAAGAATTTATTTGAGACCATAGTTCCTGTAGGTTCTGAACTTACATATGTTTTCTCATCTGTTTGCATGGCATGCTGTCCCAACCCTACCTAGTCCAAGAAATTTAATATTACTTTATCGCTCCATGTACTTCTTCTGTATATCTTAATGTTTCCTTTTTCAGTGGCACTAACATTGATTTTTTTCGAATAAAACATTACCAATTTTAAGAAAACTTTTTAGAAACATGTATCTCCCCTGTTTCTAGATGATTTACAATAAAAAAGGGAAACTTGCAAGTACCAAACCTCAGTTATAAGCCTTTCTGTGACACATACACTTGAAATTCTCCTTCCAAAAACACTCCATAGAGCACTTGGCTGAGGATTGAATTAACGTACCAGTTCTCAAAGGATAATTTGAGTCAAAATTAGAATCACCACTAAGTTGTTTGTATTGTGATGATAATGTAATGAGATTTAAAATGTGACTTTTCTAACTTATTATATACTAATTCAAATTTCTTACTCTGTATTATGTAGGTATAATTATAATAACAATATTAAAGTATACAGAATATCAATTTATTGGAGTAATGTCGAAAAGATTGATTGGTGCTCATTATTTTAAAAAATATTCTCCAAAACTACTATCGATTTCACAGTCACTATCAAGGTTAATTAAATGCAAAAACAAATTATTTATAAATTCACGTCAATATCTTTGTTCATTTAAAAAGAAAATATAGAAAACAAGATATTAACTAAAAATTAAATGCAAGTCTCAGTCGTTAAACCTTATCCTCATAATCATTAACTATCCTTCGATCGAGAGTTCGTCACTTGTTTCTTCTAAAATTAATTATGTATTTAGGTCATAATTATACAAGCGTTGAAATCTCATCCGAATATCATCAATCAATATGTATTTCCAACTCCCGTTATAATAAAGTCCCAACTGTTGTAGTAAAAAGGTTTAATTAATAAATTAGGTACTGATACTCTGGTCATTTACGATGTTTATAAATCTCTCCGACGAACACCGGTTTTGCGTGGGTTCATTGTGAAACCGAACGCAGCTGAGCTCGAATGCCCACACCTATGCTGAATATATGTTTATGGATTTCTCGTATAGGTTGTACAGAAACGTATCCTTTTCCTAGTATCTAGTTTATTACAAAATACAAATTACATTTGTCGTATTTTTACGACAGCCAGCGGTAGTAGCTGTGGGATTACAGTATAATTCGCTCGGGGAAAGGCATTTAAAGAATGACGTGTCAAGGTAGATTATTTAAATGTATGTAAATAAAGGTTGTATGTCGTTGGGTGCATTTTTAAAGATAGAGATAGGTTAGAAATTATGGAAATAAATAGAAGAAAGATGTCATTGGATTTACTTAGCTACCAGCTACTTATACAGTAATACAGTATTGACACAAAGTAATTTTCACACAATAGACGAAGTTTGCACAAGATAAGGTTAAATTGTACAAGGTAAATACAATTATGAACGAGCCAGACGATGATAAAATGAATGACAATAAAGGAATTATGATAAGAAAAGAAATTGAAAAATTGCAGAGGACTATCCCTATTCCCTTTCTACAGAATCTGTAAAATACCTAGTATTGGAAAAGAAATTATGGAAAGTTCTTAACAGGTTCACGCTACTTGGTCAATGTGAAGTTCATGTCAGTAGATCTTCTATCTAGTTTAGGATAAATATTTTAAAAGATGCCCCGCAATCAGGAAACGTGGAAAGTATTACAAAATACAAAATTTACAAATAGTTTTAGACAAGGTGGATTTTGCAGCCTGCATGACTTTTTAAGAACCAGAATATTTCCACACGGGAGGGATCCCCACGGGAGGGATTCCCAGGGAACCAAAGAGCAATCCTTTACAATAATGGGAAAGATAGAGGTGTTAGGAATTAGAATAGTAAAGTAGTTAAAGCTGTAGAGGACAGAGGGCTGACGCAGGAGGATTTGAGTATTTTTCTTATACAACTGGAGTCGTTGAGAAAATAAAACGCACCTAACAAATAAAACTTTTTGTGTTTGATTCTTTGTTTCATGGATAAGTCACCAAAGATGAAAAACGAATGAACTGTAAAAGTAAATAGTCTGGTGTGGAACTAACGAGAAGCACAATATAGTAAACGACATGGAAAAAAGATAGAATAGAGAGGAATTGTGTGCGATGCAAAAAGGAAGAAGAATTGGAATTGTAAACTGTGCTGTAAAGTTTGAAGGATGAACTGCATCTATTTTCATCCTATCAGGAAGATAAAGCAGGTTAACTAATGTGATACGTTCAAATAAAAGAACAATTATGGACTAAGCAACAATGAGAAAAATGTATTGCGTTAAAATCTCACGTTTTATGAACAATTTATTCAATAAAACATGTCAATTTTAGATCCTCGAGCAACTGGCAAATTTTCATCATTTAGCTCTTATAATTTTCCCATTACAATCGATATTTATAAAATCGATTTTATAATAACGTTTATAAAATGAAGTCAAGTTTTAAAGTATCAAGTTCATAGGTGCCTTCGAAATAGCTAGTGAACATTTTCACTAGCACTTCAGTTTCTGTTAACATTCAGAATCAACAATAATTTCATAGAAATTCAAACGTGCTATTTATTGTATAAAAGTAGCACTTGAGCTCAAAACAGGAGGACAATAATATATTCTTACTTGGTATACGGATGTAGAAGACAATCACGCTGATGCAGGATACATTTGAAATTAATATTTATGGTGTATTTTTGCCTGCTGTATTTCTTTACGCACGATTAACTTTCACCGAGGTAAAAGCAAAACACGGTAAAATTCCAACTTCAGAAATTACACCAAGTTATTTACTGGAAATATCATTAATAATATTCGTATAAAAATACTCTGACTAATTGTTAGCGTAATATTAATTGCAGTAATGTCGAGACAAGTGATATTTTACGATCATATTCAAGATTAGGTATATGAATAGTGTTACAGCAACTGTATTCGTATAGCTTTCGCACGGTCATTGGAACAGCTTATTTAATTCATCGCGAATTATTGAGTTAATGCTACCACAGCCATTAATGGAGCCGACATATGTACATGTACGCTACATGTAGATGTAACATACTTCAACTTCAATTCAGGCAATACGTTACTGGATTGTGTTTATTTGACCCACGCATACTGTGTTATCTGATAAATGTGGTGCCATATATGTTGTTCATTAAAGGTCTAACAAATATCTACTATCATTGTTATTAAATTCGGAAAATTTGAATAAATGCTGTCTGGCCAATGAATCATATCATATTTCAAATATTCTAATAAATTACGCACATAAAATAAACTAACTTTTTTTGTTATATGACTAGACTTTGATTGATAAAATTACGTTTAAGATCCATAGTTGATCACAAATAGTATAATTTTAATGTCTTGTATAAACGAATGAAGAAATTAAATTTTCAAACCGCGTACCTTAAAAAAAATTGGCAAGGACCTGCTCATACGAAAGATTACTATAACGACCATATTTCCTTAAATAAATAAAAAGATTATTAAGCTTTCTTCAAAGTAGTTTCCGAATATTAAAAAGATTGGGACGAAGTCTCCAACAACCGTAATGTTTGAAATACAACCAAGGCTTTCACATGATATCTAGTTTAGTTGCAATTCTAGAGAGAAACTGGCAGATCAATATTACGTTAGTACCCTTCCACAACGGCTGGACACCATACTATTCAAGACGTCAGCAACAGAATAACGTTACGACAGCAACTCAGAAAATAATAGCTATCAGATGAGATTGATTCAGTTATACCATCCACAACAACGACGAAGTACATATATGAAATAATAAAACGTATAAATTAAATAATTTATCACACTAGATCAACGTCACATAACAATTCAGGATAGTGCGATACCATTGGATTCATTGCGAATGACCAAGCCTTGCAGAAGAGTTCTAGTAGAAATATGGTGGGGTTAATACACTACGCGAATAGGAATCGAAATTTAACAATTGTTAAATCCAGTTTTTCTGTTTTATATTTGTCTCTAATGAGTGGTTGCAGCGGGTGTTTTAGGTGTTAGCTTGTTTGACTACTGCACAATGCTGAGCTGTTAATCACTTTGCTCCCAACAACCGCCTTATCGGAGGGTTGAATCCCGGTTCCCAACGTCCTGCCTCAACAATGGGCAACTGCCTAATCACTGCGGTTATCGACCGATTTTAATGCAAATCTTGATGCCTTAGCATAGACTTCTTCTTCACGGCATTATTCACCAATAGAACATGTGTGGTGTATGGTAGGAAAGAAAACAACCATCCACAACAATGTTGTTCAACGAAGAATTTTAGAAGCGTGGGGTAGCAGATATACTAACATTGATTCGCTAATTTCAAGTATGTCTAATAGACTACATCGTTGAATGCCTAAAGGGGCCTACAAACGAAACCTAGTTGGTTCGACGGTCTACGTGTCAAAGAAAAACCGTGACTGACTTGTCTGTACGACTTTATTTTCAACTTGTAATACGACATGTCGTACAACCGATCGTTTCATCTATAGGCCGCTTAAGAGGCACACATATATTGGGAGTGTTTGTAATAATTGTTACAATCATATCTTACTGAAATTTTCGTTGTTTCTTATTAATATATGTATTTTTTTTGACCTTTACGTACTTATCTAACACTAAAATTTTAAAAAAGGAAATTAATTATAAAAAAAGATTAATTTACGAAATGATATACATTAAGAAAGATGAAAACGCGGTAAATTTTAGAACGGATATTGATAATTTAAGCGTTATTTATAATAACGCATGAATTTTATTAATTTTAAGCTCTTGACTAGGTTTTTTGCCATGTTTTTCCCTAGTCCTTGAAATTGTTAGAGCTTGACAAAAAATAGATTGATATACGAATAATTCAAATCATTTCAATTTCTAATGTTGGATTAAATCATTATCCTTCATTATTACTTGTGAATATAATTAAAATTCTATATATCAATGAATTCTTTGTTTTTTTAGATAATTTTGTTGATAGGCATGGCAATTTATATTTATATTATTAGTAATTTGACACATATTAAATGTCAATTTCTTCCACTGAAGAAGTTATTTAACGAAAACATATTATTATATGTTATGGAATAAATTGGTATTTAATTATTTATTGTTTTATTGACCTCTAAGTGGAAATAAATCAGGAATTAAAAGTTGTTTCTTATTATAAATAGACAAGTTTCATTACGATATACTAACGTTTATATATATCATTAAGATAAAATTTAATTATAAGCAGCTTATTATTATATCTGTTTATCTTCTTTAATCTTTAAGAATTCAAGAGCTAAGGGAAACTTGGTAAAATAATCTCGTTAACATCGTAACTCAACATCCTTAGAGAATAAATTTTATATACGGAACCTAAAATCACGTTTAAGCTTTTAATTCACTCTACCGAAGCTTATATATATTTTCTTTCGAAAAAGTTAGCAAATTTAACATAAATTTGAACTTTCACCTTTTAATTTATTGCACACATCTATTTTTTATATTTATGGTAATGACATCCTGTCCTTCGTTCTTTAATTTACTGATGCCTATGATATATTGTTTAATATTGTACTGCTAACCTCCAATGAAAATGATTTACAACAAGCATATATTGCAGCACAGAAAGTATACTTTCCTTTGTTATATCCTTTTCAAGCGAACTCATAAAGTTATATCATGAAACTATGTAATTAATATTTTAAGCTTGTATGATAGTAAAGTTATCCCCTATACTGGCTTTGTATATGTATTTATTAATTTAGTATATGTTGATGAGATCCATAATTGGGTGATACTATAAATGTTTATTTGTACTAGTAAGTTATTGGCTTGTCATTGTTTTATTTCAGCAACATTTTCAAAAGTTTGAGTCTAATCCCGTTCTTGTGCTAAGATCTTAGCCAATGATAGGTACCTAGCTTACATCTAAGACGTATCATCAAATAGGAATACTATATCTTTTTTTTCTAATTCACATATGTATTTTCTTGCCATTGCTATCTGTTTACATTTATTGATTGTATTCCGATTTCATTACTATAAATCTTTTTAGCGAATTCATTATATTAAAAGTATCAAATAATTTATGGATACACTTAACTGAATGCAATTAGCACAGGTTAATGAACTATCGTATGTTAGAAAAGCTTTGATACATTTCAGCACACTACCACGATGTATTCAAAGGCTCTACTTGTATTCACAAAACAAACAAATTGAGGTAGTATTTAAATCCAGGATTATGTGATTGTGTCACAATGCAAATTGTATTCTAAAAGATTATAATGTATTGCATAGATGTTTCTTTTTTGATTCTGTTTTTAGGTCACTGTCGTTAAACAGTTTTGTCTAATTTAATGCTCTGCTAGATGGTAAAATGAGTTAAGGTACTAATTGCGCATGGAATTCAATATCCTTGATACTACATGACGTCCTTAACTGTAGTAAATCAACACTAAAGTGAATTTAACTGTAATCACAGTGCATAGTGGGTGTACAAAAGCTTACGCTGTCGGAAAATTATATTCATTCGCATTAGGCTCTAATAAAGACTAATGCGTTTCTAAATTGAAATTTAGAATACTTACACGGACATAAAATGGTTATCAATTTTATATTACGTAACAATGTTTTAATACATGAAAGTAGCATAGAACAAATTTATGAAGTTAAACCGTTTTAGTTGATAAATCGAGTTTACCAAATTAAATAATATATATATATATATTCTCACGTACCTACAGTGTTATCCACAACTATATAATTTAGAAGTACATTAACGAGCGTATATCCTTTTTTAAACGAATTATCTTAACATTTAATTTTTAGATTACGTTCAACTTAAAGATCCGTACTTATATCAAGAGGATAGAGCAATTAGTTTTTACATCAATTACACTGATTCGATTTGCTAAATAGTAGCGACAATAAAGTTTCTTACAAACGGGAAATGTGTGTAATTATCGACGTGAAGTCTAGGTTTAATCACATGTATTAGCGTAGATCTAACAGTTGTGTTGCTATTCGAACACTAAATACGCATTTACATGGAAATGCTAGGTCTCGCAAGAAAGAAGCACTGTTCACAGTATTGTTATTAGTGTTTACAATGCAGGAAGCTCCTCAATGATCGTCTTTTAGCAGCGGACGCAGTTAAATTATTATGTAAGCCGGTTCACTAATTCCGTTTTCTGCTTATGTATCGAGTAAGGAAATGTCTTTTTGGTTTGAATAGTGATCGTAATGTCAACACACTGTTGATTATTGTATGTACTTACAAATAATAGTACATTAAAGAACAAGCTCTAATGTGTGAGTGCAGTAAGTATCTTATGCACCCGTTCCTTATGTATGTTATTTTTCAAATTTGCCTCTTTTATAACGGATTTAAAGAGAGTTAAAAAAAATTGAATTAACCGTTTTAACATATACACACATCTCTTCAAAATAATCCGACAGAAACTAAAACGAATTAAGCACGAGTTCAGTTCAGTTGGCCATCAGGATATTTTAAAGTATTGTATTACATTGTGTCTCCATGTTTTTTAAATACCCGCCTTATTTTTTGAAGAGTTTTTTTGTTTTTTGCAGTTGTTGACAATTAAGTTTATAATACATTTGCCACTGAACGCCCAGTTCAGTGACTTACAGAGATGAGGAAATTATCCATGGAAGAGATATCGTAGTTCCTGCGAGAGCTATTTGAGAAGTTACAGGAACTAAGAGAACAAGGGTGAGAATTAGCATTCGTGATAATCTTTTGCAGAATTTATTTTGAGATATTTCAGCTAGGTCCTTAATATGCCTTCATTACAGATATTTCGTTCGTTAAAGCTTAGTAATTGCCTTGTAAGTATTAGAAATCTCATTCATATTCAGTAGGACCTATTTCAATATGGCCATTCTCCTGCCAGCTGTGCTGTCAAAATTACTTAACTTGGGAAAGCAATCCCTTATGTCACATTTATAAGCATCAACCTTAAGGTCTGCTAAATACTACATTTTCTTTAACTGTCTTTAGGTTCTTTCTTTACAGGAACAGCTAAAGTTTGGAAATAGGTGGACATCTGAAGAGTCTGGTGAGTAGGATGATTGCGGCGTGTTATAATTCATCCAGTTTATTCCTAACAATGGGACTATGGTGTATATGTTACCGGCAATCTCCGTTATGCCGGTACACCTAAGATTAACTAGGCAATTCGCACATAGCCCGAACATTTTTGACCAAGTTCGAAATAATTTCGGGGTTTGCCTAGTGTCCAACTAGGCAGACTTAGGTGTGCCAAATGAAGCTCAGGCAGAGTACGAAAAGTGTAAATTAACTTCGGACTTTGCCTAAGTGGGTCAGGCAAACTTGGGTTTCACATGCTTTCGTTGTCAGTTATGTGCATGACGCACTCGGCAAGTTTCAACTTGTCGACGATCAATCTTTCCGTTGCTGTGGTTGAGTGTACTTCGAGCAGAAAGGTTTTCGAACTATTTCAAAATAAAAAGTACAATAAATGCAACTGATAGTGTGTACCTGTTAAAAACCAAGACGCCGAAACAAAAATGAGATCTAAATTTATGGAAAAATTGATGAAAATCAATAAGTCATCAAATTAATTTCTAATTGAAAGCAAGCAACGCTACCTCGAAATTATTAAAGAAGTAGAAGCTGTAAATAAAGCAAGTAAGAAATCTACGTTACAATATCGTCGCCTCAAACGTTACGATGTGCTAGGTCATGTCGATCTCATAGATATGCAGACTTGTCGTGATGGTGATTTCCGATATATTTTTAACTACCAGGATCATCTAAGTTTATAATTTTACGTCCTTTGAAAACGAAGACAGCAGAGGAAGCGGCTCACACATTATTGGATTTTTTTTGTATTTTGGGATCTCCTACCGTGTTGCAGTCGGACAACGGACGAGAGTTTGCTAATCGGGTAAGTGAAGAGTTAAGAAAGTGTGGCCCGAGCTAGCAATAATCCATGGCAAGAAGATATGTTACTTGCGTGAATGGAGGATAATAAGACTAAGCATTGGAGCGAAGGTCTTCGTTTTTGTCAGCTTCAGAAAAACAATGCATACCATAGCGGAATACGACAAACACCTTTTGAAGCAATGTTCGGTAAGCAATAATTTCAGTTCAGTACAAAAAGTAACAGTTTCTATTTCATTAAAGCAAGAAACGCTTATATTGGAATACACTCGTTGCCTGATTCTATCAAAAAAGTTTATAGAACTGAAGAAGATCTTGAAAAGGCACTTGCAACTACTGTGGAGGAAAAGAATTGTACTTGTGGTCCTAATGCAGAAAGTGTTGGAGTATCAACTCCGTCTCTTGAGGTAGAAAATACTGAAGCAACAGTTCGTGCCCTTGATATTGATATGGCAAAATTGGAACCTGTCTGTTGCATCTGCAAAAAAGAAACTGAAGGAGTCCACAAGTGTTATAGCTGTACGCAGGGTGTTTATGTCATCTGTGTCCAGAGTACAAGTAATACCAACGAGGGTTACGGAGTATCAGTTTTATGTTTTCGGTGTGCAAAAAGAAACACGATAACTTCAAATCAAAAGAAAGCTGTCGAAGGATTGAAAGAGCAGGTAGAGAAAATTAAGTTCACATCTAATAAAAAATTTCCCCTGATTGAGGTTGTCATCAGTTACTGTGCCTGTTCCAAGCCTTGACAGGAGCAAAGGAGATGAGCAAAACTTAATTGGCGTAGTTTTGGAGACAGCAAATGATGGACTTTATAAAATTGGAACCAAGAAAGGAATTATTGCCTCGCTGTATTCGATAAATTAAATTCAACCGTGTAAAGACACACTTTTGAAAATGACGTCCCAGAGATTGAATTCTCTCTGCGTCAGATTAGTAGCCAAAACTCTGTCTTCGGGGGCCAAAGTTTTTTGAAGTGTAACTGCAATAAGAAATGTCAAACAAATTTATGCAAATGTAAGAGAGCTAAAGTGCTTTGCAACTCGAAATGTCACCATTCAGACTCGTGTTCAAACAAGTAATGGTTTACACAGTTTTTCATATAATCTGATTTATTGTTATTTTTTGTGTTTGTTTTTTCATTTACGAAAACAGAGTTGTATTGGAAAAATTCCAATTCCGACATTTTTATTGTTAGTTAAGAAGGTAAAGGATACGCACACGTATACAGCTTGTTGATAACGCTGATAACAGTAAACAGTGTTTCGAATGTGCGCACCCTAAATTTTCTACTTACCTTTAATTTGCCTAATCCACTTAGGCAAAGTCCGAAGTTAATTTACACTTTTCGGACTTTGCCTGAGCCTCATTTAGCACACCTAAGTTTGTCCAGTTTCATACTAGGCAAATCCGGAAATTAAAAATGATTTTGGACTTGCTCAAAAATGCTCGGGCAATGTGCGAATTGCCTAGTACACAGTCAATCTTAGGTGTGCCGGCATAGTGGAGATTAGTTATGACAGTAACTGATAATAACGAAGATTAGGGTATTCATTTGAGAATGATCCATCTTAAATTAATTGACAATATTAAAAGATATGAAATAAAACGTGAATACAGGTTAATTTTAATGGCGTGAGAAGGAGGGAGGATAAAGATACCAATCAGCTAACATTATTTTTTGTCTTCCATAACCTTCTGAATATATTGAACATAAAAATCTTCTACTAACTGTTTGAAATAGATTTCTATTTATCCGTAGCATTTTATAAGATACTACATTGACTACTATATTGTGTTTTACTAAATAAAATAATAAACTCGGTATTTTACTGGTAACTGATAAACATTGCTAACAAAACTAATCAATACCTTATCGTATATTTAATGGGCAGCACTTGAGAAGCAATATGGTATATATGTATCTGATTTTCCAATTTACAAAATGTAGTGCATCAAATAATACGGAAAGTAAATACAGATGTTCGCATACGTATCCTAGAATAAATGTATGTACCTATTATTACATTAAAACAAGAGTAATTAAAATAGTTTATGTATGTAGAGGCACTTGTATAAAGAAAGAAGAGTCAAAACGTTACAGTAAACTATTCAACTTAGAATAAAACAATAAAAAAGTGTTAAAACACTTAAAGCGGCCTACAAAGGATTCCGGAAAGTCATTTAAAACGCACAAGGAGATATAGAGGCACGGTAGTGACCTTATTATCTTTCAATAGAATTGAGAGATCTACCTCTACATATTCTATTATCCACTTAGACCAAAGCGACCGAGTAATAGTTATTAGTTAAGCAGGTATTTATAATTACATTATTCCAATTTGCAGGTAATTTGAAACCTCTAAGCACGCGAGGCAAATATATACATACATACATCAACCTGTGTAGCAGTGCAGACTATCACTTTGGTAAATTCTATGATGGGTGATAGCATCAGCGACAGCGTTGCACAATTGACATTTAGGTGATGAGTGTAATGTACGGAGTCGATGAACCCTGAATTTGAAATTTACAGTTGGTCGACGAACCGTTCCTTTTGATCGAGCAGGTTTTTCTTGTAATTGGATGCATAATTGGCGTATAATGTTATATTTAAAACGCCGGATATGCGTATAATATTTAGTAATATAATGAACATCTAGACACAAGTGATGGAATTTTTTTTGACAAGTAGGATGGAAATAAATTCCAAATAAAAGGAAAGTTGCGTTTAAAATTAGAACGACTAATATTTCATTAGTACTTTTATTGGTTAAGAAACAGAAGAAAGTCGTCTAAACGTCCGATGGCTGATTATAACCCAGTATTTATGTCCTTTATGATTCTTGTGTAATAGATTTTTTATGCGCATACACTTGAGAATTGTTAAAAAATAGAATAATGGACATGACAACAAAGTTCAGCTTATGATTCGTATCGCTCCCAGTGCTAAGGAATAAGAGAATTATGGTTGAGTGAAATTTAGCTTTGCGTGGATAGTAATGAAGTCTTTTCGAACAAAGTAGGGAACTTACTTTTTGAAGTAGGAGGTACATAATAAAATAAGGAAATAAATGTGCGAGGGAACGTAATATTGTTCTATTCGGTTACCATCGTAGAACAAATATGCATTATAGCCATTTTCTTGCTTCCGTGAACAGGTAGTCTTCATATTAAAGACCTGCTGTACCCCACAGTCCTCTCAGTTAAGTTGTAATCATGTTGCGATCTGGTTCCCTTATGGTAGAGTACACTACAAGGCGCTATAATTAAACCATGTATAGATAAAAGCCTTGGATTATAAAATGTATATTAGTTGCTTATAATGATAAAACAAATATCCCTAGACAAGCAGTCACCTCCCAAATCGCAAAAAAAAACTGACTTCTGTAGGCAAACCAACGTGTTATTTTTGAGTAAAGAAAACCATTTAATGATCATCTAATAACTCGATCAACAAAGAAATCAAAATGATGATGGAAAATTAGCATATATTTAACTAAGACGAAGACAGAAACAGCGCTAAATGTCATTTCATTCATCAAGAAACTATAAACAACGATCCTGTAGAAACTGTGAACTGTTTCAGTGAATATTTTATGAGCACTTGTAATACTTCCATATGTGGTATCTATGTCCAAAACAGCTGTGCAGCCAATTATAACATCTCTACTATGTTTATGGACTCTGTTAGTGCGGATTCTGTTTTTTAATGGTTTGAAGTGATCCAGTACCATGTGTGGAACTGGTATAAGAATTGATCTGCTCAAGAGATGTCGACACATTATAAAATATCCAAGTTCATTAAGGATTTTAGTTTCTTTCATGGTAAATATTTATACATACAGTACATATGTAAATGATAAGAACTGTATGGGTTTATTTATGGATCATTCCAAAGCCTATTATGTCGTTAGTCACAATATGGTGCTACAGAAGATGGAAAGTATTGTGTTAGATGTATTACACATGATTGGCTGACATCGTATTTGTCAGATAGGAAGCAAGTAGTGATACTGAACAACAAAACTTCGTGTGAACAACTAAGTAAGACCCGAGTCCAACAGGGTCTAATCTTCAAACTACGTCTATTCAAGTGAGCGAAGTTGTCACCACAAAGTAGTCAAACATCAACAAAAATGATAGAAAAGATTGACCATTTATTGACCATCAGCGATTTCGATTGATCACTTTTTGCTTAGGCTACAGCCACTGTATTTTGGAGTCTAATGGCAAAAATGCTAAATTGGACGTTTGACCATGTTTCACCGGCAAATATTTTTTTAAATTTAACACTAGTCGAAAAGAATAAAAAAACAAATTAATATTTAATGAAATCAGCAGAATGGCAGAAAATGTAACAAGCTCTTGCTTCAGCATACTTAATCATAGCAAACCACAAAATATTGTTTGACCATACACCGGTTAATTTTTATCCGGCTTGAAAGATACATATGAGTTTTAAAGTTTATGGCATATTTCACTAACTTTGAGAGGTAGTCAAACGGTGAAAATTATACGATTTATTGTCTCCTGTTTCTAGAATACAGACAATTGAACATCATCTTTTGACCACCCACTGGTTAATTGTTATCCGATCTTGAAATTACATTTAAGACTTTCAAAGTTCATCGCACTTTTCAAAAACTTTGAGAGGTGGTGGAACAATGATTTTCAATTGTGTGTGGTCTAGAGGCACGAGACAATAAGCCGTACCAATTTCAGCGTTTGACCACCTCTCAAGGTTTGTGAAAAGTATATGCGATAAACTTTGAAATCCTTACATGTAACTTCGAAGTCGGATAAAATTTAAACAATTGGTGACCAAACAATGATTTGTGGCTTGCTACAATTCAGTGGCCTGAAGCAAGAGGTTGTTACATTTTCTGCGTTTAACTTTATTTCATTATAGATATTAATCTGTTTTCTCATTTTTTTTCTACCATTGTTTTCAGCAGAAGACAGCAGCTATATGGGAGTAAATACAGACTATTCCAGTTTAAACATAGGTATGTATGCAGTCAGTTCTTGACAAGTTCGTTAAGTGATATTACAACAATAGAACCAGGTGAACGCCAGCAAAATAGTGCTTATGAGCTTTACACCCATACAAAAGTAACGCGCTCTTGTTGCCTTTTAAGGATTAATGAACATTCCATTCAACAAGTTGAAGACACACAATTCTTAGGACCATGCATATATTCTGTATTAAACTGTCACAAACTTGCTATGTTATATACAGCCCTGCTGAATCAACTTCCTTGGAGGTGATAAAAAAATATGATTACGCCTGAAAGAGACTTTATTGATTAAGTCAAGCTGTATATATGTATATGCACGTATTTTTTTATGAGTATCTTTCTAAATTACTTTTCACTTCCTTTTATTTATTATTATTATTTAACTAATTGTACATAAGTATTTATGCTGACACAGTGAAGTGCAGCTGAAGTAGAAAAATACTGCATGTGTTTATTATATTTACTTCTTATCTAATCAATTGTTTATATTAATTATTAATTAATTAATTAAATTATTAATGATTTTCAAAATATAAAAGTTTTTAAATAAAATCTTACTTCACTTCTAAAGAATGTGATGACTCTAATAAAATACTAATACCTTTAAATTCCTACTATCTACTAACTATCCTTTTCTACTAAACATAGAATCGTATATCATGTAGTTGATGGTAGTAAATACATCCAATGGTAAATACAGTAATTATATTCATTCTTTATTACGTAAAGCAATTACACATAATTTCTCGTCGACATTGGAGAGAACAAGTGGTATTTCTTGATTGCGATGTACATATGTAGGTGTGCATAAAACGATACCTACCTGCTAAAAAGAATAAAATAATTTTCCTCATCTCTTTAATATGCGCTTATATAAGAGGATGTCGACGGACTACTGTACGCAACCAATTAAAAGTTTTAGTATCTATCTTATAACCAGCATTAGCCGTATATTGAATATAAGCTTTGGTGGTGAAAATGTCGCTAAAAGTTTACGTAGATTTTCTGGAAGAAAGTTTAAATTAATCGCTACAAAGTTAATTAGAATGTGGGCAATGTGAAGCTGTTTTATTTAATATTTAAAACTTTTTCGGAATATTACATCATGAAAATTTTACAGCTGAAAACGAGCTAATATACCGTATCAGGAAGTTTCCATATCAACCGAAGCATTTCTAGAGAAATATCTAAGTCGTAATGCTATGAGTGTTGCTGTGTTTGAAGAATATAATTTTAAACTGCAGAATCTCCTTATGAATACATTTTATAAAAAAGGTAGAAGAAGATTTCTAGGTGTTTTTAAAATATCCGGTCTATACTATCATTAATCTAGTTTCTATCAAATTTGAGATAAAAAAAGCAAACACCACCGATTCACTTTAGAGATTGTACATTTTAAAATAGGTACATATATGCTTTGATATTGGGAGTTTGTTGTTAATTTCTAACCAGTACGCGATTTATTTCAATGGCTTTGTATTAGAAAATGGCGAGATAAAAATACTTAAAACAAGGAAATATTTACCCAAAACAAAACGTTCATTAAATTAAAATGAAAATGTTATACATCTAAAGTTGTTTCTAGTAATAGCTGTCATTGTCTGCTATTTTCGGCCAGATTTTTATCGCAGTTGAAGGGAAAAGGTTTCATTCCTGCTTCTGCTTCCCAAGCAGTTAAAAGTAGACTTGTACTCTCAGCTTGTGGGGTTTTTATTCTGTTGTCAATTCTTCTGTAACTCTGCGATATTACAAAGCTTAATTCTTTCTCTAGGTTGAATGGACGTTGCCTATACATTTATTGGCAAAGTTCCAGAACCCAGATTATAGCAGATATTGAAAATGTATATTTTATTGTGTATTTTCATTCGCATAATTTTTACACATTTTCTGTGTGTTAACAAACAGTAAAATGTAGTTACAAGGGATAAATAGGGATACAAAAGATGGTTCCATGGCATGTTTAGAAGCCTTCTGATAGTTTAAAATATAAAACTTTGGTCGGAATGACTCACTATTATGGATTGAATTCAAATTAAAAACCTTGGAAACTGCAGACTCAATCATTTCTATTGGCAGAACGTTAAATTCAAATTCTAAAATTAATTATTTCCTTTTAAGGAAAAAATTCACTAAAGAATGGTAACATTTTTAGTTAAACTCTCATTGAATGATCTACAAATTCTTTCTATTTTACACAAATGTAGAAGGATATATAGATCATACCTATAACTGTATATTATTATTATTCCTCTCCTAACATTTATTTATCTAGAAAAATGCTTAATATATTTAAAGAAAAAAGTTTCAAAATCTCCACTTTTTCTGGTTTTCATTGACACATTTTTTTTTCATGGTTTCTGGTTTGTGGGGTTTGTTTTAATTTTAGTTTTATTTTTGAAGGGTTTCTCATTCTATGCATTTTTTTGGGCAATTGTTGAAAATAGCAGTCGCACGTTAATACTTGTAAATCACGTTTGCAATGAATAATACTGATTGAGCTATATTGAAATTATTTAAAATTACTGAATATATATGGCTTCCGGTAAAGTACCGAATATGTAGGGGAATTGCCCAGTTTTCTAGCCATGCGCTGATATTTGCTTGTGCATTAAAATACCAGTACTATTGCTAGCAACACTAAACGCATACGCATAAGTTCTGCCTATTACACAATAGGACAACAATTATTTAATAATCCATTTCTGTCGTAATATGGGCTGAGCAAAATATCGTTCATCGGAAAAAAGAGCAACTATACTTATTCTCTTAAATAAGAACAAAAGTTACGAGTTTATACAATAAACTCTCTCATGTTCTGCAAAAATGATTGCAAACGCTAAGAACTGGGAAAAAAGTCAAAGAAAATCGTGGTGGAAGAAAGAAAACTAGCTCTAAAGAAGAGAGCATGCAATGAGATATAGGAAGGTGTCATTATTAAATAGTACAGAGGTTAGATAAATCTAAAATAGTTTTATTTAATTCTGGTACGTACCAACAACACGTACTATGACTACCATCATCCGCATTTCAACCCAGATACACCTACGAGACGGTCTAATTTGGAGGCTCAAGTACTGTGGTATGGGGGTGTTTTTAGTGGTATGGCGTGTGTTCTTTACACAAGATGGAAGGTATAATGAATGCTGATGCCTACTTCAATATATTACAAACTATGCTTCTACTATATGCAGAGGAAGAAATGCCACTAAGATAGCTGTATATGCAGGGTAACGATCCGAAACGTGTTCGCGTAAAGCGAAAACATGATTTCGAGAAAATAACGTCCGTATTTTGGGTTGGCCGACACAATTGCTGGACTTAAACCCAATTGAAAATTTATAGGTGGAGTTGGAAAGGCTCTATCTGTCGCTAAATCGCAAAATAAAGATGAATCGTGGAGAATATGCCAAACTGAGTGGAAATGAAATTCAGTAGAAAAATGTAGGCGGCAACTTATAGTAAACTCGTTGCTTCGCAGATGTCAATAGGTGATAAACAATGAATGCTAAACAATTTAAGATCACCACTATTTTCATGCAAATGACTATACATTGTGTGTAGACATACATTAATACATTGATTTTGATTAACTGACTTTTGGGCAATGTTTCCTTACAAGCATGGAGATAAGTTTTAATCCGATTTATTTGGAAGTTTTTTTTCTTCTTAGCAATTCTTGAACATTTCTTTGCATATTACACGATTTTCACTACCACAAAAGTTCCTAATGAACGAATTTTCTCTGTCCTAGAAATTATATTCGGAATAAACAAACAGTGCGTGTGATCTATTGCAATCGATATTGAAAATTACTAAGCTAGTGACATTTCTTATTTCATTGATGCAGTCCTGATCGTTGCAAAGATCCAAGAGAAAATCGAGATAAAGCTAACACTTAAAATAAATTATGTTACTACGTTGTAGTTGACTGCTTACTTAACATACATCTATTCATACTTAACATACTAACCTCTAATGGTCTTAAACGTAAATTTAGCAGTTCATAACACCGCTATTCATTTGAGCATCTTTAATACAGTTAGCGCCTTTCTTATTTACTCTGTGATTTAGGCTTTAGTAAAATATACACATTTTTATGTATGGAACAATTTTAAGAACCTTATGATTACCTTAACATTTTTATTACAACTTATTTTGCACGCAAAACTTTATCCAAATTAGTCGGTTAAATTTACGTTTATTTATTCTCTTCTTCGTCATTAAAATTTAACATTTATTGCATTTTAAATAATTAATTGCGTACATCAATTATACACATCCTCGTTTGATTTTTTCATTCGAAAAATTCCAAATGTAAATGTTATGTGATTTCAACTGTTCCGAATTTCCGTTGTTTTCCCTTGCTGTTTTTTTTGCACCCTTGCGCTGTTGAAGGGTAAAATACACAAAGGCTTTAGTTATTCGTATCATCGTACGCCTCAAAGCTATTTGCGTGACGATTTTTCAAAAGAGTTTCCTCCCTTTTTATTTCATCAACTGAAAATATAAATGAATGTATATTTTTGTTTAAAAAATTTAAGCTTAAATTTGAAAAAGGTACACGGAAGGAAGATTAGTTTGAGCAATAGTTAAAAGTTAAATTTTAATGTCACATAATAGGTTGCAAAAGTAGTCGCCTCCCTCTAGATTATGAATGTATATAAACTTCATATTAGCTATACCTATTATTAACTAATCGCTATAGATAAACAGTAGCACAAGCATTAGTTTTTAAAATCAATATCTGTGGGCATTAAATAAATTATTATACTCTAAAGGTATATATAAAGCAGTATTGTAAACGATAAAATTATTGAATTGGCTATCAATAGTTGGAAAATGTATTATTTCAAGCGAATAATTTATTATATAAAACTGCAAATTAGTTTAATATTCTATAGCTACTTCAATTTTCGTCAGACTTTCTTCTTTGAAGGAAACACGCCGGCGATTGTATAGAAAGTCTGTTAAAGGTATAGTGAAGTTATATTGTGCTTCTGAAATTGGAAGTTTTTAAAGCTTGTTGCATATGTTACATATTCTATTTAACTTTTCATTGTCTCACAGTGAGGCACTTAACCACATTTAATAAGCAAATTGCACTGACGTATCCCATCTAAATCTTATTAAATTTAAATAAAGCAAACGCTTTGCAAAGTACTCCAAGTAATAACACAGTTTCAGACCGGCATTTAAGAGCTTTTATTATATGCATGTAGAGTATGTTATTACAGTCTATTGCAATTACAAATTAAGAGCCCTTGACAGTCACAATAACTTTCATGGCGTTGGGGTATCTCACCGTCATGCACATATTGTAAAGACTTGGCTTGTTGTTGGCGTTTTGACGTCGCTTGCATTATATATAGGTACACGTACGCAAGAATTAATTTATCAAGTCTACCCGGTAGTTGAAATTACTGACAATTACAGCCAGTTTAATTAGCGTAAGCAGTCTCAAAGCTGCATAAACAACCACAAAAGGGGAAACGTTTACCGGCAACGCGCGTAATAATAGTATTGTGTTGTGATGAGTAACATTCATCATTTGAAAGATTACTGATGGTAGACTACTGAATTTGAATTCAATTTCATTAGTTTGCAAGAAATATGTGCAAGAAATTCTTGAATTTTATTTGAAATTATTTAAGTATAAACATTTTTGCTCAAATTGATATGCATATGATTGTTATTACCAAATTTGTAACAACAATTTATTTTGAACAAATATAGTTTATGAGTGAATCATGATTCCATGATAATGTCTTAACATTTTATAAAAGAATTTTGCCCTGTGATGCAATTCATTGCGGCTGCTGCTAACTTGCATCATAGATTCTAGAATGGAACGATATAGCTAACACTGAAACTTAGATAACTGCATTAGTACTTTCAATGCTCACTAAGGCTGAATCTTGCTACCCTTGAGCACTTTTGTCTTCAAGTGATAACTCTGTCTGGTCGCGGGGTTGGAAGTACGACAGAAGAATAGGATAATTTTTTGTACATCATCACAAGTTCTCCGATTATAGATATCAAAAGGTCTGTCCGAGTCGTGTCCAGTGACATTGGGATTTGCCCGTTTTTGTTCGACAAGGAAAGAGCTGCATAGGCTACGGAAGGCTAAAGGAGAGCGTAATCAACGAAGATTATCATGTTAAGAGAGAATACATGAATACTAGAACAGAACACATGAAACACAAAGAATGGAATCACATCACGATAAGGAAATGTTATCAATAAAAATGTTTCCAAATGGTAATGATCCTTCGAGTGATCTTTTAGGGATGCCGACCAGAACAACCTAAACTGTATGTTCTGTATCATATCCTTAGCGAGAACTTTCTCCTTAAGCTTACGCAAGATCACTGCTTGGGCCACTTTGGCCAGAATTCATATTAAGCTAATAGGTTTGTAATCTTAGAAAAATATATGGTATGTATGAGTACATCTACCTTGCTTCCTTGCTTTAGTTGATATAGAACAGGCTGCCAATGCTGTATAGCGGTTCAGAGGCTTCGTCACTTACCTTTAGTTTAAAACCTTTGAACAATTTTCACAGCGAGACGTTTTTATAGAAAGAGACAATCTTATCCTACAATTTTTCCTGTTTAAAGTTCCTCAGCTCAAGGAGTTTGGCCGAGAGATAGTTTATTTGAGTGACATCGTAAGGATAAGGATCGGATTGCTAGTTTTAAGGTTGCTTTGTCGAGGACCTATTTCTCCCATTGATCCATTTTATCGATGGTCCAAAATGTAAAGGTGCTGTAGATAAAACGTGAAATTTCATTGACAAGAAGAACACAGCACTAGAGGGTAGAAAGTCATCACCAGAAGTGATCAAATTGGATTCTGATTGAGTGATAGGTCTGGGACACTTTCCACAACGATAGGGGAAGGAATGTTAACCAGATGTCTATATGACCAGATTTAGGAGGCCCACCCTCATTGAAAGATAGTTGGAGATTAGACGAATGAATAAGAATTCCTTTCAGCGAGACGGCATCGAAAAACTCGGAGGGATAGGCATTGGTGTCAAATTTTATGAAATTGATGGGATCTAAATCTATCACTAGATTGAAACCAGGCCTGGCTGATAAGGAAGACGTCAACATCACGATTTACCAGAAACTGCTCCAGCTCCACATTATTGCTTGTGATCCGCTAGGAAATAAAATTCCTACATTCAGCATGTTTTAAAAATCGTTTAAAATAAATTAACTTTTCGAACATTTTTCAAAACCAAAAATGATATAATCGTGGGTTTCTGTGTTTTAAGACAGAAATCTAGTTACCAATTTTCACATAATTCACGTTCTTATAATAAGAATGTCCTTTTTCACTCCTTTAGGTATTATGTAAACGAAGCTATTTCTTATCTAATTAATGCAGAAAGTGGCGGAAACATGTGCTAGTACACAATTCAAGTTAATTTTATCATTTCTGTGATTGCAAGTAACTAAACAATCTGTATATGGTAAATAGATGTATTGTGTACAAATCCCTAGGTTTACATTGACATTTACAATATATATGCACCTAAGGCATGCACGACAAGAATTTCTACGTGACAATTAACCTTAATAGCACTATATTGCGTGTGTGTTGAAGAGTTGCATAATTGGCGTGGCAAATTTAAATTTCAAATGTGACAAATGTTAAACGTGCATTATCTGCTTAGGTGCGAGAATGCAAAAAATATAAAATACAACTTCCAAGCCAGTGCAATGAAATGTGTCTGCATACATATGTATTTAACGATTATCAAGTTAATTGCGTAAGGTTGCAAGGCCAACCAACGTTTTCCGTATTGTTAAATAACAGTAAAGTTATTTTATATAGCAGGCAACAAAAACAGTAAACATAAATACTCGACATATAGAGACATAATCACTAATAACATAAAATTTAATTAATGAGCTAATTAATTGTGTAATTATAAATTCATAATACTTTTTGTATCAATCAATTATATTTATTATTATATTACATTTCAATGCTGTTCTACAAGATATTTTCCTTGCTTCTTCTACAAACTTGTACACTAATTGTAAGTATGAACTGTTAAATGATTTATAAAATTAAAATACGGATGACGATAAACACACTATCACAAATGGACTGCTGTTGCCACCACACAACAATGAAGTCAGAGATGTACACGATGCGATGTGCGAGTGATAAAGAAGATAAATATGAAAAACGTAGTACAGGAAAAGAAGTACCGAAGTAACCAATCTGAACCCTTGATTTTTCGTGATAAAATGAAAACTTTGAAGACCAGATAAAGAAAAAGGAAACTTGAACTGTTCTTCAAATAAACGTAATAATAGTTAGAGGGGAAGTAACGGCTGTCACAACGTTAACTAAACGCTAATTAAGATGAACGTAGAGCTAGTGGGGTTAGCAGCCAATGGAAGAATCCTTATTGAAAGGAAATAAGACTCATTTATCTAAACCTTAAGCTTTCGATTTTTATTAAAATCTTCCTCAGAAGGTAATTGATTAGAGTAAGAAGCTAGCAAACACAGAACATAACTTCGCACAGATATCCATTAATACTAGTGGTCATACTAGGAGCTTATATTAAGACTAGACACAACATGTTAAAAAACACAAAATGTATTGTGAATTAATTATTTATTATGAATTTATTAATTCACAATACATTTTGTGTTTTTTAACATGTTGTGTCTAGTCTTAATATAAGCTCCTAGTATGACCACTAGTATTAATGGATATCTGTGCGAAGTTATGTTCTGTGTTTGCTAGCTTCTTACTCTAATCAATTACCTTCTGAGGAAGATTTTAATAAAAATCGAAAGCTTAAGGTTTAGATAAATGAGTCTTATTTCCTTTCAATAAGGATTCTTCCATTGGCTGCTAACCCCACTAGCTCTACGTTCATCTTAATTAGCGTTTAGTAAACGTAATAATCTTACCACTGTTTCCAAACAAAGAACGCAATCGTCTGTTTTTTTTTTAAATAACAAATAGTATTATTGTTCCCAAGGCAGTTTAATAAACTATAATCTGGATCTTCGACAACAGGTGAGTTGCTCGAAATAATTTGCGATTACGTTGTCGGAAGTTACAGGGGCCATCTCGACTATAATTTGGCGAATGTGTGTCTGGCAAGTTACCAGTTTTGCTCCTGCCAATAATAATCAGTTATCATGTGCTTATACGATCAATTTTTGACTGTTACCGTATGACCGCCATCGTTTTCAACAAATTAAGCCTCAGTTATTCTACCGGACCACGTTGCGCACCAAATACTTACTTTTTGGGCATACAATAGTGTCTCGTGTTTTACGTTAAGATTTTGCTTATACCATATGCAGCAATTTTGTATATTTAGATACTCAAAGAATTGGAAATGTGCTTCGTCAGAGAAGAAAATTTCCTTTGAAAAACTTACAACAATTTTATGTGCTGATGTAACACTCAATCTGCATAAATTCGTCGCTCTTCATGATCTCTGGGCTGTACTTCTTGTTACCAGGTTTTGTGTGGATGTAAATTTAACTATTTATGCAAAATGTGTCAAAACTAGCTAAACGTGCACCGCGATGTCGCACACATGGCTTTCTCTATCTCCATTGCTTCCAGCCTCATAAATTTTTATTTACTGCGATGTGAATTGTTCACAGAGTAAGACGCTTAAATTGATCATAAGCGTGAACATCAATACACTGTTCATACAAAATTATTGTTGATGTGAAACAATTGTACAATTTTAACAAATGAGGTTTCTTTGGCATTTAACTAACTTCTAAGTAAGTAACAAATCCCAGAACGTTTTCGTTAAAGTTAAAATTTTAAACCACGCGTTATTTAATTAAGACCGGTTCCATTCCCTATATCGTTATTTTCCCTGTAAATCATAACCATCTTACCGTAAACTTTAATTATTATTTTAAATTGATCGCGATAACCCCAATGACATTTATTGTGGTTAATTAATTAAGATATGTAACATCTGTACTGGAAAATGAATTAATTTTTCCATCGACGCTATCATCAGAATATCTTCATATCCACCTACAAATATGGCAACGTTTTACGAAACTGTTGTCTCTAAAATCTCTTTTATTAACAACAGGATATTACAAGAACAGCAGACAAGAGTACCACTAGTATGTTAAGATGTAGCTACTCTTCATGGCATATCAGACAGAGCTACGAGATAGTTAATTAAAACGTATATCTTATCCACCGTGGTGAACCTACTTAAAGCGGATCATCATTGGTGCGGTCGCGACATTAAAGCTGGTTTCGCGTGAAATCAGCTCAGGTGCCCTCCAGCCATGACAAGAAAAGAAAGTTAGGCATTAAATTTAGTATACAGCACTCATACGGATATATGCTTTGGTAGAGGTGAAGAGATTTTAAATCGAAACTACCTTCCTCTTATTTCGTGATACCTACGTTAATAGGCCTGAACATATTAATACAACACGTTTGCCTCCATAAATCTGAAAATAATTGAAAGATCTTTTTTTTTTTTTTTTTTTTTTTTTTGGACTGCACGGGCGGAAAGACCGTAGAGGCAAACTCGGCCATAAAGGAGGCCTATTGTGCCCCCGTGCTGTTTTACTCCTCTTAGCCAGGTTGCACTCGGACAAAGAAGTCCGCAACCTGGTCGAGAGTTAGTTTTCTTAGTCCGGGATCGTCCAGACGTGCGACCCCGAAATAACTCCGCCTCTCCCTGTCCACTTCCGAGCAGTGGGCAAGAAGGTGGATTGGAGTTTCCTCCGCATTCCCACAGTTTCTACACAGGGGAGAGTTTACTATGCCCATGCAATGCAGGTGTTTGTTCAGTGCGCAGTGACCGGTTAAGATTCCTGTAAGTAACCTCAGCCTGACCCTGCTCATAGAGACTGCCTTGCGCAGTTTTTCCTCATACGGGCGAATGCCGAGAGTTTTACAGTGTCTCATGCCGGCAAGGGCATTCCAGTGGGAGCAATGCCTAGCAGCGAGTTCAGATCTGACAAAAGCTTTGATGCTGCCATAGGAGTTCCCACATGTGGGTTCTGGACCCACAAAAGGTCCCTCACTGGCGCCTCTAGCTAATTTGTCAGCCATCTCATTACCTCTGATTCCAGAGTGGCCTGGCACCCAACTCAGAGTTGTGCTGAGACGTTCCGCCAGTCTTACGAGAGTCTTATGGCAGTGTAGCACTACCTCAGAGTCAAATCTGACAGCCTGTAGTGCTCTGAGAGCAGCTTGACTGTCAGAAAGGATTTCCACTCCTCCATTAATCTGCGGGCAGTTTAATATACTTTCCGCGCAGGTCTGGATTGCGATTACTTCGGCTTGGAAAACGGTCGTAGTACTCCCCAGGCTGAAAGCTTCACCCTGAGTTTCACCATCTTTCCAAATTCCAATTCCCGTGCCGTTTGGCGTTTTAGAGGCGTCGACAAACCAGCGAGATACCTCCCGTCTTGGTTTGTGGACGGAAGATTTGGCACTCTCCTTGTTGGAGATGTTTACAATGTATCCCCCACTGAAGCTGAAAGTAGGCGAGATCTTGTCCGCCCTCATGGACAGTGGTGCTGTCTGCTCTATGTAGGTGAAGATGCTGGTATGATCTCCCGTTTTACCGGAGAAGCCCCTGCATCCACTACGTTTTGCCCTGTAGGCCCCTAGAACTGCCTCCGACCACAAGACAAGCTGCAGAGGAGGCAGGCCAAGGATCGCCTCCATCGCCGCAGTCGGCGTCGAAGACATGGCTCCAGTGATGCCATTGAAAGATCTTACTGTAAACAAAATTTTAATTGATAAGACGACAGCAGAATTTAATGTTGAATTTTATTCTAAAACTGATTTTTGCACCATCAAATATCAAGAAAGAATTTATTGTTTGTTTTTTAAGAAGACTAAGTAATCTTAACGCAAGTCAGTGACAAATAGCATAGGTATGTCATCGAACATTGTCAAATTTTTCATACTGAAAATAAGAACCCTTCCGTGTTTTTCATGTCAAAATTATTTTATAAACCTATTACCAATTTTCCTACTTCCTTTAGGGGGTATGTATGTTTCTTAAGAATCTTGAGAATAGGGTCCAAGTATATTAATTGACCACTATTTAGTGTTGTTTGCGAACATTCTAAAATGTGTCTTAATTATCTGATGGAACCTATATTTATCTGCACCAACAAAGAATCCTCCTTGCTCTTACTGTCCTGAATAGTGCTTATATTGTTTCATCATGTTCATGTTTTCAAGTCAAGTATAGACATTCATATTACGTAATGATGTACAAATGAAGAACACATTAAAAAACTGCTTGAACAAACTAACTATGAATGTATTAGGGTGGGGAAACGAATTGTCCCCACCTGCGTAATTTTACTTTGTAATACATCACGAAGAACAAGCTAAGAACTAAGATCAGATAGGTATGTACGTATTAACCGTAATATTTTAATACTTTCAATGTATGTATATTCCCCCTATTATTAACAGTATTAGTACAGTCAATGAAATGCAACAAATCTAAACTTATCTGCAAGCTATTTATCCAAATGGATTCATTCGATGAAGTCTGTGACTGTATGTCGAGAACCCCACTTTTGAAATGATAAATTATCTCGTGTATTGTGTATTGTAAATACATTACCAACTATATAATAAGAAAAGGCGATTTTGCTCCCTCGTGGAACAGATGTAAATATGAACACTGCATACCATAAAACATAACTAGAACGTTAAAAATGTTAAAGTTGATTAGAATGAAACTAGGCCTATTTTTTTCTACAACCTCTGCATTTACTTGCAGCTTCGCATTGCAGAACCGAACATAGAGATAAAGAAATGATGGCCAACACGTGGTTTTACTGAAGTCAATAACAAACTATTAGTTGGACGAAGTCAAATAATAATAATAATAATAATGTATATTCGCCCAACAGATATAAGATCCAATTATAGGACAAGGTAATATAAACATATGCAATATCGAATACAAATAGATAAACCTATAACTAATCTTAAAACTAAACTACAAACAACATGACCATACACAACATCATACATTCAACAAATCTACGCAAATCTAGACATAATGATAACTACCATTACATTGATTTAATATGGTTGGTAAAGAAAACAAGTTGATGTCAATACTGTTACAAGACATATTATTATAGCAACGACATATTCTATATACAGGAGATTTGAACATAATAGTTGTTTTTGGTGGAACACAATAAAAAGTATTCGTTGATCTGGTCGCTTGTCCAGGAACCAGAAAGTTAAGTTTGGCCAGTAGTTCAGGCAGGTCAATTTTGTTGTGTAAAAGCGAATACAAAAACTTAATATCGCTATAACACCTGCGAAGTTCCAAAGGTTCCACGTTAAATGTAGCCAAAAGGTTACCATTACTGTATCCACGAGGCAGATATTCTCCTGTACGCCTGAAACTCATATATTTTAGGAGACGTCTTTGAACCTGCTCCAGGAGACATATGTGCGACTTATAAAACGGTGACCATGCCAGAGATGCATATTCCAGTTTTGATCGGACGTAGGAAAAGTATAGCGGTAATATGCATTCAATTGATGAAAACAATCGTGTTGATCTGATCACGAAACCCAGAGTCCTCAAAGAAGCGTTAGCTATTGTATGGATATGCGTCAAGAATGATAATTTCGCATCGAAAGTAACACCTAAATGCTTTATATTGACAGACCTCTCAAGTTGAACATCATTCAATGCGTAATCAAAGTTAGTTGGGTTATTTTTTCTGGTGAAGGTAACAATTCTACACTTGGATATATTGAGATGTAACCTGTCATTCAGAAATCACGTTTGAAGTTTATTCAGTTGTTCCTGAAGAAAAATTCAGTCTGTAAGATCGTTTACGGCTTGAAATATTTTTAAATCATCTGCAAAGAGCAACTTGTGGCAGTCCAGTCCATCGACCACATCATTGATAAACATTGTGAAGAGTAATGATATATATTAGTTCCTTGCGGCACACCTGAGGTAGAATAAAAATTTTGAAACTTGTGTCCTTTGTGATGGACATAATCACTCCGGTTCATGAGATAAGAAGTGAATAAAGCAACAAGAGATGGAGAGAAACCGATATTTTTTAGCTTATGTAACAGTATACGACGATCTATATTCAGTCTGTGAAAATAACGTCAACCTGAATATTCCGATCAAGATTTTCACTTAAGTATTGTGTGAAAGTTGCAAGGTTTCTAACAGTTGACCGTTTATTAACGAATCCATGCTGGGAGGTGTTTAGAAATGACGGAGGTGTTTAGAAATGACTTCAATTGGGAATAAATTGCAGAGTGCAGGCACTTTTCAAAGATTTTGGCAAAGTTGTTGATGTTCGCAATAGGACGATAATTTTCTACACATCTTGCCTCTCCCTTCTTGAAAACTGGTGTTACTGTTGCAATTTTCCAGCAAGCGGGAAAAGCACATGATCTAATTGCGATGTTAAACAGTACACCCAATGGAGCAGCAAAAGTACCAGCACAATCTTTAAGCAAAAAGCTGGGAATACAATCATCACCCATAGCATTAGAGTTTTTAAGATTTTTCAGCAGTGAAACACATCCTCCTCATTAATGAAAGGAACATCAATGTGGACATTGTCGGATTTTGCTTTTATAAGAACAGGAGGAGTGGAAGTAGGCTGAAGATAAACTGATTGAAAGGAATATGCAAAAGCATTAATAATAGATTCAGGTTTTGCAAGTTGATCTCCATTGGAATTCACAAGTGTAGAGGGTAAGCCAGATCCACCAATCCTACTACAAACAAAATTCCAAAACAACATGGGATTGTCTTTTATTGAAAATTGTGCTTTATTTAAGTAGTATTGGTATTAATAATTTAGAATTAGTTTTTACTTTTTGCGTAGTGTTTTGTATACATTTTAATAATTAATTGAAATTATGTTGAGAATGTAATCGCCTACCACATAACAACCATCAATTAACACGTATGCACTTTTATCGATATATTTCAGTATTTATACTAGTAATTTTTTACCGTTTCAATTAGAATGGTTCAATGATTTAGTAACAACTGTAAAAAATGCTATAAACCAATGTTTACACCGCAATTAATAGACCTTAAAATCTGCAATGAAACGGCCGTAAAAAGATGCCATAGCTATTAAAATTAATTGCAATATTAATTAGCTAAATAGCGTTGTCCAAACATTTCTCACAGTCAGTATGGGTAAAATACAATATTCTTAAATTTATCTAAACATCTATCTAAGAAATGAATGTTTATTTAACATATTTAGCTGTGCCAAATGCACAACATAAAGTTTATAACGTCCGTGTATAGTCACTCTTTCTTGGAAACACATTACATGATTTCACAATAATTTTTAGTAGGCGTTAAACACCAATATCAACTTAGTGTAATAGTAGCCTTTGAACTCTGGCCTGTTCTGTGGTAACGAACGGAGTACTATTTGAATCATTCATCTTACGAACGAACCTGGACCCGTCGATATTTAATATATCGAAGAGTTACGTCATGTGTAAATCGCAAGAAAAATCAATTTAGTTCAATTATTAGACGGTTAGCAAATCTGTTGTAAACATGTAGATAACATAGGGTAATTAATATAAAATAGATTGCAACTAGTATATATAGAGTTTCTCACAAATTCGGGCCAAATGAATGTATCTAATAAATAGTAACTAAAAAAAGGGAGAATGGTAATCAACCTTAAATTTATTATTGAAAAAATGTAAATCTTAGTAAATTCTAGATGCGCCTACACCGATGCATCCCTGAATCATAAGTCATACAATCATACACCCATAGGTGCGTGTGACTTAAACTTACAAAAAATAACTCAAAAATAGAGAGTATCCCTCTGGGCAAATCTTCTAGGGTTGAGATACTCCAAGATATTCCACCAACGAGTATAGAGCAAAAGCCTTGCTAGAACTAAGCAGGAACAGACTACAAAATCTCACAGATTTTCTTGCAGGGCATTGATATCTTGGGGAATACATAACAAGGATAGGTCCGAAATAGAGTAGCGACTGCAGGTTCTGCTATTACGGAAACCTGCGCCAATTATCTCGGCGGAGATGCCATAGATGAAGAAGGAATAGCTTTTCTGAAACCATCACAATGATTGCAGTTTATTAAAGCTCTTAGCCTGGACGAGCAGCTCTGAGAATAGGCAAACCCCAGCAGCTTACAGCTCTTCTTCTTTAGTTCTTATAAAAACTCCATTTTAGTAGTAATAAATAAAATGTTAATTTGTTTTCTGCATCCAATTTCACAACTTTTTCTTGGAGCATTCAAAATAAATCTCCATTTCTAATTTTAATAACTTTGTGTGCTTGACTGTCAGGAAGTTTATAGTTTTTTATTTGAGTATATATCTATCTAGACTAAAAATTGAGTTCTCATTATATTAGGAGTTATGAATTGTCTATATGCACCAAATTCATTTACATTCACATATTTTTTCATGAACACCTACAGAAATTATAAAATGTAAAACCAAATGCTTTAAAAAGCACATCAACGTCGTAATTTGCTACGACATTGAAAAACAGTAAAAACATATAAACGATAAGATCAATCACAGATCATTAAGGTTAAAAAACCTCATCCGTAAATAAAGATTGCTTCTTGATTACAAAGAGAGAATGTCTATGTCGCGTCTATTTACCAATGTTGAATCTTATGGCTCATTATTTCTTGCGTTCCCATCTATGAGAAGATGAAAAAGGTTTACCTTAAGTAGTTTAATAATCAACAACAGTTACTTTTGTCTATTAAGAAAACACTAGGTACAAGATATCGATGAAGTTCAATAACATCCAATAAGTACATTGAGCGACATTAAAGTCGAGTTAAAAATTAAAGAAATACTTTGTCGATAATCAATTTCTTGTGTTATCTGATTGCGAGTTTATGGAAAGACTCCATGAATACGTGTTTAATGACTTGCAAGAATGACGCTAGTTTTAAAAATACAGGTTACACAGTATATCATGTGGCAATGAAATGCGAAAACTGATACATACATATGTAGCTATGTTACATATCCGTTACGTACTAACCTTTTCAAATTAAATGCGAGATTTTCACTGGAGAATGTGTGTTTAGTATATATAGAATTTCCTCTAAAGCAAAGTCTTTATCTACTAAGTGGGAATTCATCACTACAAAATTCATAATTAATTTGAAAAAAGTTGTACAATTTTGAAGCACTAATAAGTCTCTCAGCCTGATTGTTATATAATAATGCTAGATTGAATCATTCTTTAAAAAAGCAACAATGAACTAGTGCAGTATTAACTTTAATTGGCTTATATGACACAAGCCTTCGATAAGTAGCAGGTTTTAACAGAAAGTTGGTATATTCTACCATGTATGTATGTGTAGTTCCTACAGACGTGGAGTGTAGTATATCCCGTTAAATTTTACCTGAACAGAATTGGAAATTTTATTCGCATAATGTACTAAATAGTTCTTACAAATTATCAATTAATTGAGTAGCAATATACATACTGAATTTTTATTGCTCATACAGAATCATTATTAGAATTTTTAGAGATTCTCTCATCATGCTTTCTCACGTAAAAATTTAGTTATAAAAAATGCGGTGCTTACTCATTAAGTATTTGTTTAGAAATATCTTGTTCTCAGAAAATAATTATCATCACTCATGAACAATGTAATGCGGGTATAATTGGTGTAATAAACGACGTACTTTACAAGCCCTATGTATTTAATTAGGCGTTACCGCATAGTTTCCATGATGACATATTTTGTCATTGGTTACTCTTGGCGCGAATACTATGTAAATACCTTGTTTGTTCAATGTGTAAAGTTAACAAAGAAGACAAGTATGTATATAAGCAGTTGAATGTATACTTGCACTCTTTAGTAAATTATTTGTTAATTATACTAGTTTTGTTAAATTTTAAATACTTAAGTATAAGATTTGTTTCTTGCTGTTTATGTGTGATGATTAATTAGCAAAAAATAAAACACGTGTACTCAAAATTTTACACCACAATTTGAATAGTAGTAACTAGTTAACTAAAAACAAAATTTGCATTAAATTTGCATAAAACGTTACTTACATCATCCTCGATGACGTTTTATTTGAGATTTAATTTCATCAAAAACGTGTATAATAGAGGCTGTCTACTGACGACAGAATACTTTTTTAGAAAACGTTATATAATGTTACTTAAATCAAACGTTAGAACAATGATAAGAAGCTTAAATTATGTTGGATATTTGTCAGCAACTTAAAATGCGGTATATTAATGTGTCAGAACATAGTAATACATAACCTAATACTGGATATTTTTAGAACTAGATAATCACTATTGGTACGAAGAATTAGTGATAAACAAAAACATATAATTGAATTTAATGTGTAGTAAAAAAAATATGTGACACTAGTTTGAGATAAACGTAATGACAAAATTTCTAGTTCAGATACCGACTAATTAAATAGTACGATAAATAAAGAAATTTGTGCTGTATTGCTTTGAGCATTGGGAGATGGCGTTTGAGAAAAATTACATTAAAAACGAGGTAGTTCAAAATTTTGATAAAACAAAGTCAATATTAGGGCATTTTTAATTGGAATAACTGTCTTAATTAGGTTAATGAAGGCTTTGTTTCAAACATTTCCACATAAGGCATCTTCAATAAATTAAGCAGCAAAGATTAATTGCAATATCTCGTATGTTATAAATGATATTGAAAGCTGATAGCAAAAATAGTTTATTTTAATATTTACTAATATGAAATATAGTACAATAAAAATTTTTAGATTTATTGTAATCTCGCACCTTTTTTCCGAATACCTGCCCTTAATATCTGAATCTTCTTGTGAAAACCTCGCTTGATATTTGTATCTTTCAATAGGTCGAAGCTTCGGACAATTAGGGGGATTTATGTATTTTTGCGACGTTGTTGCTATGTGTTTCCTTGCCTGAATAAATTCAAAATTCCGTGAGCATAGTGAGCATAGTGAGCTGACGCCACGCTGTTGGGCCAAAATATTGAGAATCGTGTATGCTTGCACTAGAGTGACACGAAGCGTTGCCTTAATACTACTGTCGGTAGCTAGATAGCTTGCTATGCCAGGATCTTCTGGTCGAACTTATTGCCAACTTTCTGTAACATCGAGTCGGTTAAATAATTCTCCCTTTTCTAATTGTGTAGGTCTCTTTTTCAGATTTTTCTTTGCTGTTTGCGCGTTTGTAGTTGTTCCTCTTCATGAAGATTTGAATATTTCCTATTGATGGTTGCTTTCTTTACCAACTCTCACATTGACACTGATCAAATTTTTCTATGTGCGGCATCTAAATTCGAACCCATAGAACTTGTCTTTGACGTCATCCTGGGAGATCACCCAAGGTAGTCAATTCTCCAAATTTCTTAGTTACTTTTGCAGCACGTCTCTTCATCCTTTGATACATTGCATAGTTTTGAAATTGCTCGTAAAGAAGTGGATCTTCCGTGCAATAAATCTTGATGATTAATGTACGTATTGTAGCATTGATTCGTGGAATGGTGAATTGGACAACGTTTCCATGTAAACTGAAGTATCCTGACGTGTTTCTTAAGAAGCGAAGTATTGCTTGACACATCTACGGTGATCAGAAAAATACTTACATTTACGCAATGCAAGTATTTCATACATAACCACGACAGAGAAACTCCGGCTAACGTGACACAGTAATATATATCACAAATACCTATTCTGTTTCTATGATTTCAGATACCCAACACCGAAAGATGCCAACCCAACAATACCTGAGGACCACCAGAATGACATCCCAAGAGGAAGTGAGGCTGGAAGAAGACGAGCCCACCTGCACAGTAGGCCTGACAACCAACACACTCATTTCATGCACATGCCTTACAAGTTGTATCGAAATTTTATTATATATACTATTTAGCGACGTATGAAGGCTGGCAGTCTCATTTCTGATTTAGTTTAAAAAATGGTTAACATTTTTTAAATCCAATATTAGCATTAATAAATGAACTGGTGTAGTTTTCTACATTAAAAGTGATAAAAACAAAGTGCAAAGTAGTAAGTACAGATTTATTAAAACTTGTGAAGTGCATAATTTTTAAGACTTACATTCTTATAAGAGAAGCAAGTGGAAGAGAAACATTCTTTGACTGTAAAGAGGATTTTCAAAAATTATGGTTTAGAGGAATAAAAGATGGAGAAAAATGTGGCTAGGGTGTAGTATGAAAATGAAAAAGTTAAACTAATTTCTAGGACTACGTCTAATAAGCCCATGTTTGTCTTATTTCACACCAACTGGTTTCAATATGTTAAAAAAAGGACCAAAATCACTTTTAGTTAGTGATATAAACCAACGTTAAAACAGCATACTGTGCTATCTCGACGTATGATGCTGCTACGATGTTTGGACCTCAACATAGTAGAACACGTTTGAAATAATCCATATCAATGAAAGGGTCAAAAAAACTAAACAAAGGGTCTAAATTACATAATTGTAAAAAATACTACAATACGCAATTCCTCGTAATTCTATAAGTTAACTACAACCTCATCAGTTGTAGGAGTGGTTACACCGAATATTAGAAAAACAATAAAAATTGTAGTCGAGTTGTATATCTGTATTTTCTTTTTCTGAAATGCTTCTTCCAGGAAAACGTACTGTCCACAGTTTTCTCCGTAAAATTAGTATATTTACATCAAAGCAATTAATTAAGTAATGATTTACTTTTGATAGTTTATAATTCTAAATAACTAATTTATATGTTGCTATGACCTCTCAATAATATATTTTTACTAATTAACGCAAATTTATAACTAACATAATAAGAAGGTTTAGACCTGGTGGAACTTACGCGCATATTGTTCGAGAACACTCCATCGGTAAAATTAATTGTATAAATCAGAGATTGATTCGTCGGACCACATTTATCTATAACCACAGAATTTAATTGGAAACAGATGGGATCTAGGTATCAATCTTCTCTTTCAATCCGCTGCTGACTACAACATGACGTCCTCTGATATGCTTTAGCTAAAATCTAATAGATACATTCAATAAGAGTACCTATCTGTTTCTTGGTTCTGAAAGACTAATTACATGGATCTTAATTTTGTTTCTGGACAAAAATATAAATAGGAAATATTTTTGCATTACAATCTGTAATATCAATGTTTACTGCACTTGTCAGTCTTGCATTTCTTTGCCTTGATGTATAGACACATAAAAATCATAATTAGAGTAGGCTATGTGAATGGATTGTTACTTTAGCCACTTTCACATAATGATATTTATTCCTCGACATTTAATTTGAGGTTATAAACTTTGGTGATAATAAAACATTTAAAATGCCAAATAATAAATGTCATTATGTGGTAGTGGCTAAAGCAACGATCAAAAACATTTACATAGTCTACACTAATTATGTTTTTTTTTCGATGGCACGTTACTTGATCACTTTAAAATATCTATTCTGTTAGCAAGATCCCTATTTAATAGTCTTTAGAAAAATTGAAAATGAAAATAATATTAACGAGATAGTAATATCCATATACACGTTCGTAATATACATATTTTTCTGAATGTTTTGGATTTGGTTAATGTTTGTCTGCAAATTATAATCGGTTATAAACCAATTTAAAACAATTTCCATATCTCCAAATTTGTTTGGCATACCTAAATATTAATATCATTTTTACATATATCCAGATGACCTGAATTGAATTGGATTTTGTTCACTCTTACGACTGTTAGATCGATTTTGCTATTATTCCTCTTTTGTTCTTCATTGTATCATTTGTGATAAAGTAATTTCATTTTAATGCTGCTTGTAATCCGGATATTTTTTTACTTGTCTATATTTCTCCTTCTGTAAATTAACTAGCTCATAGTTTGTTTTAGCAACTCATTAACTTCTGTATGTCTGCATATGTTAAACTTCTATTCTTCGTACACATTAGTCTTTGTTCTTCATCTCTGTTTTCGTCATTATTTCTTGAAAGCAACATGTTCCGCTTAGTTACTTCCATATTTAATTTTAACTATTCCATTTTATCACCAGCACTGCAACTTTCTGCTCATTACTTCCTGATGACCTTTCTACTTTACTAATAATGAAGTTTGTTTATGACATCTATTTTTAAATATGTATTGCTATTATTATTTAAACGAAATCCTCAATATTAGAGAAGCTGGTTTCCTAAATTAGTTTGTATATAATATTTTTTTATATTTTATCTTATAATAACGAGAAGATATTTCTTTTAAGGTCATTTTCCTCGTGTCAATCTTTTACATAACAATAAAGTAAAGCTGCGTACATTCATCACTTCGTTTGCAATTCATAAAGCATTTGGACACGGAGCAAACATTATTCAATGCCTTTTCCTCGAGGTATTCAACCTTGTACCTAGCATAATTTGTAAACTAGACGTAAACCATATGTCAACAAAGCTACGCACGCGTTTACTAAACACCGATACCGAATAATAAAACTTGAGGAAAGAAAATAACATTACGACACAGTCGCGTAGAAGATGCGAACACGGTTTCGGGTAACTGTTGTAAAAGGAAGAAGAAAATTGTGATGCGCAAAATAACTTATCTTAAAAGCCCGTTCCTCAAACCGGAGATTGAATAAAATTCAGTCGGGTCTTGATACACTTTCGGGGTAATAAATCGCGCAAATGAGAAATAATTTAAAATTTGCAGTAAAAAAATTTAAAGTGCTGCATGTCAGCTTAGGTCATTTCCAGATAAAAACAAGAGATAGATAGACAATATTTAATTAATTTTTAATACGTACGTATGCATCTTATTTTTCCCCATACTGATCCTCTTCTAATCGCAGAAAGCTGTAGAATATTTATACAATCCTTCCAAAATGTAGAAGCGGGCAAAACAATAACAAAAAAGAGAACACAGAATTTAAATGTCACTAGATATTTTAATGTTGACGATACATTAGCGGACACTACACTATACAGCGAAGTGAAGGGTCACAAACCAGTCACAATCATGGGAGGAGAGGCGGGAAATCGCCTTAATAGTTTTGAATCTTGAATTGCTGTTGCGCACGAAAAGTATTTACTAAATACTATTTCCATCTATGAGAGACGAGCTGCGTTAACACAGCGAAATGTTATAAATCTTTGTCGTAAACCATAGAATACAGTTGCCGGTAATCATGTAGTTAACAACTTTACTACTACAGGATACTATTTAATTACTAAATTGTGTAATATAGAGTGATGAGACGAGAGGGTAATATACAGAGTATCTAAAAATCGAGACTTATACATGCATAAGAAAATATACAAGTTTCATAATAAATTATTATTCGGTTCAAAACGCAAATATCAAATAAAGACATTTTTAAATTTCGCTGACATTTGAAATTGGCTTTAAGAAATTGTCAAATTTATTCATTTATAATATATAATTTGGTCAAAACATGTAAAAACTAAATTTTCGGTAAAGAATCAAATTTGAAGCATGGATGGAGAACATAGCCGGATTTAAGACAGGGCAATTGAGGTGATTCCCCGAAGCTCAAGAAGAATGACAAATGCGAACAAAACATGTAACAAGCTATTTCAGAATTGATCTCTGGTGTTGATCTTTCTTTTTAGACGTTGTCCAAAATGTGAGTTTTTAACAGTATGTACGATAGACATCATCGGCAATTGAATCACCAATCTGTAGTGACAGCAATTGAATCTTTTAGATCACTCGTACAATCTAATATATTTATTTAAAAAGCACGGAAAAAAAACCTAATCTTTAGATTATGGTAACACATAACAATCAACAAGAGAACGATTTTGTATTTCTGTATTTGATAACCTCTCGTTATAAACTGTCCGACGACTTTAATCCATCCAAAATTATATACTAGTCAATACAGAAATGCGTACGAATAATCTTTGAAAATTGAACCGATTTACTGTACTTTTTATGAATGTAAACCAAAATCATCAAAGTAAATGACATACTATAAAATTTTTAATGAAAATAATTTTAGGGGTACATTTTCCATCATTCAGATATTGCCAAGAATGTGTTTAGTGCTTGTAGTATTAAACTTTAGTGTGGAAAGGTTCTTTAGAAAAATAAAATACTTAATAGTCATGTTTCGGATCTGACGACGGGGATTTGCAGGGAATTGAACCAATATTTTACACATGATGATTAGACAGATGAAAGCGTATGCAATGAGAGAAGTTAGCAGTAGTGAGTTTTGCCGTGTTCAATTTTATTTTAAAATAAGAATCTTTGCCACACATTCAACATTCACACCATTAGGATTTTCCGGGACGATTGGAATAGAGTAAAAACTTTATCTTCGTATTTAGGGGTATTCGGTCCTGCCTGCCGACAAAGTAGTTGACGACATAGAAAAAAATAATCGAAGGTAAGGCTACTACACATTAATGAAAGAGAAATAATCGGTGTACGTATAAATAAGTAAAAGAAGTAAGGGTACTAAACCATGCAATATTAAGGAATGTTTTTGTTTAACTTTTAAAGATGCTGATAAAGATGGCAAGCGAAGATTAAGCGGCAATACAACTATTAATATTCGTCTTGATTTCGACTACTGTATTGTTTAATCTAAAGTAGATGAAATGAAATCTTATGGGGAATTTAGTCGTAAGAAAGTCATACGCAGATCTATAAGAGGTTTTGATGATACCATAGGATGCTTGTTCTATACGCAAAGAGTCCATCTATTGAAATCTCTAACTGGGTTTATATAAATCCCCAGATTACCTGAACTCCTGAATTACCCACGTTAATTTGGCCGCCTTAATAAAATCCATATTAACGTAATATATGAAATATATTAAATGTTAACCGAGGTACAGTATATAAGACGCTTGTTGAATTTAACAGTTGATTTTGTTAAATGTACTAAAGTGAACGTTACAACATTGGAAGCTGTTGAATTTTTAAATCGTAGGGTTTCTGTTTGACCTAAGGCTGCACACGAAGTCCGTTGACCGCAGGGGTTTTTACATTCGAAGGTTTTAGAGATCTGCGACAGAACGACCAAATCGCCGATGGGTGCTAATCTGCTATCGACAAGATTCTCCGAGTTTTCATACGAGGATCGAAATGCTCAGAAAGCAGCTACAGCTGAATTCCTACCACAAAAAATATGTTTGTTGTATATCAGAAATAGTATAGTTTCTAATGTTACATTTTGAGCAACATCAGAGCTATTTATTAGTAGTAATGCTACGTGTCGCAACTCAAAAAATTTTGACTTTCAGAATTTAATACAGTTCTTAGTGTATGTATAAAAGTAATAATCACACAAGTGAAGTCTGGGTCTGTTAGGAAAAAAAGTGGTATCTCAGGAATTTGTTACAGAACTTCACTTTTAAATGTGGAGAATGTGTCACTCTCAAATGATCCTGTGAAGTATATAACCTGGTATGATCTCGTCGGTTGAATATTATTCTGATGTAATGCTTTATAATTAGATGACATCGACTTTAAATATTTTGAATTTAATTAATTCTATTCCTTAGCAGTGGATTTATTTGAACCATACCTACGTTTAATTTAGATACACTTTTCTAATGAGAAAGTAATAGAAGCTGCAGAAACCTGATTTACAGAGCAAGATAAACATGATATGTTTGAAATGGCTAGAGGTATTTCAGGTTCGTTGCAATGAATCTATTAATTTCTAAGCAGAGTAAATATTAAAACATTTTGAGATTTGCTTCTATAACAGGCAGAAAAAAAATTAGCTTAGTATACGATACACCAACATCGACGTGGTAATTTTTAGCAAGACGCAAAGTGAAATAGCGAGATTGGAAACATTCTTTTATTTGGTTTCTTTTTAAACTGTTAATTTTTCGCGGTATATTTTTTTGTTGAACTTACAATATCCCTTTTTATGGCTTCACTATCAAGCCATATAGTTTTTACATTTAATATTAAAGATTTCGCTGTTGTTATATTTCTCTCTTGTATTTTTTACTTTATTACACGTTGCACGTTTTCTCTTGGTTTTTTTTGAAATTACGTTCCAAATCATTACCGAAGTATTTACATTTTGTAAAATGTCGCCCCAATAAAATTATTCATTTGAATGGCATCAAAAAATAATTTATCAAAGTCTATATACATTACTCCAATTATTAACATTGTAACGCTAATATTACTTTATCCAAGTAAGGCTATTTGTCTGTGTCATCATTTCGTGGCGTTAAGTTTTGTGCTTCTTAGCAGGACGACGTCGGCGTTTTAAGCCACTGCCAATCCATCGTATTGCAATACTAATAATATATATTGCAGATTCACGAATTTCCCATTTCCGAAAGGTGTATTAATAACTTTTCAACATTGCTCGTAGCTTTACGTCTAGCTTTGCGTTTTACCTCTTATTAAAATGAGGGTTTGAAAGAGATCGATTATTTTTAAATTTTGTCGACATTTTATACACTCCTGATTAAAAAGTTCCAGTTTTTTCATGCAATTTTTTAGAAACTAAGGTAATAATAGCAGTTTTTATAAAATTGAAGTACAAAGTTAGTCCAGGTGATTATTACTTTACGATAAAGGATGATTTGTTAGACTTGTTAACATACTTCTCTGTTGCAATTAAAACAACCAATTCTGTTTCAATTAATACTTAGAGTAATAGATAATACTTCGTTATGATTTTAAATTTCGAATAAATTTACTGTTTGATAGCTATAGCAAATAATAACTTAATTGACAAAGATTAAACGAAGTATGTATTTCATCGCTCCCCAAAGAAAATAATATCATATGTCTAGCGATCGTGAGGGCCAATAGTATTTTCATCCAATCCATTTATCCATGTACAATACTAAAGTGAAATTGCGCTCTATCATGCATGAGAAAATGATCCAGCATGAGTTGCAGTTCGAAATCACCAAGTAGATTCACGAGAGTGTTTTGACAAAATTCTAAGAAATTTGGGCCACTTAACAGATTTGGTGTTATAATTGATCCGATCAAATAATAAATAGCTACCATCAGAACACTGATTTCCTGTTGGAGATATCGCTGAGATATTGATTGGCCAGAATTGCAAGATAATTATGCACATTTATTGTATCTTTGCGGATAAAACAAGTCCTGCCAGCAAAAACAGTTTCTTCGGTCCTAACTTAAAATAAATTCACACCATATCACTCACTGAACCATATTCAGAGGCAGCAACTTTTGCACTTTTGGACATAATAGTTAGTTAATTAGTTTGTTTTTAAATTACAAACTTATTGAAATTAACTTCTACTATTTATAAAGCTATTGTCATCTAACAAGCTACTTAACAGCTCACCGCCAGGAGGCGACCTATTCACAATATTCCACTAATGATCTTGTCGCATAATCGAGAACTGATAACTGTCCGACGACTACGTTTCGGTGACACAAACAATGTCGAAATTGGAAATGTTTATATGAAATTCATGAGTCTTTGTTAGTGATCCACGTACATTTTGATAATACCCGAATGAATATTTGCTACGTGAAATCATTTTAAAGAAACAATGGTAAGTTTCAGGACAAATTTAGTAACAATAATAAGAGTAGTCGCTAATTTATCAAGGATGTCTTATATTTGGAAGGTTTGACCTTAACGTAATTGTCCTATCATTACGTTAAGGTTGGATTGCATATTGATATTTCAATTACAACAAATGGCTATTTTAAAAACCAAGTCAGGTCAAAATACGAGCGAATATTTAATACCATGCTCGCTGGCTGTGTGATGAAAACTAAGAAGTAAATTTGTTTAAAACTGAAATTTTATAGGCAATTGAGTGATGAGGCATCATTTTAGTATTAATACTCTGAATATCTTGACTGTACTGTTAATGATATGCGAACATCATCATATTTGGCAATATTGCGGAAATCCTTAACTTCAGCAACGAGTTTGTGTATATCATTAATACGACTAAATTTTAACTGCAAGAGGCAACGGTTTCCAACACGATCAGTATCATCCAACCGATGAATTGTTAACTGTTGCATATTAATATTAACGGATAGGTTTCCAAGCACAGATCAGACGACATTGAAATTGTGAACTTACTTCTCACAAATTCAATTCATTGACCTGCTACGGTTTTTTAAGAGAATTCATTTGAATATTAACCAGAGTAAAATTTTCCAATTAGATTTTCCTTGAACGGAAATTATTATTTTTCGAATTTGCCAACACAGAAAGAAGTTATGTATATCAAATTGTAAAACTGAGTCACTCCTAATCAACTCTTTTACTCGTCATAAGTTAATACTCTATATACATATGTTAATGGAATGTTTCCCCCTATTCATCACTATTTTTTCCTAAATTAGTACGATAGAAATCCAAATGTGACTCTCTAAAATCTCTTAATATAAAATTGAAATTCTCCATAAAAACAAAACCGAATAGATTTAGAAACTCTAAATCGATAGTAGACAGATATGTCATTTATAACTTCTACGTACTTAAATCTTTTTGTGGTAATAACGTGGAAACATATAATGCCAAACCTTTTGTAATTACCTTAGAATTTCTTTTCAAACATCTCGTAATCAACTTCAATTACACCCGTTAATTATGGTATTGATTTATCGAGCGATGTGTTATTATTAACTTTCATACAATCAAACAATTTAAATAATTCGTTCAAGATTGAAATTTATATTGTAATTACGTTCTTTTCGACAAGAAGTTCAGTGGCCTCTGAATTGTTACTAAGTTTATTTTAACGAAACTTTCGTGTGATTGAAGAAAATAAATGATAGACTTCGTATAGGCACTTATGTAAATGATATTTGAAACTTTTGTAATTTGGGTAAAATATTAAAAATATTGATTTCAAACCTATGGTACTTCATTGAATCTAAAGAGTATGCCCAAAATTACATGCATTCAGGTTTTTTGATTTCGTTTAATATAATACCATAGTTTTCCGATCAGGTGCCCTGAAGAAATGTTATATTCCTTACAATAAGAATGATTAAAGCTCACAGATTTGTCAGAGCAAAAGGAAAGTTGATATAATTTCTTTAGGCACCTTTTAATCATTTACCATGCAATTTGTGTAACCTGATAAGAAGGACGATGTGTATGTCTTAATACTGTCACAGAGGAAAATATAATAATGATCATGTTAATGAATATACTTTCCGCAATAAATACACTATAATCAGGTCATCTAGTCAACAACTTAAATTAATACTTTGAACAAAAATGGCGTTATTTGTCTCTTTCCTTGGACAAGCAACAGTTGGATAGACACTTCTTTGCAGAATAAAATAATTTAACAATGACAAGATCAGCATCGCATATTAATATAGATGTTATTAATTAATTAATCTATATTATACCTCTTCAAGGTTAATCTAAATGTAATAGAAAACTCAATGATGGCAATCTTGATCAATGGTAATTGAAGTTAAGCTACTTAATTGTAAATATCATACAGAAACTTATTATTTTCTTGATAGGCTAGTCAATAAATTCAGTTAAGAAAATATTAAAGACTGATGGCATATATTATGCATATAATTAGACGCATTCTCAACTTACCAGATGATTTACTTTGTCACAGTTTCGAAATGTTAAAAAGCGTGTTGTTCTAAAAAAGGATCAAAATAGTTTAGCGTATGGGTCTTACTTATTTAAAATCTTCCGAATTTGTTATAGAAAAATTAATAAATATAGTAAAATATCTATTACGTCTACCGTTTAGTAAACTAGTAAAAGTACAAACGCACGTGGCTAATCATAGTGTCAAACTTAATAGCATAACAGGGTAATGCATCCTGTTCCAAATTCATATTTTCACTGCATCTATTATCGTAAGACAAAAAAAGAAGAGTAACAAAATCATCTTCGTTACGTGAGCGTACTTCGTACTGAGACTAGCGTTTGATATTCTAGGATACAATTAACATATAAAAGAGACCTGATTGTTCTTCCTTATTGTAGTAATGCTTCTATTGCCCACATCCTATATAAATATACGCCCACAACCAATTTTTCGCACGATGCCGCTCGTGCAGCTAGGTCGATCGCTGACTGTAACAATCCGGGTCTAGGCTTGAATTTTGCGGCCGGGAACGCTGTTTCGTGGTATAAATTGAACGATACCCGTGATGCATAATTAACGGCATCAATTAAAATACCTCTACTATACTGGCCGGTTGGTATTATTGCCGGAAACGTAGCTGAAATTACCTTACCGGAACTGTATTAACTATGTATGCTTTATATTGAATTATTCAACGAAATAGCCCCCCTGGTCTGCAAATAATGTTTCGTATATATTATCTTATTACTGGTTATTAGAACAATAGGTTACAAAATGCAATCATTCTACGCCAAGCCCTTGTATTTAGGGCCTATTGCACAGATTCTAATTTTATTTTTGAATCTAAGGATGCACCGAAAAATTGAAATTACTGTGTAGAATTATAATTGTGCTTCATATATGTATATTTGTTAGTTTAATAATGACATAATCTTACAGACGACAGTCACACGAGAATCATTGCTTCCACAATCATACAACGGAACAATATCAAAACTGCTTTACGACCGAATGCTTTTCAGTTCTAGTTATCAATGTATTCACGACTTCACCCAAAATAGTTTTGACCAATAGTTTGTAAAAACTATCATGGAATCTCGTCCTCATATTCTCCAATCATTCATTCATGAATAATTCGGGATAATTGTGCTTCTTTGCGAAAAAGTTGATGACACATCTAAGTCTCTTATAAAGGTAAGTAAAACATAGAGTTTAGAAACTCTTCGGGTGAAAGTTTTTTTTAAATTATCGGGATGGTTTGATGGAAGATGATACCTAAATGCAGTACCTCGAGTTAAAGAACTGTTTCTTCTTTATTTTTAGTATTAGGCCACTTTAGGATGTAGTGCTCTGTAAACATGCTCACGGTCTTGGCTATATCTACTATTTCTACTCTTTGGTCGCTTAACACAAGATGAACTTTTTCTACTACTATTATGGTAATATGTCCCGGTGATCCAAAACGTTAGTCTTATGGTCTGAATAGTGATTTTATCTATTTTACAGCATTTACTAAACGTGTATGCAACAACTGTATCTGTCAAACTGAAGATCGAGTGGGTAATACTAAATATGTAGGTGGTTTCTTATAAAAGCACAGCCTATGTAAATGTAGTAAATGTCAACGTCACTTGGCAATAGAATTCTGACAGTAAAGAACTTTTATGGTACTATATGGTAGACACTAACGATTCGATCTATAACGGTGGCATAACAGATTTTAAGCAATGCTGGACCAACTGTATACAATCTAGCACAGACTGTACTGAACGATGTATGTGTTTATATTAAAAACAAAAATAATTTAGAACATTGTTTTCTGCCAAATCCATTTAACAGGGTATAATGGTGCCAGAAATGAAAATACTAATTATGAATGCTTTCTTAGTTATTGATATACTAGTAAAAATGATAGCAAGAACTAATTTACAATCCTACTTTATATTTGAGAAATACCGTAGGAATGGTAATGACCTGCTATTGTGAATAAAAGTCAAAATTTGTAAATCAATGGTCCTTTTTTAAATTCTCACGCAGTAAGTTTAAGGTACGTCAATGCTACGATTAGTAAATTTCAACAAACAGTGTTTTCATCGATCTACACATTAGTACTTCGACTGGCCAATATTATATCGTATTCTTTGTCCATCCAATTGTTGCATGTACAATTGCACGTATAATGTCAATGATATTTATCAATACAACCGCTTACTAGGTCAGCTATATTACATATACATAATCCGTAAATACATGGCCATGAAATTCTTACTCGACTGTAATACATAATATATTAGTATATAAGAATAGATCGTTCATTCATTATGTTGATGCAATCAACCTGTTCCTTTAAACAATTATCAATTATTCCTTAACAGGTCGGAATCTTATTTTGAATTTGGAAGAGGATGTGAAGTCACACGTTATTGACAAATAAATATTATTTTGGATGAAATTAAGATGTCTGTGGACAGAAAACAAATTTGTAACTTACGGTCGGTTTCAGAACTGATCACACACTTTAGTAATATGTATTTAATTTGCAACAACAGTGTACTGAACGATATCAATTTTTATCTAGTGGCTATCAATGCATGCAATCTTGCATTTTTGCGATAGAATATCTCTTCATCCGCTACTATTAGTTAATTCTACTCAATTCATACCATCAAGACAATTTGGTGACAAATCTTGCTTGTGATGATTTCTTTATTATTACAGACAAGTCCAGGCAATATATAAAGTATCACCTCAGCTAGGTAATCAACCAGCAAACATTATTATTTTTACAAGCTAGTCAAGTTCTGGTTTTGTTTTCTGGTGCTCAGACTAGCTCAACAGTGCTTTTCACCGCTTTGCCAATATCCAGCCAAGTCCCCACTACTACTTTTCTCTACTTTGTAAAGAGAACTATCCTGAAATAACAGTTCTAGCTTCATGATTCAGCAAAGACTTTCACTGCCAGCTAAATCATGCTAATATTAACAGCATCAGATATCAGAAATCTTTAAATAATCTAAAAATTGAGAGAAAGCACGAAGTGTCTTATTTTTATAAAATGACTCCTTCAAATATGAAACTTCCTATCTCTGACAGAAATTGAATTGCATGTCTCGATTTCAAGTTGCAATTTATTCGAACGATCTTATGAAACGCATTTCAGAGCAAGGAAATGCGCCCGTTATGAGCAATATACTTCGAACTCAAGAAATATTTTTCTCGTTAAAGAAATATGTCAAGTGAGTTTTCGGAAATGAAAAATTTAGTGTACCAATGTGAAATACGTTTACATCGGTACAATAATCTATAAACTAAATAAATACTATTTATTTAATAATATAGGATAGTACAACTGTTTGTTAAAGTTGATAACATTTCTTATTTTTTACGAAATTGCAGTGAAGAAAATAGAAAGAAACATACAATTTTGTCAGAGATAATAGCTAGTATATAACAATTTCCGGTTATATAAAACATCCAATTTATGACGTCTATAAATCGTACTTCAAAACAATTTATTATTTATGCTGTTTACCTAACGTATCGGAAGGAAAAATCCAAATTGCATTCAAATGGTTACCTATTATTTGTCCAAACTCTTTCGTAATTCATTGTATTGATCCACTTTCTCGTCATCATTTATACCAATTTACATTTTACGTACCGCAATATCAAAACGCCTAATAAGCCATGCAAACACACATATATCAAGTACAATAAGTAGAATTACAATTAAATCGAATACTGAATGTGAGCATTGAATAAGCGAAAGTTGTTGAGAATCGCTTCGATCTCAGGTCTGTATTGCAAAATTTTTATGTTCTCTTTGTATTTATTATTAGGTGTAGAGAATGTTCTTCCCACGGAACTAACTGCTTTGAGATTTAATAACAGCGTGCGCAACAGTTTCGTTTGTAACAATTAATAGAGTGCAAATTAGTTGTAGAAATAAATAATTGGATGTATTTATGGGTTTTCAAATTGTATTCTGTTACAGGCAACTTGTATTAGTAAACATATATAGTATACATATTTGAATAGTTTTTTACAGTACGGTCTGATTTCAAACGGCTCGTAGACGGATGCGAGATATGTAGACTATCCAGGTTTTTTTCCCCATCAGGATAGCTACAGAAAATAGTGATTTGAGTAACCTTGTGTACGGATAAATATTAAATTAAAACCGAAACACAAAAAAAGCTTGGGACAATAATTATAGGAGGCAACATAATAAGGAAACAAAATAATGTCATAAACAATAACATCAAGTGGCTATTGATGTGACAGTCCAAGAAATTCAGTCCAATTCATTGTAGTACGTTTCTACAATATCACATCATCGCTCCATACTTTAAATGTCAGCCCATATTTTCTATCTAACGATTGAATAGCATTTTTCTTTAAACGATGTGGAAAATCATGTAATTTCACAAGAACAACTTCAAGGAAGACTCAGTAAATATGTATAGTTTGTTGGAATTTTAATTATAGAACCTGTCAAGGTGTGAAACGATTCATTTAATAAATTTACAGAAATATTTAACATAATAATTCCGGACATTCCCACTTTACTTGTCTCCACGAGGTGCACGTCGCAACCATATCGTTCCATGTCTTTGCAGGTTGCTTCTATTCTTTCAAGTGACCAAACGATATAAGTTGGTACCTTTTATTTTTTAGATTTTATATTTTTTAGATATATCTATCATCTTTACAGTTTGTACCTCACTCTCATATTGGTTTGTCTAGATGTTTATCATCTTCGTCCAAGGAATTTTTTATTTACCGTATTGAGCAGTCCTACAGCGTTTTCAATTCTTGCATAAATTTCTGCTCCTTGCTTTCCGTTGTCTTGTATGTTGACTTTAAGATATGTATTTGAATATTATGGTTTGTCCAAGTTTTTGCTCTTCTTTAGAGACTGCCATGATTTCTGTTTTTGCGGTATTTATTTTCATGGTTCGCACACTTAGCGCTTCGTCCAATACCTCAGATTTGTTTGAAACACCTCTTCTTTCGACCAAATATAGGCAAACGCGAATCCTTCAGTTCCAATAGGCTCTATATTATTATAATAGCAACAATAAATAAAGTAGAGGTGTTGAAATGTCCACCAAAGAAATATTATGATTTGAGGACAAGGCGAAATTTTTTTAGATTTGTTATTAGGATTATAGCCGCAATACTATCTGTGCAACAATAATAATAATAAGTCTTCACCGAACGAAAAGCGAAGGGATTACAGAAGTGTGAACTTGAATCCTATAAGACAAAACCTACACTTGACTGGAGCACTGTTCAACGTTTCATAAAATATTCAAATGGTAATTTCTAATTAGTGTATGGTCTTATCATTCTTAAATATTGTGGAGATTTTAAATGAAACCATTGATCTCTAATCAAACCTTCTTCAATTACTCAATTTAGCATATACATATGTACATATTTAAGAAAAAATTTCATTTTCATATTCTGTCGTTAACCTACGTGGATAATTTTACGGTTGGTAGATAATACAGAATAGTCATACGCTTTTATAAGATGATAGACAAATGTAATTATGTAAAGAAAACGTGTCAGCATTTGTTTTTAAAGCAGGTAAACATAACTGAAACATAGTAAGAATAATTGAAAATTTTCAGTATGTGTTACGCGATCAAAGAGTGAAACTCTAGCAGATAGCCAAGACATTGTGCATTGAATGTACAGTACAACCTCGATAATCCGAACTAATTCAGCATGACACTGTTCGGATTAGGCTTTTGTTCGGATTAAAGAAAACTATTGAAAAAAACAACAAATAAGCTCAAAAGTAATATTTATTCTACAAAATAACATTAAAATTTATGACTTTCGGTTACCATTCTGCCGATCAAAGAAGCCGGTGTCGATTAATCTTGCGCTACGGTCTTTCCCCGAAATATGAATAATCGCTCTCCAAATGTAGAGTGTTTCTAGACATTTTCCTAACGATAACAAAGACATTCTAGCACAAACGATTGCATCTCTTGTGACTTCTAGTTAAAAATACATTCATTGATTAAATAAATGGCAAGAATTTTCTTAAGCAAATAGCTGTTTATTCTACCTAATCGTATAACAACCGACGTTTCGATGAGTCGCTCATCTTTTTCAAAGGCTACAATAACAGTTGATTTTTTATAATTGGACAATGGACACTTTAATACGGTAAAATATGGTATTCTATAACCATTAGTATAAAGTTATAACTTACTTTAATACGGTAAAATATGGTAAAACATTGTTGATTAAATTCTAAATTCAACCATTAGATGTTAAATATCGAATAGGAGAAAAATTTGTTGTTGAAAATTTAAAAAAGTTCAAAAATTCCTGAAATTGAAATGTTAAAATATTAAAATAACATGTTTCCTATTTGGAAACTGCAGTGAGAATGAATATCAAAGTGTATGGTGGAAGAGCACGCCCGTGAATAGTTGTTATTTATATGGAAAGAAAAAAAGCTATTATTATTATTATTATTATTATTTATATGGAAAGAAAAAAAATTTCTTGTGTATGAAGTAATGTATTAAAAATCTATAAGTTGGTTGTATATAGTGACGTGAATTTGAAATTACTTAAAATCCAAAAAAAAAAATACATTCACTGTTTTGCTCTCCCCAATTTTGTAGTATCAGCTATTAGTCAAAAGAAATACTTCATGTCGATGTTCGGAGTAGCGAATTTGAAAAGGTTTTTGTTCGGATTATAGAAACGAAATAGTTGTTCTGATTACTGGAGGTTCTGATTATCGGGGGGTTCGGATTATCGAGGTTGTACTGTATATACCACAGTTTTCATGTCGAATTATGTATGTCTAGCTTCCCTGTCAGGTGGTGGTCGCAGTTATTAAATTACAAACAAAGAAAAAGAAAAAGCTTAAACTTTCAACAAGATTTGTTTTCTAAAAATAATTGTTACATGGCTTTGGTTTGTGTAACTTGGGTGAAGGCATCATGGAAATCTCTTCTCAAAAAAAGTGAATTGTTTCTATTGATTGAACAGATGGCAATGATCTACTATCTTGCTAAAGAACTACTACCGAATAATCCCGCAATGACGTGAATGAAACTGCTACTCCATCCTGAATAAATTAATTGTTATTAATTGAATTGTTATTTCGGGTTGGGTTCTAGCTGCTACATTTATGAGATCTAGTGCCTTCAGATTTCCGAAAACCAAGCCAGTAGAAACATTAAAACCCGCACATAAATATAATAATTCTCAAATAGATTATAATCTATTTGAGAATTATTCAAGAACAATATGTCTTGAATGTTTTCTAGATCACCTCACCCACTAATATAGAATCAAAATGATGGAAACCGAATTATTACACATATCTAATGCTTGGGGCAATTATTGTGAAACGATCAATCAGTATTGTCACTAGTGCGTTAACATTAGCAAGTGGCGATAAAGATCTTTTATGAAAAAAAACTTGCGGAAAATAAAAATTCTTGCGTTTGACAAAAAGTTTTGTCGGTTATGTTTTATTTCGTAGATTTCCAAGAGAAAGACAGACGTAACATTATTTATTATAAAACCAATTCCTCGCTGAACATTGTGGCAACTACAAATATTATTGTATAAAACCTGTAATTGGAAAAGTACATCGTATACAGTTGTCAGGAAAATACATAAGGTGTCAAAATTTCAACGTTCATGAACGAAATTATAAGGTTTAGGAGCTTCGTATTTCCGATACTTCCGCTTGATAAAATATAAGTCGGTATTTACTCTACTGTAATGGCTTGACAAGCAGTGTAATTTAAAGTTGCACATACTTTATTCATTTATATATAATTTAAACTTCCACATTCTGGAATTTAAAAAGGAAATTTAACTATTTTTCCAGAAAGAAAAGTTCAGTAACAGCGCTGTCAGTTAAAATTTTACTTAGAGCGGTGCTTGTATTCAAAACATTGAATAGAGGTTGAAGAATTTTGCTAAAGAAAACATAAAAAGCTCTGAATGTGACAGATATTTATTTCATTCACCGAAGCGTAAGCAATTTAGTATCTACTCGAATATCGTCTCACGAGAAATGAGGCTCTAATTTGCGGAAAGTTCTCGTAGAATAAATAGGCAATATATTCAGCGCATCCAAGCAGACACGATTCTCAATTCGATATTGAAATTTTATGGGTAATTCTATGTCAATTTCAATTGAAAATTACTCACGTAGTTTATAATTGTAAACGTGCATTATGTTCTTGTATTAGTACAATTGGAAGTCGGTAATAAAGGAATGTTTGAAATAATATTGCAAACGTACTGGTCTTCCAATATGTGCTTAATTAGTAATTAATGTCCTTAGCTGCTGAAAGTTGCTTGCAATGGCTAAAATTATAATTAAAATTTATCAATTGTGTGATCTAGGTTAATATAGCTTCTGAAAATAGTAATGATATGCTAATAAGGAGTCCGTATAAATTTATATTTGAGAAGCTCCAAATGTGACAAAATATAGATTTAAAATGTTTCAAGTAACTTTTTAGGCTAAATACTTTATCCCCATGCATCCTATATAGGTATTTAAAAATTCCAAGATTAAATTCTATAGGAGATATTAAAATTATTACTGCATTCTTTTTAGTATATGGTTAGCAAAAACTGCTTTCAGTACACACATTCGGTATTATTCCAAATTTAGAATGAAGCAATTAACGCCAAAATTGTACTTTTAATTTGATAAAACACTACCAATAGCTTAGAAAATAATTAAAAACGTACAGGCGCAATTTGTCAAATATGTACACCTTGCTTGAATTAAAAATAATATGTTGTACAAATGGAAAATTCCTATCCAACTACATATATCTACAGCGTTATTAAATACTTTAATGACAATCGCGCGGATATTTCGACTTTCTTTTTTTTGCTCTTTTTGTAAATTGTGACCTAGTTCATTAGGTTGACTCAAAAAGTAGTTATGAATTACAGATTTTTTAATAGCATAATCTATCCATCTATGTATATCATTCCAATTTTGGATGCTGTAGAAAATTTTAAACACATTTAATGTTCTCATAATTTAAAAAAACTTACAAAAGATATAAAATTGTGTATCATTTTCTAAATAAAATTGTTATGCGCAATTGTACACTCGGTTGATTTAGAATCGACTCAAACTGACATAAAACCCGTTAAAAGTATGCTTTCTTGCGGCTCCCGAATGCAAACCAGTAATAATATGGTCAACTGTATGTAAATGACTACGTATATAAATTACTATCTATGTATATACAATATATTTTTCTATTAAATCCAGTTTCATATGCAAGCGATCATTTATAAATTCCTAAACCAATAATTTCTTAATGCGAGCTTAACATATGTATAGTTAAATCGCTATCGCATACAATTTCACTATAATTCTAAGTATTTATGTAATTAAGAAATTACATGAATAAGAATATGTATGGGGGCAAGATATAAAAATCTATTACATATTAGAGTGGATTGAAAAACGCGTTTTTTTTTTGCAATACAATTCTAATAACGCGGAAAACTTGCGCATAGGCGTCATTATAAATGAAGAAATATTAAAAAAAATTTTTTTTCAAAATTTGAAATCCTGCAAAAGGCCTAAAGTTACCAAAAAAGTCAAGATACCGGTAAATTTAAAAAAAATGCAATAGTAAAAAAAGTGTTTTTAAGAGTGTCCTTAACGCACACAAAAATAATTAGACCCATACTTGTTTTACTGAATTCGCGCAAAAGGTCTAAAGTTGCGGGTTGTATCGCAAAAAACATGTGCCAAAACCCATAAAAGTTTTATTTTTAATTTGTAATAGTGTAAAAACCATTCAAAATAGTTTTCCAAATCCAGAAAAATACTTTCAGACCTGTTATTCCTTAACTGTAACTATAATTTAGACCTCTTGCACGAAAGGTCTAAATTATAGTATAATAAGAATTATAGTCCCGTAAAAACGCCGTTTTTCATATCTGAATGTTTATTTAACACATAATGTTTGTAATAAGACTCTAACAAGTTTTCTACATCCACCCTTGAATTTTATTTACAATATTTACAGTAACTATTTACTTTGTACAATGCATATGTTCGTTGTAGGCAAAAGATTATTTACATAGAAGCCCCTTTGAGTTCTGACTTTTAATTAAATGTGGGCATCAGTTGTCTTGATTTTAAAGTAGCTCTAATATAACCATCTCGATTTGCATGCCCGCACACTTTTTCTGCTGCTTTTGTAACCAGTTTTACATACCTCTCAACTGACTGGGTGTGGCATGGGAATTTGAGGTAGTTCAACGCTGATAGCGCTTTGTCTTTCAACAAAGAAGCAATGTGTTCAGTTGGCATCTTGGACAGTAGTGGCGACGGTGTTAACTTGCAGATTGACCAATCAATTACTTCGGTATAGTCGTTTGCACTGAAATTTATTGAAGGTATTTTGAAGTCTCTTACGTAACCTTCAGCCGATGGTTCATTTCTGTATTTAAGGATCCTCCTGTAGCTAAGTTCTCTAATGTGTGGTCTCTCATCCATTATCATAGCCAACATAATATTTTCAGGGCGGCAACCCTGCTCGCAACTTTAGGTTTTTTGCGCGAATTCAGTGAAACAAGAATGGGTCTAATTACTTTTTGTAAAACACTTTTTACACTATTACAACAAAAAATGTATTTTTTTGTAATTTTTGCATTTTTTAATTTAGAGGGATTTTGACTTTTTTTGGTAACTTTAGGCCTTCTGCCCGATTTCAAATTTCAAAAAAAATTTTTTTAATATTTTTTTATTTATAATGACGCCTATGCGTAAGTTTTCCGTGCTATTAGAATTGTATTGCAGAAAAAAACGCGTTTTTCGATTCACCCTATTACATACTTTAGAGAATCAATGTTCGCTTGATGGTGCAAAAATGTCCTTCAGAACCAACCAATAATTCAAAAGTTGTTTCTGTATATTAATTTGTTTTTAGTTTGACTGCCTTTTCGTTTACCTTCTCTATTATTTGAAATAAATTATTATTTGTTTACTGTGTGTTTTGTTATAAATTCTCGAATAAAATCAGTTATTTTAACGAAACAAACTTAAGATGAACATAGATTCATGTCTATCTGCTTCGATAAATAATTTTTCTTATAGTTCTAAAATTGATTTGTATTATTATTTTATTTGTCTTTATATGTCGTTAATGGTAATGGGTGTTGGCAAACGCTACACTACGTAATAACGCAGGTATTACATAAAAGTATCTGAAAAAGAATATATTTCTGCAGCGATCTTCCCATTCATTTCACATTACATAGCTATTTTACCTGCTCATAAGCAAATTGCTTTATTACTACAAACATCCAGTTAAATGTTGAAAGTTTCTGTGTGCGACGTTAGGTCTACGTTGCTTGCCGGGTGAGTCGATTTTAAATCAACTGAGTGTACATAGCTTACCATAAGCAATTAACAATGCGGTTTCCTCAAACTTTATTAATTGATTACTATAAATAAACCTCTTTTTAATAGCTACAATATTGGCTAGTTTCTAAGAGAGATTAGTCTGGGGCACTTGACGCTAACAAACCCCATAAATGTTTCTGAAACTGATGGACAATATCTAGTTTTATAGTCATACTCGTATAATAACTGATAGCGAGTAGTAGTAACAAACACGCAAGTCTTTACTATTGCTTTGTTACAGTGAGTAGTATATCTTATAGTGTACCTATACATACATCAGCCCTATTCGATGATATTTGTTATTATTTCAATACAAACGATTACATTCACTGGAAGCGATCGTATATAATAATAATGATTAGTGGAAATGATAGAGGCTAGTAATATAAATCAAGTTTAATTTTCCTTAGAAGAACTACATACATACATTAATACGTTATTTTATTTAAAATGAACATGCAGAATAAGTATTACTTTTATAATTGGTTCAACTGCTAGAAGCAATATTTTTCTAAAATAAAACGCAACATGCATACATGATGATTTCTTGCCAAAAATTAACATACACGTAAATATAAAAATATTCATCTTCAACTCCCAAATTCTATGTACGAACCTATAATTCTACCAAGCGAGTATCTATGTAGTATCTCAATTACATTATCGGAAACATGATTGTGCTCCTTAAAAACTCCTACTATCACAGATACAGAATACATTTTTTTCTAATTTGCATCCATAAAAATATGAGCGTTAAAACTTTTCCGATTTTCAAAGATCTTGAAGTCCATGTGACTTCGTAATACAATTAATATAAAATTTTGAATTTAACCACATACATATATTTTCCAAGAATACAAAACGAATTGAATCTGCAGATTCTAACTGTGCTAAGATGGTTATAGGAAAATGACTGACTTTTCAGGTCAAAATACTGATAGTAAGAGCAGTATTATTATCGGAGAAGACTAGTACTGGTCGTCAGATGTAGGTGATTAAAGATGAAGAAAATAACAAAAGTGCTCCAAGTAAGAAATATTTCTACGAAATAAAACTAATACAGCTAGGTTCTGGTTGAATGTAAGAACAGTAGCCTACCATATATATAAGTTGCCAGAAAATAGAAAATACATTATACGAACTTGAAATAAAGATAGTACACGGAGATAAATTCTATTGGAATAAAGAGTTTTGCTATTAACACCATTGAATCTTCCAGGTAACAGACAAGAATTGCTAAGAAATTTTGTGGTTGATAATGAAAGCAAAAGACTTGCCGTTCTATTATCTTGCCTGAAGTTCGATACTCAGTTACACAATTTCACATGTCCTTAAAAAATAAATCAAAATTCACCATCAAGTTAGTGCTGAGGAGCCAACGTAATTATCAAAGAAATGTTAACCGCCCAATTGTCGATGCTGAGACCCACTACATGTCCAACACATGCATGTACCTTTCTGGACAAGCTACTGATGTCTTAAAGGATATATTTTAGAAGATGTTAAGGATGAAGAAAGACAGTTTTCTATTCCAACACAAGCTGTTATTAAGTATTAGTCCTGATAAGCCCATAGCTGGATGAGACCGGAATATAACCGGTGATAACTAGTATTTTCTAATAGAACTCATAGACCACTTTTTAAAACTCAAACTTACTTAAGTTAGCTTAAGTTTACTCAAGTTCGTATGGACATTAGGAAGGCAAACAGTAGATATGGATTATCATCAGGTATCATATAAGATAGATTTAAGATTTAACGATCGTATAGTAGAGGCTCCTCCAAAATAGGGCATCATGCAAAAGGTGCCTAATCCAGTCACGAAATGTTGATTTTCACAAAAGAGGCACGATTAATTCAATAGTGTATTCAGAGAATTGTATTACACAAAAATAAATAACTCCATTCAAGAATAAACAAATTATTTTAGAATATTCTTCCAGAATCCTAACCGGAGAAGTTCAAAAGCAGACAAAGTATTGTCTGAGAAAAGTTACAAAAATATTTATAAGGAGAACAAAGAAATCAAAATAACTTAACAATTCTTCCAGATTTTTTCTGCAGATGAAATAACATCAACGCAAATGGTTGTCTTTGGTTTTGCTAGAGCCACACAACACATACATAGCTAAAATTTAGATGTACCATCTTTGGCAATTTAAATGCGATTTTTTATCGGGGAATGTTGATTTTGTAAATAAAGGCGTTGCTTTAAAGTGAATTTAATTACTCTAAAGAAGTTCATCAAAACAGTACTCTCTTTTAGAGAAATTAAATTTGCTTTAAAGTATAGCCTTTATTTAGTAAATGGAAATTCCTCGCTGAAAAATTCGCATTTAATTTGCCAAAGATGGTACATACATATATGTATATATATATATATATTATTTTTAAACACATACTTACATATGTTCATATGTTCATATAAAATTTCTTGATACGAATATTTCAGATTAATTATTACGTTTAATAACATATTATTATTACTGGTATCTTCTCATAACTCTAGAAATAACCGTCAAGTTTATATTTAATGTAATACCCAATTTTCCGCTTCGTATTGGTATTGAGAAAATACGCGTCTACGTACTGCTGAATACCACAAATCAATATCACAAAATTAATGAAATTTAATATTGAATCTGACAAGCACGAAATCACGAAAAATATCGCGTACGAGGAAACAAAAATTAGGGCAAGATATCTATTCATCTACATTTGTCGAAAAGAGAATTGATATGGGAGACCAGCATTGCCGTAAATCGTAAATGTATGCCATGAGATAATTTTAATATATCTAACGTCAGAATAGGTTGAATGTAGCAAACAACGATGTGTATAATTAGTTAGGGTGAATATTTGTACATACATACATACGCATTCGTAGCTACATTAAAACATGTATATTTGCACTCAATAACAGCTGGGCTAGAAAAATGAAAAGAATTAGAAAAATGAATGTAAAACACTACAGCAGATAAATTAATGATTATTTAAAAAAATCGGTATGTATGCATTAGATGCAACCAATTGGACTACATAGATATTTTAACATAAAATGCTATTTTATTTCCAATTTCTTTGCGATTGAAAGTAAAATACTTTCCTTTCGGTTAAAGTCAATAACCAATGTATACCTTCTTGTCATATCAATTCATTAGAAGTGATTTATGTTATTTGCGTGTGCTTGTGATACTCTGCCCGTAGTTTCACATTTCTATAAAGAAGACACCTTCGCTTATATTTACTTTCCCTGACAGCTCGAATTCATTCAAATAAAGATGGCATTATAGATTCGTGTGAAAACAATGTCATATGCAAATGTTGGAGCGACGTTGAATATATGATGATGTAAACCATAAGTGTGCTGTTACACTTTTGTCGTTATCTAAAATTGTATTTGTGAAGGCGTTTTAGACGATATTTGTTTGTGGAAAAATACATATATGTCCGTATATATCTATATAATATGAAAATAAATAGCTTTTATATGTTTATAGGTAGAAAGTATTCATTTCACTCGGTATTAAAATAAAAACTTGAAACGAAGCGTATCAACTGCTATGCCATTTGCGAGAAGAATAAAGATTAACTTCTTCTTGTACTACGCCATAGCGAACTGTTTAGACATTAGAAAGGAAAATATGTCAGGAACAGAAAAAACTGAGATTCTGAGAGCAAGTCGATAATGCGTCTCACATTGAAAATAAGGACAGCAACGTTCAGTAGAAAATCCTCTAGAAACTATTGATTGATTTTGAAGACAACTTTGATGATAAGGATGAAAGCAGTGAAACAACGGCACTGTAAATGAGACTCAATGCTTCATAAAAAAACGACGGAATTAGTAAATGGTACCAGCATACTACATGTCGAAACGCTATTTTAACACCTGCTCAAAATATCATTAGGCAACAATAAGCGAGTGTCAAGTAATTAGAACTTCAGGTAAAATTCTTGGATATTTAGTGTTTGTGTTTCACTGATGAAATATTGGAAAAAATAACAAAACTACATCAGAGGACTGTTTAAGTTGCGATAAAATGGCCGGTATCCGTGAATTCTTTTAAAGCATCACTGCTAGTTTAGGAAAATATCACTCATTGTCTTGCTTGATGAATTATTTGAAGGATTCAGAGGTGGATGCGGTTTTATAGATTGTATGCCCAATGAGACTCAGTAATACGGCATAAAAATATATTTCTGGGCTGACATTAAGATATTCTACACAGGTACAGGTACTGTAGAAGTTTAGGTACACAATTCAAGGAATAGGGGTCGTCGATGATAGATGCAATACAGGGAGTATTCCAGGATTATATCAACTGATTTCGAGAACAAAAAAAACGTAGTCATAAATAATTTTCTCACGTTCTCAGAATCAGCAAATAAGCTTTTGAAATATCATTTCAAGAAACAATAAAAATGTTTTGTTATTGTCAACAATGCACTCCTAAGAACCAAACATTCAACCTGCCTGAAAATCCAAAAAAGTTTTGGACTAAAATGCACCGAATCAGAGATATAGAATTATGGCGAGGCACTTGTTGATAAGGATGTCTTCAATAAAATTTCTTCTAGTTATCAAGAAAATATTTTCAGAAAATGGAAAATTAACCACGTATAATCAATATTTATGATATAAAAAGGCGTTAGTATCAGATAAAATTCTCATAGGTGATTTTCATCTATCCGAACTTACATTTTATCTGAACAGCATTACTTTTATATTTTTCAATACGATACCGAAAAATTAAGTACATTAAGAAACATTAACTATGCTTTATTTGCTTGGGGAAGGAGAGGCGAGGAGACGACTAAAATAACTTCAAACGTTTAAACCTGCTTCAAACTGAAATTGTGAATTATTAGAGATGATAGATAGTAAGTTAAAAGTTGTGTGTTAACTTTGTTAAACTGGCGAACGTATGAGGCGATCGAGGACCTGTTCATTAGCATCTTAACTGAACTGGAGATGTGTGTTAACGTTAGCTGAAAATACCCCCTGCCCTCCACCTTCCACCACGGCCATCATTGAAGAATGAAAAATTCAGAAGGATCAACCATAAATTATAAATTCCAAATTAAAGTACAAAAGTTTTTCCTTTGGTCTCAACATGCTTAAATTACACTTACAGTAGCATATTATTCATTGGTAAAGCCACAATGACTAGCAAGTCTCAAGTCTCAAGTCTTTTACTTCGCGTACATGTTCCGACAACGTTGAATTCTGTTGTTTATAAAAATTATATCTGTATTGATATACGTTTAATATGTCCTCTGCATGATACTACTGCGTTCCGAAATACAGGGTCATTCACGGAACTGGTTCGTTAGAACTTTTTGATGTTCTTGAAATTCAACATTTCTGAAAACTTGTAATTATAACTGATATCATCAGAATTCATTAGCAAAATTATTTGTGCCATTGTCACCACGTCAACTTTCTTAATTTAAATAGCATGGTATATTTTTTTGTTTTTTGTGTAGGGCTTACAATTCTGCATCAAAACTTACTAACACATCCTATGTCAAAAATCAGCCGTTTTTGAGTTATTCAATTTTTTTCAAATATAGGGCCAATTGCAACGTTATGTTCAAAATTCTGTATTTCTGAAGGCATTGCAGTTAAAGATCTCTTGTTGTGGAGAATAAAACAAACCACGTTACATAATTAAACTCAAATATTTCAGTCCAAACTGGAGACTCATAGATTTTCCGAATACCAGACAACTCATTATTTTTAGCTGTGTAATTGCTACTGAATACATAATTTGACCAAAAACGATTTGTAGACGTTAATCAAATGTTCATCAATGTTGTTTTATAGTAACTAAGTATTTATGTAACATTATGATTTTTTGGAAAACTACGATTCAAACTTAAGAACTATTTTCTACAGTTTCAACATTTTGTAAATTATTACTTTAATTTAACATTTATTTGTCTGTAACAGCATTAATTATTTTTTCCTTAGCCAATACCTACATATACATAGATTCAATAAACTAGTAAACTTCATTTTGCGTTATTGTTTTTCTTTCACTTTACGTAGTAATTCAAAAATATGCTCTCCTTCACTATTATTAACATTCAGTGCTCCGTTTTGTTCTTTTTTTAAACAATGCTCTTCGCGTGTCTATGCAAATGATGCGGTTAATTTTAAACGTAGTGAACAAATAAAATGAACATTTTCTTTTCATGTCGTTTTGTGATTTGTATGTATACTCATTATTGCTCTTTAACCACATCTGCTGAATTATAATTATATGTGAAATGTCAGAGCAAGTTCACTTATGATTGCCTAAGCAACTATGTGGAGCTAATAAGCACACTCAATCTCGTTTCACAACCGCTATAGGAAACATCAAACACTTATTATTGCACTGTTAGGAATAACGGAAACTATTTGCGACAGTTTCTATTTTATTGGAGATGGATTTATATCATTACATACAGGAAGACTTTATAAAACAATTTAAAATATTTATATGGTTATTATTCCTTAGATGGCACAGCTTCTACTGCGTTCCGGATTAGTAAAGGAAGAAATGTTTTGTGAAAGTAATTTTTATTAAAATTACGGAACAATTTTCTAACTTCACGTAATGTACCTTAAAGTATGCATTACTATGTTATACAGATGTGATATAACCAAATACATTTAGATTGCGATGATTGCAATTTACTGTGAAAGTACATTATAATGACGAATATAATTTGCTTTTAATTTGACATCTATGTTAGATTATAATTATTTATTTAAATAATTTTCTCTGCTGCATACTAGGAATAACGATAGCTTAATTGCGGACATTAATTTAAATTATTTAGGTATAATATTGTGGGTACTTTTACTTTCAACGCTGAATTCCATTCCTTCCTTTAGTTTAAAAATATGACAAGAAATATTAATTATAAAACAAAAGTCCTTCTGAGATTGTCCATGACATTTACTAAATTAATGAACATGCAATTTTGCAGAAATATTAGTTTTTCAAATATATTAATACAAAAGCAATATGTAATCTCGATGTATTTTCATAAAATTATGAAGTAGGCATAGATTGTTTATCCTACTATATCTCGTGTATAATGTAATAATATATAACCATAACAAAGGCAAATATCCTATAGTAAGTATAACAGTTTCCGTATGGCATTATTGTATTGCGAAATAGCATCAAATTAATTTCACAACCGTTATGAACCCCACAACAGCCAGTCATACACTAACTAGATACACAGCAACAAAGTTTCCGTAGTTTCACATATGGAAAATGAATCATGAAAGTCCCAAAAATGGATTATGTATCATTAGACATACCATCTTTAACATACTATATGGTAAGCCTGCAATAAAATTAGCGCACACATGTGTAGTTTTTACACGTAAGTGCAAATATACACTACATATACAAATAGCACTAGTAATTTATAGTTTCCAAATGTTAGTCAGAAATAGACATTTTTGCAAACGTACCATCAATACTTTAGCAACGCAACGTTTAAAAAAACTTACAATCTGCTTCTGTTTACAATGAGATTGAAAAGTTTTTGCACTAATTGTGTAAAAAAATTGATACTAATTAATATATTAATAAAGCATAGTATTTATTAGATACTTTTGCAATGTGTTAGAATACCTTATCGTAGCAAAATGTAATTCTTGAAAATCTAACCGCGTTAGGTGTATCAATATCAAATATGCAAAATATTACTGAGAAATTCACGAGAAAATAATGGAGTGGAGTGGAGGTTGCTTTATAAAATTTTAGAAATTTCCATTAATTAGTACGTGAAACTAAATAGGATTAACACAAATGAGTTTAGTTACTACTACATGACTTTGTCATTATTTGTTCAATAATGCAAAGTATCAAGTTAGAGAAGAAGGGAGTAGATTCGCCAATAGTCTATATTTGATCGCCTACATTATTTCAATATTTATTTAAATGCTCCGCATAAACTTGTGCGTGTCATATTGCTTACAACATTGCTTAAAACTTGTTTTCATGTTTGAATGTGATATTTACCTGATGACCACTATTTCTCAGACATTATTAAACTTTATACGTGATTAATGTAAGTTTTTCAATTTTTGTTCTTCAAATGTAGTTTTATTGCTTTAGCCCGATCAAACACATTATTATTTTTGCGCTAAATAGAATCATACAAAACAAATGTATCATGAAATCAATGAATCTTAAAATTCAGTTCCTAAATTCTTGTAATTTGAAAACAGAAAGCACCATATGGGGGTACAATTCCGGCGTACAATTATCATAATGGAATGTGGCCAAGAAAAGTGTATGATATTGAATTCTATTGTTACAATTGTTTCAGATGCTTCGTTACAGATTACTTGCAGACAATACTAAATATGTTTAGGGGACAACTTCTCGCGGACAAAAGAAAATAAGAATTTACACAAGCACTGCAGAAAAAAATGAATTAGTTTAGTTGGTGAATTTGGAAAACGAAAGTTAAGATCGAAACGGTGGAGGCTGTAAGGTAAAGGAAGATAATGAATTCACTTCTAACGCCACCAAAGATAGCACCACCGAATACGTTAAACAGGAAATAATCAAGTTGAAGTGAGACATATGTACCATCTTTGGCAAATTAAATGCGAATTTTTCAGCGAGGAATTTCGATTTACTAAATAAAGGCTATACTTTGAAGGAAATTTAATTTCTCTAAAAGAGAGTACTGCTTTGATGAACTTCTTTAGAGTAATTAAATTCACTTTAAAGCAAAGCCTTTATTTACAAAATCAACATTCCCCGATAAAAAAATTGCATTTAATTTGCCAAAGATGGTAGGTACATATGTGTCTGTAAAATTTAATTATGGATCAAGTGATGACTGCTAACCTTAACGACGGATTACAAAAATAAATGGGAAATATCATAGTTGTAAGGTTTGACACAAGGTCAGCTATTGTTCATTACACAGGGGCATAATACACGTTTTAAAAGAAAGCGATTATAAAGTGAACTTCCTCAGATAATGAGACAGTAGCTCAACCTTTTCTGTAATTATGTAAACCTAGTAACTTTGGAGAAACCGCAGGAACATCAAGTTTATTCAAATTTGATGATTTCGATGAAATTTTCAATACTGTATTTTTTTGTTTGTTAGCTAAAAATAATTTCACAACAAATACCTAACATATAATCGAAGAAATAGTTAATCACCTTTTTGTTCTACACTATGTGAGAATGATTAAATCCTCAAATAAATAATAACCCACCTTCCCAAATGTCAATGAAAAAAATATAACTTTAATAATTTATAATTTATAAAAATATTTAGTAAGAGCTAATGGACTTACCCATATAATGTACCTAACGTCAACATGGCCTTTGAGAATAACGCACTTTTTCACCTTTTTTTATTTTTGTACTTTATATAATTTAAGTAAAATTAATAACGAAAACCACTACGAATTTTATTAAAAACAAATGCGAATAATATTTTTGATAACAGCAATGTGTACCATTTAAATTATTAACTGTGTCTGTATGATTTTAATAAATTTAAAGGAAGATTTGTAGCATGACGCATGGCAAAAAAACATAGGTTTTTGTGATGTATTCAAACTCGGCTGTATATAAACAGCAAAAACACTATTTTAACATAGGTAAATAAAGGAAATATAGGTTTGATGCCTTCCAAATGTTTAAATATGTTATAAGATTGTAATACATGTTTTATAATACTACCATAGTGAGTATATCTGGATTTGAGTATAATAATAGTATTCAAATTAAGCAATAGCAAAGAAGAAACAAAGAGTTTTTTGTCTGATGTTATTAATTAATTAGATTAGCAAAGAAAAAATAAAGGTCCCTTTGTATTCCCCCTTTGTAGTATCCACTAAACTACAGAATTTTTCAAATTCATAGACATTTTAAGATGGTACTCTAGCGAAAATAACTAAATTCTCTGCTTTTTCACTGTGAATCGTAGTTAAATAGCGCAGTATCTTAATTATTGTCTTGCAGAGTATCATCTTAAAATGCCAGCAAATTAAATTGTTGCAGAAAATCATGCTGTTAAATTTTATTGTTTGATTAATAATTGGTAACTGCCATTGAGGTCCGTGAAGTTGACGCCACAAAGTGCGACAAAAATGCTAAAAAGGATTGACCATTTATTGACCACTATTGACCATCAGCGATTTCGATTGACCACCTTGTGTTTAGGCTACAGCCCTATACCTATATTTTGGGGTCTAATGGCGAAAATGCTTGACCACCTTCACATGTTCAAAATTTTCACCACCCTCCGGTTAAATTTTATCCGATCTTAAAGTTACATATAACAGTTTCGAAGTTTATCGCATTTTTCACAAATTTTGAGAGGTGGTCAAACGCTGAAAATAATAAAACTTATTGTCTCGTGTCTCTAGACACCAGAAAACTGAAAATTTTCGTTTGACCACCTTCCGGTTAAATTTTATCCGATCTTAAAGCTACATATAACAGTTTCGAAGTTTATCGCATTTTTCACAAATTTTGAGAGATGGTCAAACGCTGAAAATAATAAAACTTATTGTCTCGTGTCTCTAGACCACGCAAAACTGAAAATTATCGTTTGACCACCTTCCGGTTAAATTTTATCCGATCTTAAAGTTACATATAACAGGTTCGAAGTTTTTATTATCTGGGTTTGATGTCATTTCATTGGAGATGTGAACTTGTTTTTTTCATTTTTGTTCGAATACTATTAAGTTTTCAAAAAAATTATTTGGTGGTCAATCATGGTCAAACGTTGGTCAATCCTATACTGCAACAAAATTTTTGTGTTTGTAGTAAAAAGAAAAACTTTTGAAAATGTGAAGGGTGGTCAAACATGATCAAACGATGGTCAATCGTATCCGATGAACAAAATGTCTATATTGGCTAATTTTATCATTTTCGCCATTAGACCCCAAAATATGGGTATAGCGGCTGTAGCCTAACCATGGTCAATAGTGGTCAATAAATGATCAATCCTTTCCAGCATATTTGTCGATTTTTGCCACTTTGTGGTACCAACTTCGCGGACCTCTGCCATTGGTTTCTACTGGCCATATCAATTGACAATATTACTCATATTCGATCATTTAATTTTAAAATCTAGCTTCTCGATTGCTGATCTTTTTTTATTTTTCGATTATATAAATGATTTACGATTTGTGGGTAGCTAGTTTGTGATCATATATTTTCCCATAGTACTACAATGACCCGATAGCTGACAGTGTTGGCACACAAACCGTATTTGAATAATTAAGTGTGGCCCAACCCAGCACTAGAGCTCCTAGAATTAAATTGAAAAATTATCAATATGAATGTATTTATTTTATACAACTCTTACTTTTTTTCAAAACAAACACATTTAATAGCCCTAACTCTAAAGCCGGCAAACTGTTTTAAACTATTTTATCTAGAGAAGACAAAAACAGGGAATAATCATTTAAATCTGCGTAAATAACTAATACCACCTTTTACAACGATTCCAGAATTATAATATTCTTAATTTTCGTGAATTTTAAAATATAGCAACCAAATTTGCAATGATAATAAGTGGCTAAAGCCACCACATTTGGATTAAATCTGTTTGTATTAATTTCATTAATTGTTTAATTCTCAAGAAATTACAAAAATTTCGAATTTATTTTTTGCAACATTAAAACAAAGGTTTCTTAATTTAAATCTGATTAAATTGCATGCTTGATATTTACTAATCCTGAAAATCGAATAAATCAGATATACAATTTTTTTAATTTTTACGCATACTTTATATACTAACATACCTAATAATTTTTAAATACTTTAAAAATACGAAACTTATATACCTACATATATTTCTTTTATTTACACTTGTAACAAGACTACTTCTGTTTATGTTAAGTGGAGTTCGAATACATCACAAAAAAACTACTCAAACTGTTTTTCTGCCTATACGTCGTTTATAGCGATGATACTTTCCTTAAATCTATTCGAAGGGTGCAGTTACGGCTTGTAATTTCAGTGATAGACATCTCCGTTGCTATAAATGTTGTGTTTATTTGTTTTTTAATAAAATTAAGAATTAGTTATACTTACAAAGGGCAAACATAAAGGTGAAAGTGTGTAGTGTTTTCAAGAGTCTTGTGAACGAATGTGGATTTGTCGTTATTTCTATGTTACGACAATCAACGCATTAAATGGGTAAGTCCCATCGGCTTTTATTAAATATTTTTCATAATTATTGTTAAAATGATATTAGTTCATTACAACTAGACTACAGCAAAGAGTTATTAATAATTTTTTTTTGATTCCGTTATTTGCTGCAACAGTATTCGGAAAATACTGAAAAAACGATAAAATTCTATGCTAAAAAAACCTTGTTATAATGTCTTGCAGGCATGGTCGTTATGTGTTTCTGCATGTTATGTTTGCTTTTATTTATTAGTGCTTATGTAAACTTGATTTCAAATAAGTCTATTCGGCACTTTACAGGATTAAACAAGTATCGAGAATTTCATGTACACGTAACTAAACTTAAAAAGTGTAAAACCGTAATTAATGGAAATATCCAAAAATTTCAAAAGACTTCCATTTTCCACACAAAAAATAGGATGTAGTTATGACAATCGGTTTTCAAACTGCACATACATATATGAGATTTTCATAATTTGTACAAACTGACGCAGTCGCGGGGTCTTTTAGTAAGTTATATAATTAAAGCGGTTTGTGTTATGGTATTCCCATATTTATTTATTTATTTGTAGTTTATCCCCACTTTAAAATGGTAAAAATGGTTATATTTATGAACCTGCACGCTACTTACAGTAAAAAATATGAAAGTGATGCTAATACCAGAAATTACGTGTCAAAAATTGTTCAAATATTTGTTCAAGTTTCAGTTTTAGGGTTTTTCATAAATAGTGATTTCCTAGTACATTGAGGAGGGTATAATTTTGTAGATATTGGGAAAAGCTTCAGATGTGTTGGGATTACTAACCCGTTATTGTCCCGATACGCCTTAGGAAGTACAGAGCAGCTTAAGAGATACCTATGCATCGAACATTAAGAAACATTTTTTGCGTTAATCCGTTGGTTAATCGTAATTATCGTTCATTTGATTACAGAAATAAAATTTTTATTAAAACAATATATCCACTTTTAACACTTTTAATGGTCCTTGATTTTTTTAACTAGTATATGCTATAATCTTTATTGGGTGCTTTAAAAAATTACCTTTGTTGTAGTTTTGTTTGAGATATATCTCGAAAATTATTGACTTTTTAGGAAACATTTGTACATATTTCGCAATGATGAACAATAAGGTGTTTAATTTGAAATTAAACATTTTGCATTTGGAAAAAGGAACGATATTATGTACAATTTGTGTTTTAAGTAATGTTTACACATAAACTGTACAAAAATGTTCTATCATTAATTTACCCTGTCAGAAATTAAGAATTGTTTACAAAAAAATCTTTAATATTATACAGTGTGGTAAAAATCTAAATACCTCTATCCCATTAAAGCAGTAAATTTGAGTTATTTAACGGGACAACTGTACAGGAATGTTATTAACGTATTAACATCAATGATAATGTAGGGGAGCAGGTCATAAAAATGGCCAAAAAGTATTAATACTGTGTATATCTTTGTTGCCCACATATTTCACAACATTGATCGTGAATCTCATCCTCTTCATTTCGTCCGTTGTAAACTTCCTATTTAGTACATATATTTAATCTGTCGATATATACACCAATCTACTAAGATTTACCTACATAAGTATATGTTAGTGTAAATGTGGTAGAAGTTCTCCATTGATGAAATTGTTTCCTATTCGAGCCTCCATTGTAATAGACTTGCCATTACCTTCAGAATAGCTCTGGATATTACTCTGTAAAGCAGTGATAAAGCGGTGGAACGATGTGTGATTAGCGAAAGTGATATCTTTCAATCTAAGTTGTTTTCATGCCAGTTGTAGTATCCCTTTTATTTACATCTTAGTTTGTTTTAGATTACTGGTTTTTCAGAAGACATACATTGCTAATAGATATTAATTTAATGTTGAACAACAGCCAAAAAGACAAAGTTCATAATTTTCTTTCTTTCCATCTAAAAAAATTGCGGTGCCTTAATTCTATTTCGAAATAAATTACATAGTATAAAACAACTCGTACATTTTAATATACGACGTTTTCTGTCTTACGTCGTTGTTATCTACAACAGTTTTAAGAGATAGTAAGAAGCAGTATTAATTACAACGCTATATATCATTTAAAAGTAAATAGAATTGCAACATCTGCCGTGGACGTTGTTTGTAACTTGATAGTAAAATAATCAGTGTTATTAATTTTAATATGGTAAGAAGTAGATTTCGTTAGAACTTAGTACCGTAAAAACGTATTAAAGAATGTTTTCACCAAAATAATTTTTCCTATTTATATTAATACTAGTCGTTCTATTTATTTAAGTAACGGAAAAACTTTGACTCATCTCATAATTTAAGTATTTTTTAAAATTCCTAACAGCTTGGTTTACCAGGAAAATTTGTTGAAAGTTTTGATAACAATAGTACATTTCCGAATTATTCTTATAAAGAATTAATTTGTACACATCTTTATCTTGGGTTGCAGATATATTCGTAGACGTAACATAATATAAACAACTTTTAATTTTCCTGTTTTCGAAACATCCGAGGGAAATGTTTGCAACAATACGCCTTAATTTATTATTATATAAAAAAATTAAACTACAGCAGCAAGAAATTAACAATGACAATCAAATCAATTATTTTGGAACAAACAGCTTGATTCTGATCTCATAGACTATAGTGCCAGGAAAGAGTACTCCTATTATATATCTGTTGTAAATTGGATATAACTGTCAATGAATAAACTTTTTTGGATGTGTTAGATAAGTTTATATCACTAAATCTAGGCATGATAAAATCTTAAAATATCATCTATAATAGCAGCTCCAATAGTTTAATTTAAGAGAAAAGAAGTGAATGAAGTCATTTAGTTATCCAACAACAAAAAAGTCTTGTAGACCAGACATTAATTGCTACAGTAAAGAGGCAGGTTGTAGTCCTTGATGGGAGGAAAATCTTTTATTTTATTTTCAGAAATTTTTATGTTTGTCTCGTACAATTACACAAAAAATTATCAATAGTATAAAACATGCCAATTCCAAGCTCACTCTTTAAACTAAAGCGAGATATTTGAGTAATTTTTCAGTAGAGCTTGAGTAGAAGCTACCTGAAAATAATGCACAAACGCTAATTCTGTAGTTGCTGACGCAATTATCAGGCAATAATGATTTCAGAAAAAAAAGATGCAATAATTATAAAAAGTACCTGAAGGAAATAAACAACATAATAAAGTTCATTGTACTAATATCCTTGTGAACTACAACAGTCTACGCAACATCTGTTTGTTTTATTAATTTAAAAATATCCATAGCAATAAGAAGAGTTGTTATGAACAACTTTCTTAATTGCAGCTTGTTTTGCATAATATGTTTATTATTTGCTTAAGCGTCTGGTATAACGTATAGTATATGATTTCAATAAATTACGTCTATTATTATAAATTCTACAAATATTTTTGTTACAATTTCTTCAATTTAAAAAAAACGTTAAATTTTACTATAGGAAATAAAATGTACTTACTCTTGCTGTTTCTCATCTGTGACATGTACGGCTGTGGGTGGTGGGGGTAAGTCATCCATTGGGAGAGTTTGTTCTTCCGGTGGCGTTGGGGGTGTTTTATCAAATTCGGCTATAGGCGCCATATCCGGCATAGGGGACACTGAATTATTTTCCATTCTTTTGTTATATACGCAAAAAAGTTTAATCAATACAATGTTATCACACGTTATACAAACGATTTGTTTGTACTATTTCAATTTTTTAAATAGATATTTAAAAGAAACTTTCGGTTTATTAGAAAATTTATCGGATGCGGAATAGACTCAAACTTTTAAGTTACACAGCACATTGTTTTTATATTTTTATAAAAATTTACGATCCAATTTAAATTTTACAACTACAAATTTAATCCTGTGTAGATACACTAAAACACCATTCTTATTGTAGATGTTGATAGACAGCTTTTGCGTTCGTAATGTTGGTATCGTTATAATGGACGTAAGTGACTATAATACTACTACAACTATTAGATACTAGGTTGTCATGAATTGTTAGTAGTACGGAGCGGTAGACTAGTAGCGAAAATGTACGCGCATGGTCGGAGAATTCCTAAAGAACGGTGCTTCGTTGCCTCTTCAGTGATGGAAGGAATTCCTTTCCTCTCCTATATAAAAAAAAACGGAATCGGTTGATTAGATAAAATATATCCATATGTATAACTGTTAATGCAGATTATGCAATAATTTATTACTACTAGTTTATTGATGAAGCAATAATTTGTTTTTTTCTTTCGCTTATTTATATTTCGATGAGATGCGTATCGTATTTTTCTGCTGTTGATGCGTTTTGCACGCATACATACGTGTTGAGTTCATTCTTATTTTTACATTTTTTTTTGACTTGTCAATGAAGTCGCAACATTTGCTAAGTAATAGGTTTTGCTTAAAACACATTGTGTTTCAAGGTTAATGAAAGGTTCATCAATTAGCGCCTCATTTCTTTCATATACATACACAAACTAATTTAATATTATGTTTGCTTAATTGTTAAATAGTATAGCCAGAAATGCTTTAAAACGTGGGAAATGAAAGTTTGAAGTAGGCATCTTTTATTAAACAGAAAGTAAATAATTATATAAGACTTTTTGTGTATGTGTTTTGTTATTTAAGAAATTAGATGTTATATGTATTATTCGGTGAATACAATTACGGTTATTGTATTATTATAATAATAAATCGAAGTATTTATATACATCTATACAAATATACTTTTATCGTTTTGCAAAGTTTAGAAACGCTCAATAGGTACTAGATTTAAATTATGAAAGTGTGCATTAACAGAGATATCACTTTTCTTTTCAAAAGTATTAATCACAGATTTCACGTAATTTAAAATGACAAGACGTATTTTAAAGATTAGCTTTTAGAAAAAACAAGTAAGAGTCCACATTATTAAAAGTTATTTTTTTAGTAAAGCTTATGGAAGGTACGCAATGAGTTAGGTAGTCGGACTAGATTTATGAGAACGCCCATGCCTCTTTCGCGCTGTTTATTCTAGGTTAATAATTACCATAATTATGACAAATGTACCAAGGATAAAAAGAAAGAACCATATTGCGTTCCATAATCTTTAGCATCAACTGAATTATCTTAAACTCTCTCAGGTATATTAAAATTAATTATATACTTTTAATAACCCCAAAGGAAGTCGTTTAAACGATTCTCGTTTCTGGTCATTCATATTTGGGCGTTTACTTTCCACCGATTAGGAAAGATTTGCTGGAGATGTTCTCAAAATGGAGGTGCATAATGTAAAGTCGTACCATTTGGCTGTAACTCAATCCTAGAATGAGCGAATCAGAATCTTCTGCATTATAAACCAATAGCACTAAAGTCGAAATTAATTAAAACAAAAATGTACGGGTCAATAATTTCGAATTCCATTGTCCCAGCCGGCATATTAAGCTGTTGGAGATGTTAGAAAAATATTCGCCAATCAAAATTATCACTGGATCAAACTGATTATAAAAATTAGTTTATTGTATTTATCATAATGTTAAACGGTTATGGAGTGAACAGTTAAAAACCTAAATTTCGAAAACATAATTATGAAATAAAATTCCACGTATACGACGATTTTTTTTAATATTTTCTCTTATACAAGTTATCCGTTATTTTAGAAACGCTGGATAATTATAGAAGATAAAAATTAATTGAGTCTATGTCGAGAGAAACTTGATCATAAATGTATATAAATCGGGCAACATTGAGGCAAAAATTTGTAAACAAAACATGTAATAACGCTATATTATTTGCCTATTTTTACACAAATTAATTTTATCATATATGCCAATAGAATGCAATTATGACTGTAGAGTTAGGTTAAAATAAAATTTAAATGTGTCATAGTTAATATTCTGCTATTCTTGTTTTTTTTGCTCGGTGTAATAATATTATAGGTACTACAGCACTTGAAGTGATCACCTATAAAATACTATTTTAGATTGTTGAGTCTGTAATTATAATGTCTAATTAACGAATTAGGGAATTAGGAATGTACATAGACGAAGAATCATTATATTATTAAACATTGTGTTTTCTCCATTCAAGAAAGAAGCTACTTCCAGTTTTGTTTTTAACATTTATTGTAAATTGCCAAATTTTTGCTGGATGTTATCAGCTTCTTCGAGGCCATCCAAAATTATTATTTATTCATTAATATTAGACTGTAGTGGCCAATAAAATAAGAAAAGATATCGATCTATGCAACAGCTGGCGTATGAATGGAGATAACGGTGAAGCGTTTAATAATATATGTAGTTGCTTCTGGCAAGAGATAATCACCGCTAGTGTTACTGGTACAAATTCTATTGTTGTTTGCCAAGATGCAGTATGGTAATGAAGAAAGGTTTATTAATTTCTAGTTATATTACTTCTTGCAACCCCTCTAAATCATGTTTTTGATTTCTGTTCACTTAATTTTTAAATTACCAAATTAATAAGAATACAAGCTGATAAAATCCGGAGAGCGCAGAATCCACAAGTTTTTGTTTATCAGCCTATTTTCAAATAAATCCTTTGACATACATATTTCTCTGAGTATTACTAGCTCCATGTGCTGGGGAATTGTTTTGTTGAGAGCAACCAGAGCAAACTTATTTAATAAATTAGTGACAGAATGTTACCTTTCTTTCAAAATTGGCTACATATGAAGTTTTAGATAATCTCACTAATATAAGGCATTAGGTATCTACTGCTGCAAAAAAATCCTAATAAAAATCATTTAACAAGAAATTTCTTTATTGAATTAGAAACTATTGTATTCTGCTTAATTTACTTAATAAGTGCTCTATCGCAAGTTTCCAGAGAAAGTTTTGAAAGAAAATCAAAATTAAAACGATGGATATAAATTTATGAAAAGTACGTTTCATTGGTTTTTGAAGATCAGCTAAGATTGCATCGGTTGTAGGCTTGTCAATTAGTTTATGTAATGTCTGAAATCTATAATTTGTGGATTATCTATAAAATTACAAATAGATGACATGCCTGCTATGTTTTAGTGCATTTTAACCAATATCAAAATCAAGACAAGCTAGAGCGAACAACTGGGTACCATTATCATGTAGCGTACGGCTTCTATGGCAGACCTTTAAAGTAACAACATTCTTTCTCAGATTAAAGGAAATCTTTTTTGATATTCGACGATGTACCACCTACCTTTTATTCAAAAATAACTTCAACTATTTACTTAGACGATTTAAGACATGCAGATAGTGCTTAGCACATATTCCACTCAAACACATCTCAAATGTAGTTGAATAGTGTATAACAGAAATATGAAATAGATTTAAAAAAGAATTGGCATCACTACCAAAGCTCAGCATGCCCTTAGAACTCTACAGGTCATTAAGTTTAATTTCAAAGTAATACTACGGTGCCACAGGAATCTCAAACAGCTGGCGACGTCAATAGGAAAAAGAAAACAGAACAAAGAAACTCCTGCGCACCTTTTTGTCAACTGGACAGCAATGGATAGGGAAAGGCGAATCTACTTCAGTTAGACAAACTCAAGTGAAGGGAATTAACTATCAATCAATCTGCAAACTTTGATAATTAGGTTTTACCTACTTGAAAGAATTGAAACCACATGAGGGCGCAATAGTTCATACTCAATTACTTTTTTGGATTTTTCTGTCCACGGAGAAAGGTAAACTAAATTCTAGTATGTGTTCAGGAAAAAATAGTCAACGAAAACAACTCTAATTGAATTCTGCAGTAAGATTTTGGATGTCATTGAAAAGGAAATGGATTAAAAGTGTTCTTTGTGACCTGTAAAAAACTTTTAACTGTAGTCCATGCAATACACTGATAAACCAATTTAGCTTTGTTTCTTATTTATGTGGTGGAATTGAGGCTGGATTGATCAACATACACTGAATATGGCTTCGTTAGAAGTATGGTGCATAGGAACGAATGTTTAGAATTTCTTGCCTAATAATATATAATTAAATTGACGATATCGTAACAATATTCTACAGAAAACTTTTATAGTATTAAATTTTATAATGGTTAGTTTTTTTATTCATAAATTCTATTATTATTATTATTATATTTGTTTTATTTCTTCGTATGGTAGTATTGCTCGACGTTGTGTTAATACATTCAAAAAATTATAATCACGTGTATTGTTTGTCACAATGATTGTTTGTCACATATTATCTCAATATCTACGTGACTTTCGTATACATTGAGGACTTTGTTTAAATCACACTAATTAATTCCGGGATCTGCTTCATTCTAAATGTACTATCCTCCTCTTTTGTATTCATTTACTTATGGTAATTCGTGCAAACTTCTGTGGTAACTAATTTTTCACGAAGTAATAAATAACACGACTGCTCGTTGAAATAAGAAGAAATCATCTTAACGATTCCTCCTCAATTTTAATAATTCCGTAACTCTTCCGCGGATAGAAACTGTCGTAAATTCTGCTTTTCATAAATTATGCAGGCCGCCCAACTTTCTATCCATCGTAAGTTCTGTTTTATCCGAACCTTAGTAGCTGCATCACATTGCGAAGTCGTTGTGCTATTACGTGCAGAACGAAGTAAAGCTGGATAATCTTCGAGCGGCATGTTCAATTGAATCATGTTCATGTTTCAGACTGAGAGAATTGAAATGGAGTTCGTTACGGGATGCTTCCTTTGAAACGTTTACGATAACTTCGTTGTCTGTTTTATAATTGTGTTGATTTAATTAGTCTAGTTTGTATACCAACATACTACATTGAAGGAAATTACATTTTTAATACGTATGTTGGAAAATTGTAAAAAATCTAGAACATAGTATTTCATTTAATACAGTTTTTGCCATTAGTGCATTAAAATTACTTTCCAAATGTAGTTTATATCACCAACTTAATAGATTAAGCCTATAGGATAGTCTACCCAAAGCCAAATCATACGGATAATTTTTTGAAACAGGAGATTTATAAAAACAAAACTTAGAATAAGGTCAAGTATGGTTTCGAGGGGAACACATGTCCGTTAAAAAATTAACTTCCCTACATAATTCCCCAGCTACCTCCTCTTTTATCATCGTAGGGAACAGAGGTCGAGTAATACATCATTTTAAAGGTAATTAAATTCTCTTTACAACGATGCTAAATTTGTTAGTTGTATGCTTCTATTATACAGTATAACTTAATGGAAAATGTTTATTTGGTATTTAACGCAATTATGTTTAAAACATGTACAGTGGGATTTACATTTCTGTAATATGCATTTAATTTTAACGATAAACTTTAATTGTTAAGGGAAAACATATTTTATATGTTGGAAGGTATATGAAACATAAGCAAGAATGATATGTTTGTAGATAAACTTGCGAGCGTACTAGGCTTTTAATAGACTCTCTTCTTCTAGTTCACTAATCAGTCAATCTTCGATCTAAATATTGTCAAATCGGTTGTATGGTGTAAAGAAGCATCATCGTCAATGACCAATTTCTCCGTTCGAATTACAATTTAAGAAAAGGATTTATAAATTAAATTACCAAAAATTTCAATTCGCGCATTTACTTTTTATAGATTATGAAATTTTATTAAAAAAGTAGATATTTAAAAGAAAATCTGAATGAATTCCTATACCCACTGCCAAATTTTCTATATTCAACTTTGTGTCAGGTAGCTGACAACCCCGGTTGCCTAATTTTTTCAATTTCAACACATCTATTAACGTATTCATCTAGATATTGTTTATCAAACAATGTAGATGTTCTATTTGCACACCTAATGGTTGCGCAAGTTAAAAGTAAAAAAAAAATGTTATTGAGTAAACCATTAATTCAATTTTAGGACAAGCCCTGCTGTATTCCCTAATGTTTTTTTTTATAATTTATAATTCATCGAAGATTAATTTTCTGTGTTTGTTAGTTTTTTCTCAAAGTTAAAGCTTAACGAGACTTTTTTATGTATGGTGGGTGCTTAATTGGAGTGCTTCCATAAGCTGAATCGTTTGTCTGGCTAGCACTGCAACTTTAGCGATGTAGTTTTTGTGTGTGTCTAATTGTGTCAGCGAATGGTAAGACGATCCGGATTTTCAACTCTCCGAAAAAATGTCACCGTCTCTTCGGATAATTGAAATCCGGCTCCTACCGTTCCGCCACAACAATAGTCAGCCGCCTAACCACTGCGACCCCCGTTCATTATGCATTTGCAAATACTTGCATCTGTCTGCGTATACTTTAAACAAAATGGTGTTGAATGTTATATAATTTTCCAGTCGCTTGCTGTACATATTGAAGTACAATAGTAGCAATAATTTAGGCCTTAGCCCCGCCCCAATATATAGTTAGCCATAGTGAAAATCGTTCACTTAGTAGCAGACGCACTTTTTCTGCTATTCTACATTACATCGATGGTAATTTCTAATTTATTATTTGAGTTCATATACAGTTAACTAAAAACATGTATTCGAGGGAAGTATCGAATAATAGTCTACAGTCAAAATCGTCCAACTGCAAAAATACGCACTTTCCCGAGAAAACTGTTGCATCTCATGTCAGTTACTGCCATAGTGTGTTCTTATGTGGTTGCATTTTTCTGTGTATGTAGATATTTCAAAAATATTTCTGTGATATTCGATGTTTGATAGTGAATCTGCAGAATAATAGGAAATTGCTAAAATTGTGAGCAAACCCGTAAAACAGTTCAGTGTATAATAGAAAGATGGATTGATGATAAAAAAATATCTAATAAATGCAGAATTTACTTCAAAAAGATTCTTACCGAAGGAGATGGACGGTGAATTTTAAAACAAATAAACAAAGATCCGAACAAATTGCGCGAACATTGACAAAAGAAATAGAACAAAACTTGGGCAGGAAAATTCATTCTGAACATATTAGAAGAGTATATCGCGGAAAAATAAATTGTACGGACGTATCGCTAGAAAGAAGCCATACATACATATATTAGTGAAAAAAATAGGAAAGTAAGAGTCATATTCATGGACGAGTACTCGTACATATATAGGAAAAGATATCATAGGTATTATGGAAAAATGTTTTATACAGGGTGTAACATTGGCAACGCCGTGGTCTCTGGTAGTCAAATGGTAAACAATTTTGAAAAAGTTACATACTGGAAATATGTAGGTGGATTAGATCTACAATTTAAAAATAATAGGCAATATACAGGGTGTTTCAAAATTTAGCAATGTACCAAAGTTATGTTTTTTCTAATGGAACATCCTGTATTTTATGTCATTTTTGTGTTGTACACTGAAATCTAGATCAACTTTATTCAAGGTTTCCTATGTCTAATTTTTGTAGTTTACGAGATATTTCAAGTTTTTTGAAAATGCAATGTTGCACGAAAAGTTTAGTATCTCGAAAATGACTTAATTCAGGGAAATGGAACGAAAAGCGTAAATAGTAGATCCTTTGGCTGATTGAATGCCATATTCAAAGTTGTCGAGTATTCTACAGGTCGTTCATGTGCCGAGGGCAAACTTTGTGAACTTCTTTCGTGCATAGCTTTATTATTTTAAATGGAACACCCTATATGTATTTATGTTATCAGATAGAACATTTTATTGTCTAAAAACCAGTATCAGGAATCCCTATGAGCATCTGTACTAGTGTTTTAGTTATTCGCGTTTTTTTAGATAACTTACGAAAATTGTTATTATTTAACCTAGGAGGTTGGATCCTCATAGAGAAAGTGTCAATTTGACGTGTACTCTGTTAACATCATGAAGGCATAGTCGTTGCAAGAAAGAACTGATATGATTTTAGTTATTGGTGAGTGAGGAAAATTGCTTCTTTGCGTTGCGGATGTATTCACAGAAGTATCCAAATCGAAAACATCCAGATAAAAGGAGAATGAATGAAACCTTCACAATTGTCATTATTATGATACCGAAAATCGCCATCTTTCCTCTGCCTTGGAGCGGCAGCATCGCTGGAATTTGAACGTGTTTGGAGGCATTATAGGCGATTACGTAATTGGACCATAGTTCTTCTAATGGGCACCTAAACGGAGACCAATTTCTAAGATTCTTAAAATGGGACTTTTGGACCCTTTTGGAAAATATTCCCTTGAATATTAGAAACCGGATGTGGCTTCAATTAGACGGTGCTCCTGTCCATTCTAAACGGTCCGTCAAAAACTACTTTCACAGGAAATTTCCTAATATGTGGATCGGAAGAGATGGTCCGTGCAATTGGCCACCAAGGTCTCCGGACTTAACATGTATGCACCTTTCCCTATGAGGGTATGTAAAAGGGATCGTTTACAATATCTTGCCCATTGCAGAGGATATGAAAACGAGAATCAGAGACGCCTTCGGTTCAGTAACACCGGATATGCTGAGGAAAGTTAGAACAGCATTTGAACAGAGGGTTATTTTCTGTATTGAAGAAAATGGCAATTATGTTAAACGCTAGCACTTTTTCATTTATTTTGTTATGTTTTTCATTTATTTTATACGAAATCTTTTTTCTTAATCCAACTCCAAAAATATTTACTGCTGTTTTGCTTTGTTTTATTTTTATTACTTGGAATTTATGTTTTCAAATACCTAAATTGTAACAATATAAAATCAACTTCTTCGAATAATAATATTTCTATCAATCGATGTGAAGATATACTGGGTGTTCACTTACAAAGAACAAATTAACACTTAAATTATCTAAAAACAGCAAATAACTTGAAAACTAGTACAGATAGTCATAGGGATTCCTCATACTGGTTTTTAGACAATAAAATGTTCTATCTAATAATGTAAATACATACAGGGTGTTCCATTTAAAATAATAAAGTTATGCACGAAAGAAGTTCACAAAGTTTGGCCTCGGTACTTGAATGACCTGTAGAATACTCGAAAACTTTGAATATGGCATTCAATCAGTCAAAGGATCTACTATTTCCGCTTTTCGTTCCATTTCTCTAAATTAAGTCATTTTCGAGATACTAAACTTTTCGTGCAACATTGCATTTTCAAAAAACTTGAAATATCTCGTAAACTACAAAAATTAGACATAGGAAACCTTGAATAAAGTTGATCTAGATTTCAGTGCACAACTCAAAAATGCCATAAAATACAGGATATTCCATTAAGAAAAACATAACTTTGGCACATTGCTAAGTTTTGAAACACCCTGTATATTGCCTATTATTTTTAAATTGTAGATCTAATCCGCTTACATATGTTCCCGTATAGAACTTTCCAAAAATTGTTACCGTTTGACTACCAGAGGCCACGGCGTTCCCACTGTTACACCCTGTATACATATGAAACAAAAATAAATTTAATTGTGTCGGTTGGACGTGTAAATGAATGGCCTAAATAAAATGAACAGTTAATATCAATGAATTTGATATCAACCATAAAACATGGTGGAGGATCGCTAATGTTGTGGTGTTGCATGACGGCGGCAGGTGTCAATTTACCGAAGACACCAATGGAAATATTTAGACAAACAAAATGCAGAAGGTATTTTGGGTACATTTATTTTTTATTAGGATAATGATTCCAAGCACACATCTGGTGTTGTAAGAGAATGGTTACTTTACGATTGTCCAAAAGTGTTTGAAACGCTACCTCAAATTCTGGACGTGAACGTAGTAGAGCGTTTATGGTAGGAATTAAAATATAGAATGAAAAAGCATATCGTTTCGAATAAACAATAACTCAAACATACGATTGGAGAAGAATGGTCTAAAATATCACCGAACTAACTAATAAAACTATAAAGAATAGAGTAACTTCCGTCAGAAATTGCAAAGGATAGCCTTCTAAGTATTAAGTATTAAATTATTAACACAACTACTAAATTAGTAAACATATTATATGTTTATTGTCTGTTGTTTTGCATTAGACGATTTTCACTGTGATAAATATTGTACCTACTTATTTCCAATGAATGTTCTTCTTGTATATTATATAAATAACTAATTTCACTGTGACCACTTGCACCCATTACAGAAGTCATCGACTAGCTATTAGTTACTATTACTCCTATTCAGAAAGAGAGTACCAAGGTTAAAATTCTGTACCCCCAGATTAGGAAACTTACGTCAGCATGACGGATAGTGTCCATATAGTCAATTAAAAACTTGTAAAAAATATAATTCCCTTGAAAATTATGCCTCATTTGACCTCTATTCTCCATGATACCTGTTGGGTTAATTGAGAGTTAATCAAGCTTTACTAGCAAGTACTTACTAGCATTCATCTTTGAACTCAATGAATGATATGGTTGTTTTCTGTATCCTTTTAGTGTAACTCTAATGAAGCAATAAACACACTGTGAAAGCGTAGCTATAAACGTTGAGTTTTCTTGACACTTAAGGCTTTTCGGCTGTCTAGTCCAACATTGTTTGATTTTTCACTCATAGTTTAGATACTATTCTTTGTATATTTTTATCGTTGAAATATTATGTACTTTGTTATTAATCGATTCAATTTGCATCAACTTGTTCACTAATTATTGCAATAAGTATTTGAGTCGATTTCTTCAATAGTTTTCATTGAATATACGAGAAAAAGTTTTAGCATTACTCCCATGTAAATTTGATATTACTACACCATAATATCAAATTACAAAATAGTTTCCTTTTTGTCACAAATCAAGTTTCACCGACCATTGGGTAGTTCTTATTGAGTTACAGAAAGGAAGATCGGTGTCGAAAATGATTTCAGATTTCTATGAAGTTTATGTATTCAAGTGCTTTCAAATATAATCGGCTTAGAAAATGTAAACTTAATAGGAAAGGTGTCGCTACAGGTGTAAAAAATTCAGGTACACTATATCTTAACAAGCAAATATTTAAAGGGGTTGGGCTAAGAACCGTTTGAATTGTATTGGAAAAGTCTATAAAATATATATTTGAACCTGTAACAATTACAAGTTTCTGATTATGCCGTAGTTAGTCTTGTCTCATGAATCAGTCATGAAAATTTAAGATTGCGAACGTCGTGACTGACAAAATGTAATTCTTTTTATAGAAATGGTTCGGGCTGTTATTCAACTAAAAAGATTTAGTTAGAGAAAGTTAGTAGTTAACGAATAGATTTGATTCAGAGGGGAGAACATGGACATGAATGGTTGAAAATATCTAATAAATACCCGCAAACATAATACATATTTTATTGGCTGAATTATATTCTATTGCCTTTGGTGTAAATAAAGAAAACAGAAGTTATATTTAGTCAATATGATCCTCCATTTACGTATATATCGTAATTTATTAAATAGAAGGCACAAATAAATAAAAGATAATCCCGTTCTGTTAACAAAGGCTTGCACAATTGGCGGGAAAATAAATACTTTCTATTGTTTACTTTTATATGTATATATAAATAAATAGTAATAACATCATCTAGATTATTACGTCATTGTTTAGTATACGAAAACTTATTCTACTGTTTGAAGGGTACTATTACAATATTTAAACCAATATTGGATAACTACAGCGAATAAATTAATAACACAATAAGTCTATACTTACCAAAATTAGAAACAAAGTGCAGTTTAATACGATTTTCCAGATTTTTTCTCAGTTCTATATAATTATCAACTACTATTTTGACCAATAATTTTTGCGATTCGCACTACAAAATCTCACGCCTACGCTCTCGCGAAGCTCGCAATACTACACCCTGCACTTTGGCGCTGCAGCATCTTCACGCATTCGCAAAACGTTGGAGATTCGGTGTCACCATGGTAACGGCCCAAGTCGTTATGTTATCACTCTTTTGTATGTTACGGTGGCATTCTTGATAAGACGTACACCTTCTATTAGGTACTTTGTCCGCGTATAGGTACACCTTAGACATTCATTGGTCGACGAGATAACATCTCGTGTTTCAGTTTTTAGGAGGACGCTGAAAGCGAAACCGGGAAATTGGGGGAATTTTATTAGAGGGTAAATGTGTATGAATGTGTGTATGTTTATTCCGAGCTTATACCGGGGCAAAATATGAGCTCTCTCTACTTCTAGGGATTTACTCGGGCTCCGGAGCTTCTTCAGAATCTTTTTAAACTCTAATATAATGTTAGTATAGGTTTTTTGAAATAGCCGTATGTACAACTTTAAATACTAGTATAACGGTCAATATAGAATATAAATTAAAAAATACGTAGAAAAAGGCTGTTTCGAAAAGTTCACATGTTCTTGTATTACTAATATCTATGAAGCAAAACAATTATGTAATATAAAGCTACATGTATATGTATGTATATGCTACCAGGTATCTATATAATTATTATATTGTTCTCCCATTGTTACACCCTTATCTACAACCGTTTTGGAAACACATGAGATAGATTTTTAGTTTTATTTGCAGTATTCTTGTTGTTATTATAAATTTTAAGCAAAATACGCAATAATATTAATTCAAAATGATATCTCAATGATTTTTTAATTGCACCTTAATTACTATAGAATAATAATTTCAAGAGAAACAGTGTATCTTTGATTGGTTTTGGAGTCTATGATGGAATGTTATTTTTTACGACCAAAATATTGATCTAATTCAATTGCATCTTCATACAATATTACTTGCAGTTGTTGGTCTCTAAGCTTTTTTAGTTAATCTGAATTTCTTTAACATAGAGATTCTCACCTTCTTTCTAGTGTTGAGAATGTTCTCCTTTCAAATACCTAAAAAATATAAAACTGAGGCTTTGGCGATACTTTATACTTACTTTTATATTTTTATTGGTATCTGTTTAAATGGCAACTGGTCCGGTTTCATTTTTCTTTGATTAGATATAATGATGGATTCACTATTCGATAATAGCATAGTATGCATTGGCTTCATGTTAGGGAAGAAATAAAATTGTCAAGACAAGGATAAACTGAATTTTATTTAATAGTAACGTGTTTTCCAAAAACCTTCCATCGTCGGATTAAATACTTAACAAAAATTTCCGGATATTAATCCCACCATGTTAACAACGATAAGAAAGGAAGGCGGAAGACAAAAAGTCAAAGAAACAAATGAATTAATAAGTAGATAAAATAAAATAAATAAATGAAAGAGTGTAGAGATAAACAGAAAAAATAGGGGGCTTAACATTTTACCTTTCCTGTAAAGAGCTTCTTCAAGAGAAGAAAAAGAGAAGACCAAGTAAACATGGGAACTCCACGTGTGGACGATGCTTGAGGAAAAACTGCCTCAACGCAGGAATCCAGAACAGAATGGCATTCTCATTTGTTACCTATCATATTTTCTTCTGTAGTTCAATAGTATTTCATCATTTTGATACTACATAAACAGTAATACTTATTGGTACATATTATCAAACAGCGAATAGAAAACCATCCATTAGAAGAAAAGACTGACAAAGAAATCATAAATTTAACAAACATTGTCAAGCAAAGTGGTATCTATTATTAAAAAAGAGGTCAATTGTAGAAAATTCTTCGATTTTTCGAATGGCTCCACTCGTTACAAGCCCTAAAATTTTCTCCTTTCCAAATTTGTGATGAATAATCATACTGAGACGGGTCGATGGCCGCAGTGGTTAGGCGGCTGACTATCGTTGTGGGAGGACGATAGGGCCGGGATTCAACTCTGTGGAGGGAGTTGAATCACTCTTTGACTTACCATTCGGTGTTGGGAGCAAAGTTATTAACAGCGCGGCATTATAAAAGGCGATATGATACACAAAGCCATTTGAACGCAATTTACACACACAAAAACTACACCGCGAGAGTTGCAGTAATAGCCAGACAAGTAATACAGCTTACGAAGTTACTGCAACTAACCACCCATCACACGTAAAAAAGTAAACAATTTCTTGGCAGTTTTCCCTATGAGTTAGGCACCTGCGAATTAAGATGGCAAATCTGTCCCGCCACAGTCAACTTCGATGTTTCGATCTTTGTCTCCTTGTAAATCCAACTAGTGTAGTCCGTTTTGATCATGTAGGTGTTGTCAGTTAATACATATTAAACTTGACTTAATATTTAAGTTAATAAATAACTTGACGCCGCCAGGGCATACTTTCAGCCTTTCAGTCTTTCAGATAATTTAAGCGCATACATTACAAGATTGTGACAGCCAATCTAGCACAATGATGCTGTTTTCTACCTTTTGGGCTTCACAGAAATTGCTGAAATATTCGGTAATTCTTCTTGCTAGAAACCGAACTTTCGTCTTGAGATCAATCCATCCATGTAGATTTTGACTGTTTTTACATACATAGATACTTCCGACAGCTCTTAGAATAGTTAATGTTGCCTTGTGTTCTTTTTACTTCAAGAGTTATCTTATTTTGTATATTGGCTGCTAACGTATTAAAACTGCGTTCTGAGAGATAATTCACGGTATTTGTTTTCTGATATCGATTCACTGATTGCCTTACATCTTTCTGTCACTTGTGTGTCCGGGTCGGCGTTTACCCTATAGCGTCGACCCTTAAAACTCTGCGGCTGCACTACCCAATCCCTGGTCTCATAGTTCCAGGGCAACGGGCGTGGCGGGAGTAGACTTCGTATATAGGGGAGGATGCTTGGGCGTAGGCATGGGCACCCGCTCCGGTGTCCGGCCGCTAACCGTCGGAATATACGGTGGGTAAGTGAGGCACCCTACGGCGCTTACCTAGAGAACTCTGCAGCTGCATTACCTCATCCTTGGTGGCCACACTCAGGGAAACGGGCGTGGCGAGAGAATTTGGCGAAGATAGTAGGGGAGGATAAAAGTCGGTTCGCCGAGGAGTAGTCCGCCCACTGGTTGTCTGGTTGGGGAAACCTTCGGTTTCATCCTAAAACAACTCTGTGATTCTGGGACCCTACGGTTTCACTGTAGCTGCCGCGGAAACTTGATCGCCGGACGGGCGAAAGAGTTGGCGCGGTTGGCATTTTGGGGTAGGGCTTTTGCCCGGCCGTCCCCGTAGTTCAAGCTTAATTCACGGGCGGGCTGGTTGTACCTCACGGCCAGATTCCGTTTCCCACGCTTGGCCGATAGTAGCCATCCGCAAGGAGGCCTAGGCCCCGTGGGGTTAGATGTGAGGTAGGAGTTCGCTAAAGCGTCTCCAACGGTGATCCGTCCAACGTTGACAAGAAAACTTGTCTAACATGGGTAGCACGGGGGAGAGGAGCCCACCGGTTCGCCGGGCCTCTCCGAGAGGTGTCGGTCTCGTGCGGGCAACTGGTTTCGTACCTCTTTGTCCTGGGGAGTGTGTGCATTTCCGTGACGCCGCATACCTTACGGTCGGTCGGCAGCTGGGTGCCCCTTTGGGGTCCAGCAACCACATTCGTGTCACTTGTGTGTATATTTGGCACCAGCTTTACTATTTAGCGGACTTTCTATTAAAAGCATATAAAAAGTAATAAACATTGCGTTTTTTAAATTATTTTGAATCGAAAGCAGATAGCATGAAATGCTTACTTGCAAAATTTCAAATCGCAATGTTTATTAGTTTACTATATTTCTTTAACCTAATCTCGTCGTGACATAGCCTGTTTTCGCATCCTTTTTTAACTCAGCGTCAATTTAAATTATGTAGTTTTAGGCTTGATCTCTAATTCTTTTATATGGGATTCGATAATAGCTACTATGTACTAGCTAGCAACTAACCATGATAGTTAATCACGAAATGAAAGAAAACGATTGTAAAATGAGATATCGATCTAGGTAACGTACGAGTATGTACCTACTAAATGTAATTGATTGATTCAGTTTACCTAAATAGATCGGGTGTTAGAAGTTAAATCAACAATCCTTCAAATCATATCGCTTTATCGTGGATAATTATTCATATTTAGAAAGATGTTTAATCGAATGAAAACAAAGTTGTAACTGCAAAACAGTATCTGTGGTTTTTGGTGCTTCTATTTATCGTTAATCTGGCAGCAGTATTAACAAACTTATGCAGAAATGAAGAATATCTTGGTATAACCCAGATATTTTAGTATTTGTGTCCAAATCTATAAACTTTTATTACATACAAAATGATACATTCTTTTATACTGTTCACCTATTTTTGATTGCTTCATTTAGTACTGAATAAAACAATAGTGGTCTTCGGATATAAATTAATTCTGAATCTCTAGTACAAAATAATTTCCATTAATTATCACTAATATGTGCGGACAGTGTCTTTACGATTTAGCTCGCTTAAGTATTTACCTACAACTGAAGTCTTCCGGGTGTTTTCGAGTAAATAATTGTGCACTTGCCGTTTCGTTGATCATGCTGATCAAGTTCAAAATTTGGAAACCGTAGACCTCTAGAGGCTGTACCATGAAGTTGTCTTCTTAGGAATTGTAAAAATATCGGCTTTTTTGTTCATTGGTACTAAATTGCTCACTTCTTTCGGACAATGCCCACTTCACGAATCCAATAATAAGACACTTTCAGCGTTAGTATTTGCTAAGAAAACATCTGTAAACCAATTGCGAAACGTACTCGTCGTCAATAAACTGAAAATTGCAAGTATTAACTTGCCTAGTTAGATAGATACTTACTTACGATTTGTTCACATCAATAACAATAAGAAGTATTATTTACATAGTATATACCTATACAAATTACTTACATAGGTATACCTACCTATTTTATAGCATGTTTAATATATATGGGTCAATTCTGTATAACTGTGTGTATTTTTCTAGAAAATAGAAATTTTAAAATTAAAAAAAAATACGGGAGGTGAGGCTTGTTTCTAGAAATCAAGAACTATGAGAGGCAAACTGTTGTCACTATCCTTTAGTACTCATAAGACAGTTATATATTTGTCTTAACGTTTTTTTATATGTTACAGTTTTGGAGATATTAAAGCAAATAGCAAAACGTAGCGTTGGCTTTAGGGTGCCTCAGCCCTCCCCCTCGCCCTCCCCCCTCCCCCAGAAAACGGACGATTTAGCATCTATGAAAGTTACCGTTGTTCTTACATTGCATCAGTTTACAAACCCACCAAGTTTCATCTAAGTCGGTGAGGGACACTTCCCTGTGTTTCCTTGTTAGTTACGTGACAACACCGTAAGACTTCAACACAGTAAACAACGGTCGTGAAAATGTACCGTCAACTATTTATCTAGTACTTTTTCTGTATTTAGGCTGCCAAAATCTTATAATATGAATTTCAATCTGCCTTATTTTTTTTTATCTTACGCAAACACAGACTTAGCAGGTCAAGTAATTATGTTTCATGTTTACAGTAGCGATTGCGCACGAATTTAAAACAGGATATAATTCCAAAATTTAGGTTATAAGTTCTTCTTCTTAAATAATGTTTGAAATAGTTAATGGATTAACTAAAGCTTTACTGTTTGTGTTAACTCTTCTGTAAAAAGAGTGTTGCAGTTTTCCACATTAAGAAATGTTCAATAAATTTTCCTTTGTGTATATTCATCCACATGTTCCTTAGAGTTCATTGCTGCATAAAAGATAATCAACATACCTTGGCAGATCTTCTGCAACGCCAAATATAGTTGTGCAAACAGATCTTTTAGTTATAATAAGATCATTAGGAATTTGTGCTTGTTTTTTCTTGTCATACTTATTCGTAAAGTATGTATCTGCTAAGCTTACAGAAGTAAACCATTTCTCTGCTAGGACATTCGAGTAAGTCTTACAAATAGCTTACAAAATTGCTAATACGAAAGTGGCTAACTTCTCACTTCAACGTTTAATGCTTCATGATATTTACCAGGGAAAACGCGATTATTCGATAACGCATTGGTTTGCTTAGATACATTCTAAATCTAGATCAGCATCGGAACACTACAATGTAGAGTTTCCTAAAATTAAAAACAATTCAAAGCAATCTCGTAATTTCATCGAATTGATGACAAGCATAAAATAGAATTTAACCAGAACTCTAGTCGCAAAAAGAATTCGAGATCTATATCGTACCCATGAGTCATAAATTGCCAAATAATTACTTCTTAACAGTCCCACAAGCTTAACATTTAGTTCGACGATATTTATCGAACGAATGTCAGATTTATCTTGATACTTATAAGAAAGGCATGTGCAAATGTAGTTCTTGGTGATTACCACAATTTTGAGAACGATATTTTCGAAACAAAATAGTTGTCGACAGCCTAAGCCTGTCGCCTGACACCCCGTCTTGTTTGTACAAACAACTTTGGAACTATACATATTGTTTGTCCTATGGGTTTACGTAGTATCTAGCTCACTTTGAATTGCACTACCGATAGCAGTGTCAGATTCTATATTTGGATCTAACTTCTTTCAAACCCCTTTTATACAACCAACTAATTTTGTATATTCTAATGCACTTATTTTCGCTGAGCTCAATACACAACAATGTATGTAAATTCGAAGAGGTGAGATTTGAGAGGGTAAAATAGGCATTAATGTTAAAATCGTAGATCCTGCACTGGAAGTGCCACAAGAAAATGGTAACAAAGCAACAAAAAGCTCCAAAGCAAATGAGTGGAACAGTAAATAACGTTCTGGCTTGTGCACCTGCACAAATTTATATGAAAATTTCGTAGAAGTGCAGTAGTTGAGCAGAGCTAAGACAGTATTTATTATCTGGAGCTGGAATCTTATTGATAGCGCCATTATTTACGATATGCTGTAGTAAGTAGTCTTGACAAGTCCATTTAGACGCCGCTGTAGCTGCAGTCAGTACAAATATAAAGCTATTATGACATTATTACAAACAAGATGCTGTTATATCTATACCTACGAAATTACACTTACTACTTTGAAATTCTCAGTTACCGGTAGATCTTACGAGAATCTCAAATATAAAACAAACAAGTGTGGAATGGTTCTTGGTTCTTTTATCATATATTCTCTGTAAAGACTATTTTTTTTTACTGTGGTAAAGACTGAATCTGTTAAACTGTATTTTCAGTCAATATACTTTTTTCTATTTGTATTTGGGCAAGCAGTTTTTAACGACTTAACTAACTTACTTTGCGCTACTTCCTGTTAGTTATCTTTTATTTTCTAAACACGGCCGATGTAAATATTCTCCGACGAATTAGCAAAAATGTCTTTGGTTCACATTCTTTTTTCACTAATACTTGCAATTTAACGACAAATGATATCCGGTTCTGGACTGCCAGACAAGGTGACTAAAATACGCGTTAAATACTTGTGTTTATTTCAGTATGCTTCTCTTAAATCATCGTAAAAGGATTCTCGTGTAAAGGCAAGCAACGAGTTATGTCAATCTGAAGGGTCATTAAAAAAATGTAACATACTAATAGTGTTTGCCAGTTTAATTTGCTAAATGCTGAATGATGAAGAAGCATAAATTAAAACAGAAGCAACATAAAATAGTAGTAATAGTAATAGCAAGTCAATTTAATAAATTGATCTGTCACTGATTCTTCAATGAGGGAAACCGCGTCAAGTTGTATGAAGAAGTAGTGTAGGAGAGCAATGTTGTCAATTAATATATGTCTGGTTTATCTTTTAATTCCTGAATTAAAAGATAAATGTTGTCAATGTCTGGTTTTGGTGCTATTTAGTGCTTCGCATAAGGAATGATGTTCCTGTAATTAATTTACGCACTTAGGTCTAGAAAATATTACCAGGTTTATTGACCAAAGACCAGAAAACAACATGGTCTTAGAAATACGGCGTAAATTAATTAGCAGTCGCTACTTGAACTTCCTAAGGAAAAACTGACTTCACAGTAGGGCCAACAATTTCTTGTGTAAAACGAAGCAAGTGAGTCGAATACTGAAGATGTCGAGAGGCATGCAAGCTTAATATCGTTTATGATGAGTCGATATTTTTTAAACCAGTTCATCTGGCACTCCACCGCTCTCTGAAGGTAGTTAGATATCCACTAGAAGTTTCATTACGAACAACGTTCTTGAAGTACAAGAAAAGTTTAATAGAGCCGGGCAAGGAGCCCTCGTTTTTATTCCAAATTTTGATATAAATCAGCAATAATTAAAATTGTTAACAATATTTCTTTTAATCTTTTATCATGCGGTTTTGACTAAGATCTACTGAGCTACATAACTTTTAGAAATTAGGCAGTTACTAAAGAGTTTGTGCTTCTATGCTTGATTATAAAGATGTAACAGAAATTTACGAATTAATTTTTTTTTACAGTGTTGTTAATTACTTATCTCCCTACGTAAGTAACTTTGCTTCCATAATAGCTTAATACTATTCCAATCTACTTTATTTGCATAGTACATAGCTAGATGTATCTAAAATATTTAATATAAAAAAATACAACTAAAAAGTTTCTACTACAAATTCTATGACTGCTAAGAGCTTATATGAAAATAAATTGATTTAATACCTAATCTAATGTTTTGGAGTAATAATTGTTGTTAATAAATAATTTGTTTACAGTTTGCTCAACATTTATCATATGACAGTTAACCCATTATCTTGAAGAAAAATATAAAACATACTTACCTCATTAAGCATTATAAAATCTTTTTAAAATATCTAACATTAACATAACAAGAAAAATAAATGCTTCGGTGCTAACATGTTCATGTTCAGATTTAGTGTAGGAGACAGGAACTGGATAAAAACAAATAGAAAACTCGAGTGCAGTATACATACACATAAATACATTTCAGACTATCCTAATATTTTTCTTAAGATAGACCAGTTATTACACGAACCATAAAATTTAACATTTCTCTATATATTATATCATGTATATCATATATTATGTAATTTGACAAAATAGATGTATATATATTATGTCTTTGTAATTATTACAACATATTCTTTTTTTATATATTATTATCATATCATATACCATTATACAATCTTTTGTATTATTGTTTGTTATATTGATGTAATATGCATCTATTTAATAGTATGTAATATGCCATTGCGATTGTGTCTCTTGTATTCTCTGTTCACGAATAAGAAACGAAGTGCTTACCAAAAAATATACAATTAATTTTATAAAAAATTTACATAACTCTTAAAATCATTTTATTTAATATTTTCAGTCTGATATTTTGAATAAAATTACGTCAGTTTTTGTTTTATTCTCATCTTTAGCATATAGTTTTTTGCACCTCAGTAAACTAAGTCAAGTACCCTATCGTTTGGGAGGCTGGAGTCCATCAGAAAGGGTACAAGAAAGTATCACACGTGTCAATATAGTACCTAATACGTCTTTAGAATCCATTTTTTCCATCCTGACTAAATGCCAGATGTTCTTGCGATTTTGATGAAAATACTTGGATGCTACATCATCATTCCCCGCTAAAATATAATTAAAATATATTTTTATAAATATATAACGTTAATAAAATTTTACGTTCAACATATCATATTTCAGTAACATGGAGAAATTTTACATTTATACACAAAATATATTATTATATAATGCTATACTTTACATTTAGTTACTTTCATTTTTAAAACAAAGCCTATATTTCTATAATGATAAACACCAATGACATCAGGGATAATATACTTCTGATAACTTTATTATAATGAAAGAAGGACTATATTTAAAATGAAATTTATCCTGTTTATAGAATATCAAAGATCAAGAGGTAGAAAGTATTGGATATTATTAGATAGAATGGAAATAGGCTTCTAATAACAAAGCGAAAAATTAACTGGATATGTGATGAATGGATAATGCATATCTTTTGTGTACTTTATGCGAATTTGTATTTGTTGATCAACAGAAATTGACCATTTTGTAATGATATTTGTTTTCCTTTTTTTTATGAATTAAAAGTGGACGTAGAGCCGATGCATTTTCAATAACAGGGCTGGTTTGTTAAAGAAAATGCGTCACCGAAATCAGGTTTCCCAAATTTTTCTCAGTAGAAGTTTTTCATTTGATTTCCTTTTCTTGCTGTATTGGGGCTGGTTGAGGAGGAAGAGCTTTGAGAATCGCGTGTACCTCCTCAGCTACAGCCGTCAATACAAACTCGAATTGTTGTTTGGTAGCAACCATCCGTGGTCGCTGATCTCTTAGATGCTCCAAGGTAGCAGCTATATCGATTTCTTTAGCGCCTTTCGCCATTCGACTCAAAACCATATCGATCAGACAGTATGTACCGGTTCTGCCAGCTCCATCGCTGCAATGTACCACGATAGGACAAGATCTCCCTCTGTAAGATTTGTTAACCTTCCTTCTGAACTCCAAGAGAGCTTTAGTTGATGATGGGACATTAGCTTCCGGCCAGGATAGGAAATGAAACTGGGTAACGGTCCTTGTCTCTCCTGTTCTTATATTTTTGAGATAGAAAGAGCGTACCAAATAATCATCACACCAAATATGCTCGCTTACGAGATGCACTTCATAAATATGATACACCTCGGAACCTTCTTCTGGCCAATATCTGTGACACATCGCAATGTCTCCTTCAGTTAACCTCGATAACATAACTATGACTACGGCTCCTTGTTCCCAAATTAGTTGCCAAAAATCAGGTGCCGTATGTGGTAAGGGTCCTTGTGTTGCTATATAGGCCGGGTTTCTGGGGTCATGATCAGTAATACTCGACGCGTTTATATAATCAGATCCAGTAGCATTTGATAATTCATTCAGCACTACCCTGGAATGATCATAAGGTAAGACTTCCTTAGATCTGTTTTTATTAACATTGTCCTTCTTCAAAGCAATTGATGTTTCACAAGGCTCAGCTACGTAAGCGCATAATGCCACCCACTCCTGATCTAGTCTATCCTTATTTTTCAAATGATCTTCCATATAGCTCAAAACCATATGCCCAGTTGAGATATCCATGTTATGCAGGGCGGGTTCCTCACTCCATGATGAGGTACTAGAACGACTTGAAGGGCTTTGTTCGGATTCTTTCGATAAGGATGTTACTCTTCCGTGTACAGTGTCACCTGGTGTTTGCCCCTTTACAGCCATTCTAGCTCTGCATAGGTCTTGGTAATCTTTACTTGCTTCTGTATCAGGCTTAGTCAAATTATGTAACTTCTCCTTGGAAACAACATGTCTTCGTATGATGATCAACAGCAATGAAGCTATGATTAATGCGCCAAGAATTCCACATATCGTGAAAAGGATGATGTAGAACTCGTTCTTCGAATCAAAATGGTTGACCAGAACTGTTTTCACCTGAAAATTCGACAATGTATAAACCAGTTCGGAATATATTAAAAATCTATGTAGCATATTTATGAATTTATTTGTATCAGATATATATTACATTCTATTGCGAAACACATATATTAATACATGATGTTTCTTAGCATAGAACAAATTCTGATACATTGATATGTATGTGATAAATGTATTGAGATAATATAAATTGTAGTAGCGAGGTAAAGCTTTAAATAGCTTGAAGCTCAGATTTCGTATCGTTTCACCGCTGAGGTGAAAACCATAAGCATAAGCAAAGCAGAAATTTGTGCCTGTTTATCCAAAGCTGATGAATTTGATCGCCTTACCTTGTCACCTACACCAACTGCGGTTATTTCCACTCCAGTCGACTTCTTTAACTCATCACGGATTGTAACTAAAAAATAAGAAGATTGTTCAAATTAATAGAATTAATGTTAAAGAATGATAAGTGTTTATACCTATCCTCCTAGCTATTTCAGAAGCATTCAAATGGTACTTGTTCTGGTGTACCCTGAAGGTTACCTCATTTCTGTCGACCCTAAAAGAAATAGATATATAATTAGAATAATATATTTATAGGTGTTGTAAGTATTGCGGATAATAGCATAAAAATGCTGTTGTCGCACTTGTAGACTGTGTTCAATAATAACCATCAAACTCAATTTATTAATCCAACAATTTAACAATCAGCTTCAATCAATCATAACGCAAATGATAGTATCAGTAACTGACTAATAATAGTTAGATCATATAGGCCGCCCGTGGATGTAAATAAAAAATTCATTTAAACTTTGTAATAATGCAAACTTTGCAATAATGCTGGTTTATATCTAGATCTAACTTGAGGTTCATTCAGTGATTGCATAATTTGTTCTTGTATAATATTTTCCTTTTTATCAATAATGATTATTGACGTGTCATTTGCAAACATGTTCGTGCAATTGTTTGTAACATACGGCAATTCACTTGTGTATAAATGAAAATGAAACTGACCCAATATCGGTGCTCCTTTTCCTGATTCTAGTCAGTCCTATTGTAATGTTCTTCCCTCATTTAGTACTTACATATTGGATTTATTTATGTAGGACTCTAAGGATTTATTTATGTAGAACTCTAATATTTTAAATACAGTTACTTTAAATTCTAGCCGGTGCTAATAATCATGGTCTTAAAATGATTACGAAATATTCCGGTTGTAAAAGAAACATTTACAATTGATGATAATTGGGATGCATAAAATTTATCCGCTAATATGAGGTTTGTGTCGTTCAGTTCCTTTATAACATAGAAGACGTCAATTGCTTCAGTTTCAGTTACCATCATTGATCATCATTAATTCCTCCTTAAGTACCTACTATTATGTTGACTCTTGTTTTCTTTTCTGTTTCTCGGGATACTTGACAACAATTGATCAGGTTTTTTTAGCTAGTTAACTAGCGTCGCATTGAAAAATAAAAACGGTTGTGGGTGTTTGGATTGGAGGTTTTGCCATTTAGTTAGATGTTTAGTTATTTTGTCTCCTAGGATCTAATCGATACATACCAGTATGCAAGTGTGCCTTACGAGTTAGATCGTTCAGTTCGCTCTCTTTAATATTCAAACATGTTCTTTTCCTTAGTTTTTTGGTAACGTTAATATCATCTTATTCAGTAGATGTATGATTTGCCTCATTTACGAGTAATTCGTCAATATCCGCCTTTCCAACTTCTGTGTATGTGGTATATGTGTGTTTCTTTTGTAGAAATATTTGTGTTTACTGTTAGATTAGATAACTTAGCGGCATCTTTCAGTTTGCTATTTACAGCATCCTGTTTCTAAATAACCAGATTTAAATGAATTGATTTCTTGTACTAAATTTTTATTTTCTATTTTTAGCCCTACCAATTCGTTGTCAGAGAATATAGTAGACACTCGTAATTACCTCAACTGCATCTTCTATTTTTCGAGTTAAGTGGACTTCTAAGTCATCGAATTTATTTGCCATTGTCTTTTTTTAAGGTTTTTACAGAATGTGTACATGACGAGGTAGTGAAAATTTACTTTCTTTTAGTTGTGCAAGTGAATCCGAAGAATTGTCCATCAAAATCATTTGCGCTTTCTTTAAAAAACTTTTTATATAGCATCTTTCTTGTTACCTTTCGTTTTCATTTTAATTTCAGTTTTCTTTTATTTCTTGTACATTTGGCGTATCTGTTAAAATGTTACTTTGAATCGGTTTTATACATTGTTACCGTTTCCTTGGTATGGTATTTAGGAATTAACGTGACTCTTGGGGTCTTTATCGGGACATTGGAAGTTGTGTCCGCATTTCTGAATAACTTCTAGAATATTCTTAAAAATCTTTGGTATAACAGAGGAATCAAAGTTATTAAAAATATCTGATCGGAAAGGGCTTATATCAGCATTAAGAAAGCCTTTGCGTGATGTTTATAGATGTAGAATCTTTTGGACGAGGTTTTTAAAGAAGTGCTGCAACATTTTTAAATGTGATTGTTTAACTTGCATTAGAAACCATGAGGTAATCTGCCACTGGACTGGAGGAACTCGTAACTGAATCATAGACAATCATATCTAAAGGCTGTAACTTGTGGGTGGTGTAAGCTAGAAGTCTAAGCAGAGCAATTCGAGTGGATTTACAAATGTTAAATTCACATGGAGGCATGTGACTGCGATGATATGATGATCAAGTATTATCACTTTTTTTGTTTGAGACTTTTATTAAACTTTATAAAGTGCTGTAGGATGTCATATTTCTTTTGGAAAAATTCGGAAAGGAGGAAATTGAGTTCCTAATCATATTAACATCACAATACACAAGCAATTTTGATACGTATTTATGGAATTTCTTTGAAATAATTTTTTTTTGTTTCATGAATGGTTTGTACCGTTGTCTCATCATACCTAGTTATAAATAGCTATAGCAGTAAATGTACCTCGTTCAATAATATAAAAAAATGTGTGTGTGTTGTAGATCGACTCAGACTGGGGTTCTTAACAAAAGATATTTATTACGTGATCATTATTATTTATATTGAAAGTGGTTAACAAATATTCACCTCCCATTTTGTCCTAGGACATCCATATATGAATCCATGAAGTTTTCTCTCTTGAATTACGTGTAAATATTATTAACTCAAAATGAAGTTCATCATTAATTTGGAATTTAAATTTTCATTACGGTCTCCGAGAAGAAGCCACATTGTCAGGAAAACATTAAAAAATACTGTTTATTCAAAATTTAAATAACATAAAAACACTTTTAAAAGCTTACAGTTATCTTCCTATTGCAAAAGGTAGTTTAAATAAACAATTAAAACATTTTTTCTGTAATTAAGAATTACATTCCAGTAAATTTGGAAATGATGATAATAAATATAGAAATAGGTTGGTTGTAGAAATATTGCACATAAATGTAACGCAAAATAGTATTAACACTAAAACTGCTTGCAGTCAACTGTCTTATAAAATATTACATTATCATGATTTTACACTCATTTATTGATATGAATATATACTTTTAAGGTTTACATTTGTCATAACTGTCATACCTTCCATAAATACTTTATATTGATTGCCAATTAATTAGTACTACACATGTAAATTTTATTTTAATATGCACATAGTACCTAACTAGTTTAAACTAGACAGTATTATATACTGTAACATTCTGTTACAAAATATTCCAAACAAATCAAGTAACTTGTAATACATATCGTTTATAACTTCAATTTAAAGGTACCTTACCTTCCAGAATCGAGTGTTCCCGGTTCTAAATCAAGCAGCCTTGAAATATTCTGGATAATTTCGTCACCTTGTCTCCACATTTGTATACTGAAACAGACATTATTACATATTTCTCGGAGTAAAATCAGTCAACATACTTCAAAACTACTAATACAAAGACGTTTTACCTTTTATGAAATCCCACAAAGACATAGTCTGTATCAACATCGTAAATTTCGTGAGATGGGTTTGGATGGGCACCGCGAGGTTCCTTCTTCATCATAGCTGGTAAAATAACATCGTGATCTTCAACTGGTGGTGTGTTTGTGGTACGTTGTGAGTCAAACATAGGTCCCGGTTTCTTTACATCTAATCTTTCAGGTCGTTGAAACCCCATCCTATATTCTTCTAGTAATTCATCTAAATTTTCATTTAAACTATCTTCAGTCTTCATTTCATCTGAAATACGGTACTTTCGAAATTGTTTATTATGAAAATGTATTGTTACTTACCCAAAACTTTAGCTTTTGGAGCATATACGACTCCACCCTCAGTATACAAACCAGACGAATCACGGTGCTTGTTGAGTTTTTCGGAACTTCCGTAAAAGTGCTATCGTCTTCATCTTTCCTCATCTGCTTTAGTTCCCTGAAAATTTCATCCTCGTCTGGATATCTTGGTGTTTCCATTTCTTCTTCATCTCGTTCTCGTTGATGTTTATTGATTTGCTTCAATTCTCGAAATATCTCATCAGTTGCAGTGTAAGTTCCACTTCCATACTCTTCAGGATAATCTTCATCGGCTTCATCAATATAAACACGAGATTCCGGAATATCGTCATCTAAAAGGTCCCTCGTTTCCCAACCTGCTCTAAAATTGTCAGGTGTATTATAAGACAGAGAGAAACGCTCAGGTACATTGCTACTATCTCCAGGATTTGTATTTTGCTCATTTGCCATGTGTCGATTTAGTAAATTACCAACATCGACGTCTTCAGGTCTTTCAATTCTAGCAAAATCATACAATAGCGACTTTAATTTTTGATATCCAACATTCACTGGCAGATCTTTGATACCTTCGGTGGTACTTCTTAATTTATAAATGTAATCCATCATGGGGTAAAATTCTTCTAAATCTTCCGGAGTTATTTCGGCTTCACGTGAATTTATATCTACTCCGTTTGAATATTCTTCATCTTCGGATAGTAGTTGCTTTGGTGAAGGAATTGGGCGAAGAAATTCTAACTTATCTCTAGTTTCTTCACCTATACGAAAATTGTTTGGGATGTTGTAGTTTGGGTTAAAACCTTGTCCTAATGGAATTGATCTTCGACGCATTTGCGGGATCCAAGTTCTCTTATTAAGGGTATAACCGACATATGGATCCTCCATATCAAAAACTGAAAATACAGTTGTTTTGAAAACAAGCTAGGTAGTATTAAGTACAGTTCAATACATAGAGTATTAATTTATTAGATTACTTTATAATTGTAATAGTAACTACGACAAAAATAATGTGGAAGTATCCTAAAATAAAACACAAATGAAAGGGATACAAAAAGTTAATGAAGTATTTTACGCCGATGTGCCTACCATAAATTCACACATCACTTTATTTATAACGCTATCCTTTCTCTTGTTTTGTATACCTCACATTAATTTTGGAATGTACGGTCTATGACGTAAAACCAGTTTCATGTAAAATACTTTACGTCCCTTTGCTGAGATAATAATGAAGTTCATTCGATCATTAATAACAACTAGTACTTTGCCCTATCGATTTTCATAAACGTTCAATTATACTTCCGTATTTTTAGTTGCTTTATTTATGATAGTCATTTTTATTTTTGTCGCTGGTTTATTTCTTCTTTAGTATAATTAGATAAGCAATTAAAGAGTGTCAAAGATTAGTAAAATTATTTCCAATCTAATCTGTCTAGCAATATTGCAATAATATAACAGAATCAAGAAACTTGGTTGGACTGTATCAATTCTGTGTATTGAGAGGGAAGAAGGAGGAGTAGAGGAAAGTATGTTATCTCAGCTGAAAATATAGTTAGAGTGAAGCAAAATTATCAGAAATTCTAGAAAGCTGAATTAGTCCAAAATAACAGGTTCTTGTAGCACACATTAATTTATATCAAAAAATCATATTCACCTGAATGGTGGAAAACCTATTCTTTTTAGATTTTTGATTCGAGCTGTTCTTGAAGTTTACATTCTTGAAAATAAAATTAGGGAAATGGTAACATCTGATAGTTAATGAAATGTTGAGTAAGCAATAACATGTTTTTTAAGCATCATAGCGTTGCTTGCAAGACTTAGTAAACTGTGTACTATACAAAAATGCATACATTCTGAATGCTGCATATCACCTTAGTCCCATTGTCACTTCACCACACCACCTATGGTGTGTCAAATTGTGAAGATTTTCTTTCCTAATTGCAATTGTGTACTTTTTATTAATTTTTTAAAGTATATTCTAAACTGTAGATGAAATTTAGGATAATATAGATTAAACAATGAATACAAGAGCATTCAAATATGTGAAATTAATGATTAAGTAGCACGGTTGACACATTTTTGACTTCTGCCAAGGTATATGGCATAGCCATGGTATAGCACAACATGATTATATTCTAATAGTTCAAAAATTAGAATTAAGAAAAATATAACTAATCAGAATGGTAATATTTTTTAACGCAAAATATATGGTTCAAAGGAAATGCACAAAATGTTGACCAGTTCGCTTGCGAAGGTTTTGGCTGGTGATTTCGTTGTGTTTTGCAACTAACACTCTTTAACTCTAAAGCAGGCAGCCAAGATCAGGCGATCTTAGGGGAATTTTCATTTAGCGGTGGTCCAACTAGTAAAATATTATTCTCCCAATATAGGATTTTCGATCTTATCAATTTTTATACTTTCGTTTATTAGCTCTATTAATGTTATGTTCTGACACATTTTTCAGTCATTTAATAAAGCCCAGTCAGAACTTGCATTAATCCAATTAAGGCATTTTAATTTTCAGGAAAACTTCTTATATTAGTGGATTCTCATCTTTTTTAAACTTAACTTTTGTTTCTCTCAAATATGTTTTGATTGATGTAAATACTGGTTAGATACAAAATAAGAGTTTTAAAAATACTTTTAATCAATTAAATACTTACTATCAATAGCATTTTGTGGTAGAATTATATCCCTAATCGCCGCTTTCTGATCTACAACCGGTGGATAGTAGATTTCATCGGCGTACTGTGCGTTAGGATTTTCTGCGCTGGGTGAAAATTTCACCACAGCCATTTCCCTCGGATCGACTTGCTCCTCGCCCTCTAGAGCCTTTAAGGCGCCTTCCAAATCCTGATCGACAAGATGGTAGCATGCATTGACCTCGAATGGCAATCTGGAAAAGTATCGCTTTGTAATAAAGTCGAATATCGAATACACCATAAGAATTTACTCGTTCCTGGTAGCGTATAGCATTCCTTGAAGACGACATTGCGTGTAGGCGTGACTCCAACGATAACCGAGAGCAAAGAGACGTTTCAACTCCTGACTTAGTTGATGTAGCGTTTCCTTTCTTAAGGTGTACCTAAATTAGAAAGAAATAAAATGAATAAATATTAATTGTTAATTTGGGCTTGTCATTGTTTATATTCATCAAATCAATATGAATGTTAGAGGTTGCCACAGGCGTTCTAAACTAAGACAACCACAACGTGTTAACAGAGGCAAGAAAGACGCTATTTTATTTTGATGGTAGTTGATTCAAACGAATGGCGGAAGATGGGAGTCACCGATGAAATTATTGTGTAAATGAAGTTCTGCTTTAAAAAAATAGCTCTAGGTGTATTGCTATTTAGATATATAATTAGTTTGATTAACAAAAATAAGGAAGAAGAGTTAAATATTTTCTCAGTAAGAAGATTATGGGATCTAAATGTCTCTAATTATATATAAAAGCTTCAATCTGTCGATACCCGTACCCTTACTAAAAAAAAGATTTCCTGCCTTAGCAACAGGAATACAACCCTATATTCGGTTCCACGTTTCACTGTTTTAAACGTTCAAATTTTATCTCCTTATCTCTTCTGCCAACCATTAATTATTTCGACTAAATGAAAAAAAAAATATTCTCATCCAAGAACGAGTTTCCCAGAAGACGATATCTTAATTTTGCTAATGTAATGCAAATTTTAAACCAGTTGTTTTTTCTTTTGTGTTTATAAACGATTTATTCCAGAAAATTCTTTTATAAACATAAGCGGTTGTCATTGCTCAGCGGAAAGGTTTTCATTTTCTTCATTAAATATGTTTCGTACTTATTCTACGCTTGTTTATCACTTGTTTCATAATTAGATCTTTCAGTTATATTCTGTATTGCGGATGAACTTTTGTTCGGTATTTTTGACCTAATATTGTCGACCTTTTACTTTGTGTCTGAAAATCATTAGCCCAAACACATTTATTAATAACTATGTATGTATCTTGCCCTAACCACAGCATCTATCTGTTTGCCTGATAATGATGATGATGAATTACTGCTATTTCTCTTATTTGGAGACCCTTGCAAAAGACAGTTTGTTTACTTCTTCTAGTTAAAGTTGTTTTGATATATTTTTCCTTATCAACCCAATTAGTACTCGCTCGCCTCGCTTTCATAGTGAATCATTATATCGAACTCGAAAATTTTATTTTAATAGATACTAATGTGTTGCCAATCATTTTTCTAAAACTAACTATGTTATTTAGTTGATTTAAAACTGTTGCAATACAAAACCTATATTACATTATTTCAGGAATACATGAACAAGACAATATATATTTTTCTTGTTGCAAAAAATATTTACTTGGGAAAATACAAAGTAGCGATTTTCTAGATATTATGCAGACTTACTTAATACAAGAAATTAAAATTAAGTGTTCTAGTTAATGTTATGCGCCGACAATGCAACAACAATTCAGTTAGAAGAAGTAGGCCTTATAAGTATTCTAGATCTTTTTTTTTTGAAATATGGAGATAAATTCAGAGAAAGTAAAACCTGTGAACGTATTATGCAAACAGATACGGAAATTGGAGATCCGCGCGAGCCTTTGACTTTAAATAGAATTGGTGTCGAAACCATATCCGACAGACATATCGGGCGATAATTTGTCAGTCGTCGCTTTAAAGGAAAATTCTGTTCGATATATTAAGACAACAGCAAGCACAACTATAAATCATATTTGTAGATATCTATCTATTTATTTTTGTGCATTTATTTCACTGTAAAGCTGTAGACACTATGGACAATTGAATGGTAATAGAACGATTGGACAGATCAACATTAAATTTCACCACTGGACAGTAAATATTTATCGAAGAAATAACGTGGAACGGAACATAGGAAATGAATCTTCTTCCTTGTTCTTTATTTTGAACGAAACATAGAAAATTTATTTCTCGAAGAAAATGATTGTTTAACAATCTGTCAGTTAAACAAGAAATCTAATAAATGCTAATAGCTATCGAAAATTTTCAGGAAATGAAAATTACGCATCAGTTGTGAAAAACATTAATTGCATACCAAACTTGACAAGTCAAGAATTATTTACAAAGAATGTTCGTACTATATATGTGTATTTATACATCGAAACCGGAAACAATGTGTTTGAATCATATGGGACAAAATATGTTTCGCATTGTTTTGATACAATTTACATTCCTGATACAAACTTTCTAATATTACATTTGGATTGTTTCCTAAATTTATACGATACGCTCCACACGTACTAAATGTTGTTAGAGTTCAAAACTTTCCTTTCATTGCCAATAAGTTCTCTTCTAGAATACAATAACTAAAAATAAAAAGCGAAAAAGAGAGGAGAATAACTAAATAAAATTTTATGTTTCATACGTTAGTCTGTCACAAAATTGAATTTGTGGATAAAGTTGAAAGAAGTTCAAAGTGCCTGATGGTAAGGGAAAAATGTGAGTAAAGAATTTATATCAAGCCACTAGGGATATTTTTAGCAGAGACCAATTCTCTATAAAGTCGGTCATTCTCTTTATAATATCGAGTAATTTTCTTCATGCTTTAAAAATTGTTTTCCGTTTAAATAATTAAGTTAATTGTAAAACTTTCTTCCTTAGTCCTAGAAGAATTTCGTCCATTCTCGGCTTCGTTTCACAAAGGCGTACTGAAATTGAAAATTCATATACATTGTTGGCTTTCTTATAAAAATAAACTTCTCTGTTTGTAGATATTGAAACTAAAAGTGAATTAGCGTATCATCTTGGCGTGAAACGACTGTTAACCACTTTCTGCTTTCAAGGTTCGTAGGAATTTGTCATAAAATAAAAAGTTTCTACAAAGGATATTGTATTATAAAATATACCAACACATAGTTAGAAAATATGAGAAATAACAGCCATGTAATTGTGTGCCAGCTATTCTCATATTAGTATTTTATTAAAATCGTCAATCTCAATAATGTCTGGCATGTATATACATAAATGTTTACCATTATTCTTTATCTGTACCGCTTGGAAAAAGAATGATACATACCACCCTAACTATTTTAATATCTGTTCATTTGAAAGTGTCCCAATAGCCGAATAAAACTTTATAAGTGAAATTATTAATTCAATAATTTTCATTACCTTAAACATAAGAAATTTGAAACAATAGGATTATATAAAACTGAAAAAAAAAGTCTTTAAAAAAGAATTTTTGAAAAAAGCAAATTTAAATTTATTGAAAATTAAAATAAGGGAGAAGTGTGAAACTTAACATTCTCTCTCAATTCTTGAGAGTCTGTCATACTAACGCTTAAAGACGATTTTATCATATCAAGACATTATACATGAAATGAGAAAGGCGGTACCACGGCTTTACGATTGACTGTTAGGTCTAAAATTTCCATAAGTGGTTCTACACAATCAAATATTCGAAATTTCGAAAGTCCAAAATATCTTGTTTTGACATTAATTCATGCATTGTAGAGGAGTAAAGTTTTGTAAACAAACCCTTCGAAGATGATGGCATAACCCTTATGGAGAACTTCATTTGAACCAATAGACTCTAGCCGATAAGAGAGTTCTATAATAGTATAATAAAGCCTATAATATCATGCAACAAATCTGCCACAATCATCTAAATAAAAATAAAATTAATGTAGGATAAAGGACAGAACTATGTAGTCGCAGTTCCACATCAGCGTGGCATTGAATATGCTCAAGTTAATTTGCATCTTTTTGAAGAATGTTGTCGAAGTGTTCAGAACAAATACAGGAGATGAAACAAACTATGATTTTGTACTATTATACTTCATTTAAAAGGGAAGGAAAAATGGCAGTGATGCCAAAGGCGCATCCGCCATCATACTATTGGAACTGCATTTAGTGAGTACTGTAGCGTACAAATCGACCATTTCCTAAATACGGCTACTAGTAATTACTACTTCTTTAAAAATTTCACGGCCATTCTATGCTGTTTCGGTCAGAGCCAAGGTGAGAAATTTTTGACGTTACTCTCCTTAGTTGATATTAAATATGAAGCTTATTTTAGGTCTAAATTAAATTTTCGCACAAAATTAATTCACTAAATGAAGCCGAAAAGTTTTCTAAATATTACCTGTAAACGTCTTCTTCATCCACGTCTCCAGTACCGGGTAAGCACCGTCCGAAAACGTAGTCTGTAAATAACGAAAATAAAGTTTCAATTGCAAAATCCTTGGGGATGTTTCTATAGGAAAATACTTTTTATTCATCTTGAATTGGAGCTTAATTAGGCAAATTTAAATTGGCAGGTGTACATTTAAATATTTTAAAATAGCGAATGGTAGGTATATATTTCTGACAAGCACTCTGAATCAAATCTATTCAATTTACGCTAGGGAAATCATATACTAATAAGCGCTTTTGACAACTTTCAATATTTGCATTTGAATTGATTAAGTACTTTTGTTGTAGACACCAAGTCCAATAATTACTCAAACGATTTAGTTATATATACAATGTAGTATATATATTCATGAATATATAAGCGACTATAAGTGAATACATAGAGCACATATACTTAAAATACTTTATAGGTTCGGATATATAGACTCATTAAAAATTGTAATAGCTTATAAAGTTACCAAAATTGTTTTCCAACTCCACAACGTTGTATTATTCCTTTGTCTGAACTGAAAGCAATTAATTTGACAAGGAATACATTTTTCCTTCCAAAATAATAAGTTTCAGTGAGCGGAACGGATAGAAATTTTAATGATAATAGGGCACGGTGCTGGAACACGTTTTTCTCAAGTGACGGTTATTTTTAATCAATAGGAGCATCAAGTTTCTTAGCCGAATCTTGTTATATAAAAGTATCAAAAGACGCTTTCTTAAGTGGATGTCTTATTTAATTGGCGCAAGCTGTTGGGGGCTACTAAAACGTGAAATATTATTATAATCAACTTGAACCAAATGTTAACTCTGCTAATGACATTTTTTTGCCAAATTTATATTTTATTTTAATGTGAAAACAAATTAACACAACTGTACATATTGGTCAGAATAAAATTTATAATGAAACGTGTTTGCAGTTAAGGTCTATTTTGTGCATTTAAGCTCCAAACATTTTTTTTTAAAGATATCTTATTTTTATTTCTATTCTTTATACAGTATTAAATAAAATTACAAAATGCTGAAATTATAGTTTTTAAAAAAGCATCATTTTTGACGTAAAATAAAAAGTTCATTTTTTAGGAACGGTATCTTGTCTGAATATTATTACTGGTTGATATATGGTTTAAGATTCGTGCTGTTGACCATCATCCTCTTCTTCTGTTTGCCCAAATTCAACTTCCGGATAATTATCATCATTATCGTTGTCCATCACATTTCACAAAATTTCGAGGAACAAACTTACTATTTTCCATCAAAATCATTTCCAATCAAAGCCTCCTTTGCAATGGCAGCTGTATCCAATAGGTCTTCTGGTACTCGTAGCAATATTGTAGGTTTTAGGATGTTGTTATGTAAGATCCACCCCCAATCTTCCCGTTGTATATCTTTCCCCACTTGCAGTTTTAGTGTTTGCAAACCGTGCACAATATTCACTATTTCATCTTCCGAAATTGGTGTATTCTTGTTACCTATAACTTTTATAATAACTCACGATGCATAGAAAATAAAATATTTGGAAAAAATATCTTGACTCGTCAAGAGATGATTCTATAACACGCTTTAGTTCAGCCCCTGAAATTATTAGTGAAGTTGGCGCGAAAGCAACATCCTGCTTAGTAACTGTAGTTGAATGACACATAGCATTCCTGTGTGCAACGTTACTCTATAAAGTTGTACAGTGATCGACAACAAAGCAAAATTTTACAAGCTAGTGGAGAAAACAAGATCTCTCAAAATAGAATAATATTCAAGTATGTGAGTCTCTAAAATAAAACAAAAAAGTCGAGAGCTACGAAGATATCTTACAATAAGGTACAGTTGGAGAAAAAAGTATCCTGCCAGTGCGCGAAAGAAGGAGGTTTCTTATCCAAACTCTACGAAATCTTTATTGTCCTCGCATGCATACAAAGAATGTCAGTGCCACATACAGTCCATGTAGATACATTAAGGTAAGAAAGTACCCATGCATTTGAGTACACACACTGACAGGAAACTTTTTCTCCTACTGTATATGGACGTAGTATTTATTTATTTAGTTTAATTATAGTTATATAGTGCAGTTCATTCAATATTTATAGCGCCCTTGTGCGTTTCGTCTTTAAAATATTCAATCACACATTTAGCGGCCTCACCACCTCTCCAGGTTAACACAAAAGCTGCGATAATTCAATTTCTTTTGAAGTCTTGATGGTTCCTCTCTGTTCCATAATTTACTCATAGCTAATACATCAGTCTTGGGTAAGGCGGTATAACTAGTTTTTCTTTTCTACAGTTGTGCTTGCAATATACGTCGTTTTCTGTATTCAGTACACCTAGCTTCTTTAAAACATACACTGAGAGAAATGATATTGTTAATACAACAGTTCTTGCAGTTTTGAAATTAAAACATTCATGTATAACATCAATGGTTAACTGAAATACGGACCTCTTTTTAATAAGCCTACGTTTTTAATGTTGAACACGTAAGCTTGATATAACAATAAAAAAGTATTGAAATTTGTTTATGAATTTAAGTAATTGATCCAATCGTAGAAATAGTTGTCTCAATGCAGGAGAAATGTTGTTTTTGAAATGTCAACAGAACAATTTGGTCGCATTGGTTCAAACGCGTAGAATATTTAACTCAATATTTCTTCACTGTTATATTTAACGTTTCACACAACCGGGCAATATCACCATAAAACTAAAATTTAAATTAGTAGCTATTGAAATAACATTATGATAGTGCTAATTTAACAAAGTAGTAGAACACTAAACACTTTAACCCACTGAACACCAAACAAGTTTTAACTAAAACACCGACGCGTTTCAACAGCAATGCTGTCATTATCAAGGCGATAATAAAACTAACTTAAAATAAAATCTAGAAAAACAGCTAACCTAAATGTTATGCACGGTCAATCCGATACGCATCATTAATTTCCGATTAACGAAAACAATGAGGAATACGGTATAGGTCCATTGTCACAGTTCATTACACATGACTTATTTTTATATATTTCTAAACTTTCGAAAACATTTAGAAACTTACAATTGTTTATTTGTCTAATTAATTTAACATTCGTATGATCGATGTTGTGATCTGTTTCAAAAATGTGTTGGGCAACGCTCAATTTCTCAATTCTATTAAATCTAAGATGAGCCATATGCTCTTTGAATCTAGTTGAGACTGCTCTCCTGGTTTGCCCAATATATTTTTGATTACAATCTTTACAATTGATTTCGTAAATACCTGACTTTTCTAGAGGTTGTATTTTATCTTTAGGGTTACCGATGAGACTTCGTAAACTAGTCCCAGAACTGTAAACTATTCTGAACTTTTCTCTTTGAAGATTTTACTCAAACCTTTAGTGATAAAGGGAGCGTAAGGGAGGGTCACAACGGGTGAAGCTTTAACATCCTCTCGAAAAGTCGTAGATTCTTTCACAGTTTTCTTATAATTAACCTTCCTAATTAACTTATAGATATGCTGAGGCTGGAAACCATTACATTTGGCCGCATCTTTTATAATTTTAAGCTCTTTCTCATACCTCGCCTTGTTCAAGGGAAAAGTGAGAAGTCTGTGGACCAAAAAATTCAGGCTTGCCATTTTGTGTTGAACACAATGATGAGAATCTGAAGGAATGTAGCGAAGTGTACTGGTTTCCTTTCTATACACGTGAAACTCTAATCTATTGTTATTTCTAATTACTAAAGTATCTAGAAAGGGTAGCTGACCGTTTTCTTCTCTTTCACAAGTGAACTTTATGGTTTCGAACCGATTATTTAATCTATTGAGAAAATCGTCAATATTACATTTTTTAGTGTCAAATATAGCGAAAATATCATCCACATACCTCAACCAAACCCTAGGAAAGTATTCGCTCTCAGATTCTAAGTCCTTTTCAAAACGGCTCATGAAAAGGTTAGCCAAAAAGGGCGACAAAGAGTTACCCATTGCCGTTCCTTCCAGCTGTTCATAAAAACTCCCGTTGAATTGAAAAATGTTCTGTTTCATACAGATGTCAGTTAAGCGAATATATTCCTGGACACATTGTTGACTCAAACTATTTTGAAGCAACAAGTCCTCGAGGTATGTCAAGGTGTCTGGAATCGGTACACTAGGAAAGAGAGAACTAACATCAAATGAAATCAATATTTCACCCTCCAGCAACTGAATATTTTGAATTTCTTTAATAAATTCTAACGATTTTTTTACTGCAAAACTAGGTTGCTGTATTGGCAAATTATTAAATTCATTGGTCAGCCATTTGGAAACCTTATAAGTCGGTGCGTCAATTGCCGAAACAATTGGCCTTACCGACTTGCCAGGTTTGTGAATTTTAGGTAAACAATATAATTTAGGGACAACAGGATTGGAAACATGTAGCTTACGTCTAACATCGGCAGTAACAAGGTTGTTACAAGTTTTAAACACATTGTTAACGTCTCTAATCATTTTCGGTAAAGGATTTTTTTGAAATTGACTTATAAGGGCCACTACTCAACAGGTCATTAACCCGATCATAGTAGTCCTCTTTATCTAAAATAACAACCTTGTTCCCTTTGTCAGCTTTCAAATAAAAACAATCTTAACAATCAAACTTAACAAAGTAGTCTAATTGAAATTTAGCTTTCTGGTTTTTCAATCAATCTTAAGAAACGCGTTAATTTTAACAGTTATTATTGTTCAATAAACCATAATTATTTAACATTTTTTTGCGTTTTAAATGAACATCACGAGCGCATTGATGGTATTCAAAATTATTTTCGTGTTCAGTTACCTCTTTTACGGTTAATATAACAACTTTTTTTTCTCAGTGTACTTATGTCTCAAAAAGAATCGAGTTGTATCTTTGTGAGACTTTTATTACAACATTTTTGAATATTATTTACAAAATGTTGCAATATTTGGTCACTTAAACAATTACTAATTGTTTATGCAATAATGACGTCGCAATTTATTACTATAATTTTCTTTCCTTCTCTATTTTTATTTTGGAAACGCTGTTCCAAAATTTTCGCAGACATGTGTAGCATTGTTTAAGCTGATATTTTAAAATAACCATAATTTTAAAAAATGGTCATTTTGCCTATTAACTAAACTTGGAAAAGGTAACCAGTCTAGCGTAGGGTACAAAAAAATGATATTACCCAGATGAATACTGTTTTGCTTAAATAAAAATATCGCTTTTAATAGCAGCATTACGTAATTTTTTTTTCAAAAAACGGTATAATATGTGTCCAATCTATAGATACACTGCATACTCTATTTCTTCCTCATAACTAAGGAGAAATATTGTCAAACATATGTTCTCTAAACACCTTTTGGAAACTACTAATCTAGATTTCTAAAAATTGCTTCTTAGTCAATAGTTTTGCCATAGAGGCAACATACAATTCAAAGTTGACGGTTTAGAGTATGCGATATAAATTTCAAATATTTTTTTTTCATTTAGAGTTATTAAATTAGTAACTTAGTAACATGGATCATTTGAATTTAAATGCGACAATTTGAGATTTGAGATACAAAAACTGTTAAATAGTGTCTTTTTGACAATTGTGTAGAAACACAGAAATTATTTTTAGAACCTTTACTTCGATACTACGTAGATACAGAAATACGAAAGATTCCGTATTGGTTTAATCGATGTTGTTGATCTGTTAGAAAATTTGAGTAAAACAAATCACGAATCTGTCAGAAATTGTTGTCTACTTTGTAGTAATGTAAGAGACATATTTTCTTTCTTCTTTAGACTACACATTAGAGTTTTTATCAAATCTTTTGTATTAATAAAAGAAATTTTATAAGATTAAGTTGCCTTACGGTTTTTTTCATAGTTAATAATAGATAGGCTTCGGAGCGCATCTCCGTCACTATTTTTCAGAAAATATTTGCGTAGTAATGTACAACGTCTTGCCTGTATGTACCGTTTGAAAATAAAAACTTGTTGTTATTAGTCGTTATTTCCACGAGAAGTATTTCGGCATAACTTGTACAGTTATTTACACATAAAAGTCACAGCAGATATACAAATGTTTTATTCATACATATTTATATACATAGGTATATAAAATGATTGCATTTTAATGTAGGCGGCTTTTCCTTACCGCCTTGAATAACATTTATTTATGAAGAGGAAACGAAAAAGAAAAGAGGAAAAGGAAAATTGCTTTCCAATACAGGAAACATACAAAATACTTACCATCGAAACACCATTCCAATTCCTCCAAACACAGTCTATCGCTGAAGAGGCACCCTAAAACAAATATGAATTTCAGATATATACGTATTGTATAAAATAAAATGTTTTTGTGGTATCATTACAACCAACGCTCTATATATAACCCACCTTAGACGAGATACAAAGTTTATGTTCACTTGATAAAATTAATTCTATTATATACGAATCGATTCCCATTTTAATTAAATTTAAACTCCAAATCGGATTTAATGAACTGTGTTTCAGCGGTAACTAAGAGTCGCTTTGTACTAAAAGCTATAAATAGCGTAATAACATTACATTAAGAAAGGTTAATTAGATCTTACCGATATGGTTATAAAGCAAGAGTCTATAGTCTTACACCTACAGAATTCGTAGGCTTTGCAAATAGGATTTGTAGGCGTTACTGGCATCAAAAATTCGTGTGGGCTCTTTGAATACGAGTTCATTCAGTAGGTACTTAATTTCGCTTTTCGCTAGCGGTTGCTATGGTACCCATTCAAATCCTAGTATTGACTGAAGCTTGTCAAAGTAAGCTTGCCGATGTCGTAAAAAGCGGAACAAATGATTATAATATAAATAATTTGATTCCTGTTGTTTCTTATTAATTAGACAATAAATTAGCTGTTGTTATAGTGTTGTCATCTTTATACTATTATAAATTACCTATATATAGAATATTTGAAAGCTGTCGATAGTACAATTTTTCATTTGAGGTATTTGAAAACTTTATAGCAAATATAATCAGGACCGTGAATTAAATTTATACACATTTTACAGTCTCTACTAACTATCAACTACCGAACTTGAGTGTTATTTAATGAAACCTCAATGTTTTATTGACTTCAGTAAAATAAGCTTAAGAGCTCTTTTACTACATTACGGAAACTAGGAGCACATGTACTTCAGTCTGGGGAATAATAATACTATAATAATACTATCGATTACTGCAGCTCTTATTGTAGTTCAACTGAAAATCAAGGCAGTGGTTTTTCTAGTACAGTAGCTGAAACAATGTTTAGGGAGACTTGTTGGCAAGAAGTGGCTGTTTAATTTCATGAAAGCAACATGTTCGGTATTAAAGATGCACATGGGTATCGTTCGCATACAAATGGTATTTGCAGTACTGTGAAACAATTGATTAGGTTAAACGAATAAATGATCTACAGTAAAGTATTCACAATACTATCCCAAGGTACACCAGACACAATAAGTGGCGGGGTAGAACGAGCTTCACTTACTAATATCCAGCAACTAAATATGACGAAAACAACTACACAGCAAAAGAAAATAAATTATAGTATCAAAAGCCCTGGAGTAATCTTATGCTTCGCAACAAATCATCAACAACGTGAAACATTGCAGATTTGCCCACGTGAAAACGAAATCGGTTACTAACAATAAGTAAGATATTGTTAGCGATCGAAAAGTCACGAATCTGGTAATTTGCAATCTTTTTCTATTTAGAAAGAACTGGAAGGATAAATATGGGTTTCCGGAAAAGGTTTTTTAACAAGAAAATATTAATAATATGATCCAGGTAGTATCTGAGGATAATACAGATGAGATAACATCAAATCATGTAGAACCTTGCAAGAGTCAATAATAGTATCCAATAAGACCAGAATAAGGTCAAACAGGTTTCAAGTTGTTTCAGTTTCACGAGTTGAGGTTCTGATAACTCTTTAAATGCCAAGAGAAGTATATCTTGTCAAATAATGAGCATTCACCATCAACACATTTTCAGAAGTATCTAGTTAGAGAGATCTATAGATTTCCCCAAATCTTATGCTAGTGTTACCAATGAAGGGGTTCATTCAGAAATAGTCAAATCTAGCACTACCTGTTAAATTATTTTTTTTTAGTACCAGATACTATTCTTATTATTATTACAAGAAATTAATTCGTCATTTAGCTATTGGGTCAGCCACGTTTCTGTAGCAGGTATTACATAATAATCGTTTTCAAAAAATAGTCTTTAAATAAATAAAACCCTACCACGAGGGAACGTTCGTTAAAATGAGCAAATGACGACATTACTCAAGTAACAATCATGTACTAAATCAATCAAAGTCAGCAATAAGTACCGTCTATATCGTAATAAAACACGACTATAATAACACTTAGAACTTAGCAAAAGGAGGGAGTGGCTAGCAACAGCTAATATGCAAAATATTTGTACATGAACGGACAATCGGCTAATAAACTAGAGTATGCAGAGAAAAGAAATATAAAAGAGGTTCACTGTGACCGAAGACCAGTTATTTCATTAGAAAAGTCGTTAATGTAGGAAATTTTATTGATTTTTGTCAGAGACTTTCACAATTAGGTTTCCTTGATTGATGAAAATAAATGGCCGATATATCTTGCCAGATCCTTAATCACTCACGCCTTCTGATGTATTAAATCTTCCCTGATATGAATCTTGGTGTTTTTTAATTTTGAATTCAACGCATAAATTGAATTTCTTGTACAACGATGATAGAACATATTATAATAATAATAGATGGATGTTCCTGTGCCTTTGATTTAAGTTAGTAACAACAATTGATGTCGTTCAAAGTTAAATTTATATTAAGATTTCCTTTCACTTTATTCTTTCTAGAATATTACGTGCAATTTGTATAGATCTTCAACTTTTCCTGAATCTTACACTTCTTTTTCACATTAATTAATCACTCACACCTCAGGTTTTTCACGCCTTCTTCTGTTCTAAATCGTTTGAATTAAAGCTTCAGTCTTTATTTGACCATGTATTACGTTTGGTATTACCTGTAGGAATTTTCAAATCTTTTAACGACATACAACTGTATTAAAAATGCGGCGATCTAAAAGGTTTAATTTAAGTTAGTAACATATTACATACTAATTGTGTCAAAAGGTACAATTCTCATCGAAGCAAAATTGAAGTACATAGTTGTATACACTAAATTTTTATGAATTATAAAGAAAAAAATGCCTGGATGCTTCTAGAGCAGTAATTGAGAAATTCGTGTAAAGATAACAACTATAAAAATATCATAACATTCGACAATTTTCGGATTTTAGGCTTTAAAATGGATCTTAAAGCGAATTTCTTGATTTCACGCTTGGATTGCTTGCTAGAAAATTTGATGGAGTTCGCGAAGAACCGGGAAAACGCCTTGACTGAGGTAATGAGACATTTTATAGTTGAATATTGCTGGATATTGGAAAAGAAGTTCGATTTACAAATGAAAAAACAACAAAATGGACTAGTTTTCTTAGTTTTTACAAAGACTTTACACGGTGCATAAAAATGGTTTACCTTATTAAATAAAAATAAACATTTTTTTCCTTTGCACGTCGCTAATATTAGGTAGTGAGCACGTTTATAATGAAAAAAAGACAAGATCAACCTAATTGACTTAATTAATTTTCTTTAAAATATTTTATAACATCATGATAATTATTATTGTTTACAGTTTCCACGTTCTATATTAATATATGGCGTAATAATACGTGGGCAATTTCTTGAAGAAGTTCTGTAAATTACTAAAGCTCTACGTTTATCCAATTTTATTAAGTCTGCCTGTTTCCACCACCTTATGAGCCTCATTCATGCTTTATGAATATTACATGTGTTCACCAGCTCTATTGTCTTATTTTGTCTGATAAGATTTATCCTACAAACATCAGAATATGTCTGGTATCCTATTAACCCACTAAAGCAACATATTTACAACAGCGTTCTAATTATATCGCGTAGGCTTCAATATATTAAAATGTGAATGGATAAGTATTCTGAAAACAACATTGGAGAATTTTGTTTACCCATTTCGAAACATGAAACGTATCGTTACAATGATCAATGAGAGCACTTGTCAAACACAGAGCTTAACGCAATTCTCACAAGATTGAATTTCGTATTTATCTGGGTCGTTGAGGGAATTTGTAACTCGAGAAAAACCACTAGCAAATACGTAGAGCACTGAAGTGTGATTTAGAAGTTGTAGACTTCGCTGTTGTATACCCTTAAGTACTTGGTGAAAATTTTATCCTAAGTGCCCTTGAGGAATAATCTGGAATTCTTTTAAAATATGTATTACGTATAGTGATGTTAAAGCAGCCAGATGTTTTTCAGTTTGAAAACTTTTATTGTATTTCACGCTCAAGGAAAAGTACAAGAATAAAGCAGATATTTCCATCGCTATACGTGTTTGTTACGAAAAATATATTCTTCGTTAACTTTGTGTTCTAACAAATTGTATCGAAGCAACGTGGTAATGTTGCTTCGATACAATCAGGTTTTGATTTAAGATAATAATTATATTTTTATTTTTCATTAAAAGCAATCAAAACTGCATTCACTTTACATTGCATGCTAACATTGTCTCCTCATGGTATGGAGTACTAAATTGCTTGCTAATCAATACTTGTTAACCTTTCTAACATTTTAAGGCTTTCACCTATAGGAAAGTTTTCTTGATAGCTACAGGACATTAATCTCTCCAAAATTTCTCTCTCAAAAATGCTATGGATAGATATTCTGATTTTATCATTCTTCTTCTTAGGTATCAGTTTCACCAAACAAAGAAATTTAAAATTTCGAGATCACAAAAAATTATTTAAACATAAAAGATATTGTTGGAGAGTTATCCCCGAGAAACATATTTATCAGAGCATAACATTCCTTTAAATAAAAGTTTTATGCATAGTATAGATCGTTCTGGGTAATCTCTTTTATTAGAGGGTATTGTGTTACCGAAAAGTTGATGGGATATCAATGTGGATGGAAGTTATAATGAAACAACTTTGTTCATCGTCTAATGGTCCAGTTGCCGCAGGGATGCTTTATGTTTAACGAATAATAGTATCCTTCACTAACGAAGTCAATGTTTCCTGCAAAAATAACTTGTTAAACGTTAATTAATTTCAATGTAATAATATTTGATACGTAGAAAATATCCCCTGTTTTCTTTCTCAGACAAATTTCTGAAGGGGAGGAAATGATGCTCCTGATAATTAGCAGGAAACCGAAGCATTAAATTAAATAAATCATTAAAAACGCCCATAAGATAAGAAACTTGTAACCTAAACAACATTATTTTTTAGTAAATGTAGTCTATATATTCAAACAATTATTTTAATAAATTTTATAGCCTAAAATCTAAAATGGAAAACAAGAAATCAAATATATACATGTAAAAAATTGAAACACGACAGAAATTTCGGCCCAAACATTCAGTAATAGTTAACCATTAATTCCCATGACATAAATAATATAAATTGAAGTGTAGGTATGTGATATATTACGACATGTCTGGCGCATCCACCAAAAATGAATGTATGGTTTAACTAACCATGGTATATGTAGTTGTTTCTTTCACAGAATGTCCTGAAACTGTTTCATATTCAATTAAAAACTGTCCACTAGTATCAGTTTTCAGATGTGATGTTATCTTTTTAATTGGTTTTTAGAAATAATGATGTGCTATCGTTTACTATTTTATTAGTCATTTTAATACATTACTTTCGTTTTTAACAATTGTATACTGTTGTAGAATATTTTTTTTCGTAAATATAAAGTTCTGCTTCATGAGTACTGCTGCTGGTACTGTCAGGATGTTGATGTTCATCGCTGCTTTCTCTTTTGAAATAACTCTATTTTCAATTGATTAAAATTGTCAACATCACTTTTTTCGGGGGTTTCTTAGCTGGCATTGATTTAGCAATATACACTACTAAATCGAAAGTCCTTTACGCTTCGTTTATATTTTGAGCGACAAGACCAAAGCAAAAATAATTGGCATACCTAAGGTATTGCCGAAACTCATTTCTGTAGTAGATGGCTAGACATAGAGTTATTAAAGATGGCACTGCAGCGTCATTGTCTACTTCGATATTCAGTTTAATTTTTTATTTCGACGTAGAGACACGCAGTATATTTGTGAGTAACTGGTAGTCAGACTCGGTTTCGTTTTTGCGTGATATTTGCTACATTGAACATAATAACATTTGTATACAAATGGAGTACGGTCCACGACACGCAGTTTTTTTTAGATTCCACTTTATTTGTATCACGATTACCTCAACACAGTTTATATGGATCTTCCTTTTATTTGCTTATTTTTGTAAAACGTGTTAGATAGTCAAATCGCATCAAACTGATTTAATACAGGGTTCTCTAACGGCATGATGCATTTTAAAAAATAGTCATGAAAACTTAAAAAATAGTTACCACCTGCTACAGTGACATCCTTATATTGCAATTTTTTATACCTTATCAAAGATTTATATAGTTTCAATGCGTTTTTTGTGGTGAAACTAATTAAAAAAGCTCTACTACATTAATGCAGAAACGTTCCCGTCGTAATTTCAATATTGACCAAACTAGAAGAATAGTACCAATAACAATAATTTTAAGCAGAGTAAATGGTTTCATTACGTTAGGCAACGTTAAGATCTAAAAGTAGTGTTTAAACTGTACGAACAAGCAGAAACATTCAACTTCTCCGACAATAATTTACAAGGAAGCTACTGACCCAGAAATATTTCAATATACATACATATAAAATTTTATCCGTACAATATTGAAATTTAGCACTACTGATGGCAAAATCTACTGAGAATTCTGCAAATTTTGAATATCAGTAAAGTTGCACTGTAAAAGTTATTGGTGTTACATGAACCGCAGTTCTATATGATTGGATTTGTTAGTAAAAACTTCTGGACCTCAAACAATTTAATCAAAAGTCATTTCATAATTTAATAGTTACAGTTTGCTGAACTGTTTCGATATTTCACATTGTTGCACCTTTTTGGTGTTGGTTTGAAGAAAATAATGTAAGTTGTAAACGTTTCGTTCATATGTTAGAGTTTGATACTTCAATTGGAAGTATTACTAGGACTAAACGTCTAGTTTGAAAACGACAACTATCCATACAGCAATAAGTAGTCATAATTTTGTGTTACAGGGTTTACAAATCAATTTATTTCCACATTTGCAGAAATTGAACAGCAATATTGCCAGATTTAATAGCAGTTGATTTCTAATAGGGCTTTAATCATTATCATTCTCAAGAAATCAATAGTATTCCTAACGTGTTACTAGCGCAAGTTAAATTTTAAAAAATTTGTCAAGTCAGTATTTAGTAGCCAATAGTAGTCATTTATCTTAGCAATACTACAATTTATTTAAATATCTCTTTATTATTTCATTTTAGCCCTTAATAATCATTTTCCAGCTTTACCATTGGAGGACACTGTATTCTGACATTCTTACACAGTACTTATCTGTTCCGTAATTACCATATTTTAATATCTATTTTGTTTTGCAGTTTAGATATTACATATGAAATATTTAGAAAATTTCAATGAAAATATAGTTGGCCACGCCTGAAAAAAGGAGCAATATAAATGACAGATAGCCGAGTTCATAAAAAGTACAAGACTACCTAATTTATTTTAATTTGAAAAAAGGTAGCTATTCATGCAATAACTACATAATGTTGAACTTTATTGGAAACCCAAATTAACTTGCCGAATAAGATTAAGCAAGCAAAGCTAATACAAAAGAGACCGCAACGAAGTTCCATTAAGCACTTGTTATATATGCATATAGTCTCGTATTCGATTCGAAATGTTTAAATTTTAATTTGAAATTTAATACACTATCGTATCATTAACTTATTGTAAATTATCATTAAATAATGCATTACATATTTCTTTAAATAAAATAATCAGAACGGAAGGATTTATGACGATTAATGTTTTGTCAAAATATAAAATCTTGAATACCTTTTTTACCAGAAAAAATGTTAGGAAACTATATCAAATGCGAATTCCCCCTGTTTCACAAACGTTTACGTAGCTTTATTATAGTAAGGTATCCAGAAAATATGATAAATAATTGACTGGTGTTAATGCTCCTATTATATATGTCTCCTCTTAAATATTTGAAGTTTGCGTCAACCTGCGTCTTGTTCTAAATTGGTAAACACAGCCGCCATTTTCTTCTATTCTTGAAATGTATCAGATAAACAAGCACCTGTTTGTTGAGTTATTTGAAGTGACATAGACACTAGTTTCAGATATATGCAATTATTTTCTGTCACTCAGCATTTTCCAACAATATTAAGTACTGTATGAATCATTATCTCTTTCTTTGTACCAAGCCTTGCACAGTTTCCTTTTGCTGGACAGAACTCATATAATATCTATAGCTTGAAAATTGGCAGGTTTGATGTCCTTCTCATATTTTCTACATTATCTATTTTACATTCATTTTTGCAATTAAAATTTTAGTTTTAATTGAATGGTGTTAAATATTATCTTCTCTTCTACTTCGAACGTTACAACGTCCTAATTATCTCTGCATATATTGCATGTTAGACGATGCCGTGGAGAGTTAACTAGCAGGTGAAGTCATCTGAGTCGACTTTTCTCTTAAGATAGTGTACCACATTTTGCAACTCTAGACAAGTTTCATCGGATACACCAGTGTCTACTAGTCGCCGTTCAACTTTTATCTGAAAGTTTTCTCCGTATCGATAATAATAAAGTAAACAATATGGGGGTTCAAATATAGCCCTGTATATTCTATTTACTGATTGCAAAATCAATAGAAACATCACATATCCAGACAGAGAACGCACCCCAGGTCTAATAACCCGCAGAATCCCGCACAGTGCCCTCATCTATTGAAATACTTTACCTTACTTTACAATCTCACAATGACAGAAGCAGAGCATAAATTAAATCACTTGAATTAGGTGAATTATAATCTGCTACAAGCACATATGGAACATAATACTTATAATGTATAAAACATATATACAATTAAATTTATTCTATGAGTTGAAAATTACGTTTATTCGAAAATAATCGCTTTTTTTTTCTTTAAGCTATTATTCTGAAAAAAACTCTTAAAAGAAATACTTTTCAAATTACAGAAAATTAACAGTTAAACATTATTGCACAGGAGTTGAAAATAGGAGCCACACTTATAATTCTTCCATCTAATTTGTCCCACAACAACTCAAAAAATCCAAAATCATTTAGGTCGAATGCTTTCGATCATTGTTCTGCTCTAGGCAATTAATTGCAAATCAAAAGAAATGGAATGATTTTTCCAATATATTGCGATCATATTCTTTCGGTATTACCGAAATGCCATGTAACGTGCTATGTACCTGTCTCTGAGTATTCTAAAGAACTCCAAACCAGAACTGAATCATTAAAGCGTTTGATTGTTAATGCAACACATTCGGGAAGCATTTTTTACGGAACGTCTACTCGAGCAATTTCGATGTTGCTGTGCCCACTGTAGCCGTTTTAGTCAATTATCCTTACATAAAATGAATTTACTTAAGGCTATTTAGTCATGGAAACTTCCCGTTTGTAGCCTGCGTTTAATTATTTTATTTTAAACTTTTCAATCTTGGTCAAACATCCTTCCTGTGCATATTTGTTTTTGGAGTTTTTGTTTACATCAGTTTTTTAATTAGCTTTTATATCAATGAATAGTATTATACTCCACAACAATTCAAATTGTGATAAAATGATGTATAGCTCTTAAGAAATTGGATTATAGATTCCAAAATTTATAGGCTTACAATCAATGCTTTTTCATTTTAATAAAACTAGTTAAACGAATTGTAGGAAACCCTAGGTAGATAATATGTTTACAATAGATTATTTAACCTCTATTATTAACCTTCCATTACAGTTTTTCTTATAAGTGAACATTCCATGTTGTAACAAACACATGTATAGCACCAAATAAGTGGCACAACTTATTTCTATTGTGTAATTCCATTTAAGTGATAAGTGATATCCTAGTGGAATTCAAGTTGTTGCTATAGTATTCATATATTGATACATGTCTCGAAGACAATGAGAATCCTTTCATAATAAACGCAAATTTACGGTCATCCGGCTAAATAACAACGGCGACTAGCTATATAGCTTAACGATGACCTCGATAAGTCTAGGTGGCGGTAGAGCTGGTAGTAAACAGGAATTTTACCGCGACTGAGAATTTGCTCAGAGAATGTCGGTCGCAGGGAATTAATAATAGACAGTTGGGTTGGGTACTAGTGGATAACTTACCCACATATCCTTCGGACCGGACTCCTGGGGGACCGATTGCAGCCGCTAGTAGCAGCAGGGTAGAGCGCAGTGAGGCGCTCGCCCACAGCATGGCCTACAAATACATATTTACACATTACTGATTGCCTAATTCAATCTCGCTAAAGAGGTTTGGAATTTCATCGTTTTATTCAGGGAATATAGTTTTGGATTGCAGAGGTTTGTTAGGATACGTAAATTATTACTAGGAAAGGTTCATGGAATAGCCTAATTAGCTACGCAGTGAATTGTGTCATTAACAATGTAGAAATTTCAAAGCAGCACTTGAAATATGAGTATACAGTGAAATTCTGATAAAGCATACGTGGCTGAATGAGGAGTAACAAAAGGCTTGTGTATTATCAGGAGATTAATAATATAATAAGCTGATATACTGTACAGTAAAATTTATCATTCCGTCTAAACATTGTTATAGAAATAGGTGCATTGTACCTCTCACGTATCTATTAACAAGATTTTATCAAATAAACTAAACAGCATAGCACAAAGTTGTTTAAAAGCGATCAAATATCTTAAAAAACCATTTGTAAGATCCAAATACATACATATGTATGTGGATATTACGCTTCTGATGATAATGACGCCAATGTTGCCAGTTTCTCCTAAAATAGTTTTCTATGTTTAATTCGTACTCTATGTAACATATATTATGATGCATGACTGTATGATAATACAATTTACACTTCAATCTATTAATTTACACAAATTAAATTCTTTTAATTACAGCTACATGTGCATCATTAATTTTTTGAAATGCCCTTGGAACACCTGTTGGAACGTGAAAGCCCAGTATATTCTATTCGAGTTCGGTATATCCTTTAAGATTATATTAAGGAAAACTTATGGATTTATTTCCTACTTAAGCCGCACCCCCAATATATGCTGGACAAAAGTGTAAGAAACATTAAGAAAAGTGATAGCTGTAAAGGCTAGTCGGCAAAAAATCATAACCAATCCAAAAAAGAGTTGGGGAGCTGCTGTCATCAAAATCCCGAATATCTTTCTACGGGCAGTCCGGCTATTAATGTAATTTCACGGCCCGTTATCACAAAATGAAAACAAAATCACAAATTCGAATAATATAGCTTGTTCGGATGATGTATTTAATATCATTACAATAATATACATTTACAGTGAGTCCTCGGATATGTAAAAAAACTGTATAAAATGTAAAAGGTAAAAAATGTTCGATAGTAATTTTCATTTTTTGGGGTTCAGCCCTGCTTAGTTAAAGACTAATTTCTAACAGAATATTGGAAAAACAAGTCAGCTCTGACAATGAAGCCAAAACTATTTTGGTTGCAGGTAAAGTACCTTTTTCGTTCATAGTCCGCCAAAATATTACTAAGTAAATTTGTTCAAAACGGAAAATTATGGCTGTGTGCAAATTTTGTAAGCGACCGACTTCCTTTGCACAAATGATAATTAATTTTTGCATTAAACAAAATTGTTTACCTAACATTGGTAATCTGTCAAACTGAGAGTCGAACACTACCTCATTAAACGTAAACTGTTTCTTAGATACAATGTTAACATCAGAGGAAAAAGTTTATGTGATTCAGTGTTGTAGAAACGACGATAAATATTGCTTGGCGTTTAATCAAGAGATTTCTTACTACAGGAAGTGTTTAATATAAGAAAAGGTAATGATGAAATTGATCCAGGTACTTTAGTTTATTTGAATTCAATAGATGTAGCTCCCACCATCTTTCTAAGAATTATAAAGAATTTATAAAGCAAATAGAATTTATCCGTACAAAGCAAAATTGTGTCAGACTTTGGAAGAAGGAGATTATAATTCTGTTTATCTTTGGGACAGCAAATTTTTATTAACTACTAATATTTTCTGATGAATGTACTTTTATCGCAAATGGTGTTAAATCTTCCCAAAACTGTCGATATTGTAGCAGAGCCAATCCCTATTATGTAATTAGTGCAAGCAGAGATGAACCCCTAAAAATGAAAATTTATATAAATTTTTTTTTTAACTTTTACAAGAGTGGTTTCACCTATCCGGGGACACACTGCATATAACTGTCGATTCTGATTCAACCATAATCCACATTAGATTTGGAAAGTGTATAGTTAATACCATACACAGTAAATGTTTGGGGGAGATTGTTTAGAACGTATGTTGTCGGATGCGTACTCATTGACGGACGTTACATTTCTGAAACGTTTTAGCACATCATACTTATATCACCGCGACTGAATTTCAAAATTTTGCAGGTCCAAACTTCTAAAATGTTTAATTTCAGGGTTCCCCCACTTTATAACCAAGAGATGTGACGTTAATTAAACGGGTAGATAGCCGCAGTGGTTAGGCGGCTGACTATCGCTGTTAGGAGCAAAGTGATTAAGAGCGCGGCATTATAAAAGGCGGTATGATTTGAACACAATTTATACACACAAAACTACACCGCGAGAGTTGCACTGATAGCCAGACAAATAATACAACTTACGAGTCAAACAAAACTTTTCCTAGTAGAAAAATGAGCAGAAGTTCTTTCATTCATTGTTTCGTTTGGAATTTTTAAAAATGGGGTTACGTTGTGACTAAATCTGAGAAGGTGACCTTGGACTGCATGTACCACATGAATCTAGTGAAATTGCATAAGAAACATCAATAAACTAATTGGAAGACACACGATAGTTACGATATTTTTTTTTCTCTCTCTCCAGACCCGTCCGACCTACAGTCACCGGTCGGCATCGCAGCCATCACGCTTATTGTGCCACATCTGTTTGTTCAAGTCACCCACTCTAGCACGGTAGTCCCCTCCACTAACCTGGACAGGTCCCTAATCGAGTGGATAAAGTATATCTCTGGGTCTCCTTTCGTTATCCCAAATAGATTCTGCCTTCTGCGATCTAGTGCGTCGCAATCGCGTAGTATGTGATCGGCTGTCTCCGGTTCTATCCCACAAAGTCTACACTTTGTGTCCCCGTCAAACACTCCGATTCTGTGTAGGTGTTCTTTCACCGGAGCATGTCCAGTCATTAGTCCCGTTACGATGCAGAGCTGTTTCCTACTAAGATGTAGTAGTTCTCTAGCTCTTTTCCTGCATGGCTTCCCTATAAATGTTTTGCCATGTACTATACCAGGTGAGGCTCTCCAGTATTCCTGCTGTTTCGTACGAACCCAGTCTCCTATATGTCTGTCACCGGGCCGTTTGCCTTGTGACCCCGAAGAAAGGTTCTGGGCCGTACATCTCCATCTCTGACCCTAGTTACCTGTATTTGTAGATTTTATTTTAATTTAGTTTTATTATCGCCTTAATAATGACAGCATTGCTGTTGAAACGCGTCGGTGTTTTAGTTAGAACTTATTTGGTGTTTAGTGGGTTAAAGTGTTTAGTGTTCTACTTCTGCACTAAGAGATCTAGTGAAGAACTTTGAAATTTATTTTTATTATTAGCTCTTTCGCATGGATTGTCTGCATACTTCTTGATTTTGCTAATTTCCGGTTCAATATGAAGATTTCCATGGTGTCAATATTCAGTCAATATTATATATGCCCTCTTGGGTGCGTTAACGAATTTATCCATATTGCAAATCTTTGTGCTATGTTGGAGCTTTGTTGAATATTGATAAATCAAAGTTTCTTCATTAATTAATACAATTTCTTATATTTTGATATCAATTTAGCTTGCTTCCATTACATTAGAACTCTGCATCCAACCTTCTACTGAGATATTTAGCTGTATTATAATAAGGTATGGTTTAAGCGTTGACTGTATTTAGATTTATTACATCCATTATTCTATTACACCACTTTCAATAAAACAATGTAGTAAATATTTCTTTCTTTGAGTAATTTTTAGATTGTGTTGGTAATTCTATGGACATCATTTAGAGGAGATTATCTCTTTCGAAATCCAAATTGATGCGATGATGATGAGAGTAGTTAACATGTTCTGAAGTATCGCATTACGATTTTTCTTTGGTTTTTCATAAATTAGTATTTCCATAAACATTAAGGTGATTTGTATTGACCAACTCATTCAACAATTAGTGATTCACTTCCTTATAGAGAGCAAAACTTTTATGCTACAAACAATTAATTGATTCCAATTTCTAAATCCACCAACGATGCCAAGTTTGTCTATGTTAGAGTTATTTTTTGCGCGATGGAAAATTAGGAGAACACATTTCCAAGCAATGGTAATAGTGTCACTTGATTGGGACAAGTGTACCTATATACTCACATCAATTGCACTACTAGGCATCAAAGTAGAATTTCAAAAATTTTATTGATAAATTCTAAAGCGGGGGTAAAATACATAGGTACATTACTAATTGGTGACGTTTGAAATACAACAAGCACCGCTATCAAACCGTGTTAAAAAACCGGGATTAGCTATTAAACTTCTTGGCGGTTTCACTCCTTATTTATATGTGAATTAACATTATTATGAAAAAATTTTGTTAGTATTACAGATAGATTTTCTCTAACGCTATGTTTTAATTTTTGTAGCGTTCTTGGACATGACATGACCATTATGTTTTTCGAACAGCCCACCCCTAGTGCTGCAATCCATTAGGATCAGCAAATCTCAGTGGTCACAAATTTACAAACTATCAGCTTACAGCACGACATGCAAAGGAAACCTCTCTATTTCGAATTTTCTAGATGAAATGCAAATCAAGCATGAACAGCGCCAAACCAAAATTTTCTTGCCGTATCGATCTGCTTGGCCAATGTGGTGTAAACTTTTTAACTTGACAGTTTTGCTTATTAATTCTACCTTGAAGAAAAAAAAATATGTCCCGTTTATCCACCGAATAAGTAACCATCAAGTTTCGTAAAACTTTACATATAATTTTTGCCACCGCGATGTAAAATATTTGTAACTGCTTATGTGTTGCATTTGCAGTATTTATTGCAAACCCCGACACCTAAGAGCTTCCGCAACTTGTGCATCACTTGGACATCCTAATAACGAGCTTTCAATTATATTTTTTCAATTTCTATATTTAAATCAATAGTTGTCTATAGTTTAATAATTTTATTAGAGTTGAGAATATGTGTGTTATTCGATCAAATAGACGAAATTAATGTATTTACTTAAACTGTACCTTCAATCTAAATTAAAAATGTAAAAATCTACTCAATGTTTACAAGCAATGAGCAATCCACAATGATACAAAATATTGAGTTCTCCTTCTAGGTAGAATTATAAGTAAAATGCATTTCGAGATGTAAGTAATTCTGATAGTAAAGTAGCATGATTTCCACAGTACTTCCGTTAGGAAACGGGAAGAACTAGGAGAAAACGAGATAACAAAAATTTTGAAATATAAGCAGATCAGATATCACTCGAGATAGGATTTGAAACCACATCCGTTTTCCACTAAACTTTTATAAATGAAAAGATAACTGATGTATGTGTGAAACATCCGAAATGGCAACAGTTTCAATACACAGATTTTATTTTATTCCAAGGCATACACTACGTAACAATCAAAGCCTGTCTATTCGTAAATATAACGTCTCTTAGAAAATCAATGAATGTTAAATTAATTCGTTTCTTTATTGTTTGTATAAACATCAGACTTCTTTTTGTAATTCTTTAATTTAGGAGTATATACTAAGTAACAGTATTGGCTTGTTTACAAATAGAACAAGTATTATTTACTCTGAAATAATTAATGTGTAAGGAGCGGTTGTCCAAATCAAGTAATTCCCACGTGTAAGTGCTTTACGGCTCTTTAGAATTACAAACAACAAACTCGTAGTTAACGACGTTGCTTAATTTATTCATATTGGACGTGTATACTAACGTTGTAAAATATTTTCAGAAACACGAATGGACTAAATTTGATTTTTATTAAAATGTATATAAGTATATAAATAAGAATATATAATTATGTAGATCATTTAATAACAAACAAGGGAAATGTCTAAATTTTTTCATAACATCATTAAAAAGCACAAAAAACTTGAAGGTTGGATAATAGAAGATAAAATACAAAATCAATGTCGCCATCTTTAATTAAAATTTGTATTATGTGCTACAGCAGCATATCGTAGGTATATATAATCTTTATAGAGGATATGAATTTAAAAACCAACAATAGAACGAAATTGCAAAAAGAACGCCATATATAATCTAATGTAACAGAATAAATAGAAATATAATATACGCAGAGATCAATACTGTAACAGGGATTCGCAGGGATCCGCAAATAATTGAAAACCTTACAAAAAAAAATGGAACTTTTGTTACGCTTGAAGTCGATTATAAGGTAATATAAAGTATCAGAAATCCTGCAGTACTGGTGTATATTGTTAAAATCACAGTAGAATACAATCTGATTGAATGCTTAAAACACAGATTATAATAACCTCCTACTAGAATACCTGGATATTCCTGGGACTGACATTATCTTGGTTAAAGGTCGGATAAGAGAAGTCTCCTAAATTTGAATGTCCAACCATTGAATTTTTTGTTTGTTTTATTTCAAAAAATAGATCAAAGTAGAAGTTAAAACAGAAATTATTCATATTTATTTATGTCGCATGATCTGAAAATATTTTTAGTTAAATTGTTGTATATGTCGCAATCACGTACGATTCTTAGTAAACTGTTACACAAAGAATCTGTTTCATTTTAGACAGTTAGAGTTCTGTAAGTACTCGATTTTTGCAAAGTCTGAAAATATGGACCAACCACGAGGATGCAGCGCCAGTGATTATTGACAAAGTATAAATGCATATTAAACTCTTAAGACCTTTTGACGAAATTTCAATTTTTACGGGCACTGTAAACAAAAAGAGCAGAAAAAGTTGCTAATGAATTTTTGAGAATGTTTCTTCTCATTGGGCATCTGAAAATTTTATAAAGTGATAATGGACGGAAATTCGTAAACCATATTACAGTTTTAAAACAAATGTAGTCGGAGTGCTTAATTGTTCACGCTCGGAGTCAGGGAAGTATATAAAGGTCCAACAAGATATAAAAAATATGTTATGTGTGTAGGTGACTGACAATAACTCTCAGAAATGGCCGGTAACACTGCAGTTTGTTCGGTGGCAAAATTGAACAACTGCGCGTTCGCTGTACAAAGCTTTGCTTGTATGTCATCCGAAAATATGACTTTCTTCAAGAAATATTGCTATATCACTCGCGAAAATATTAGAATCGGAAGAAGAACTGCAGAATGTGTTACAGGATACTTTCGAAAAATCTGAATACGTCGATGATATTTTCGGTAATTTTTCCGATCAAGATCCTCATATTACTGCGGATACAACACAAATTATCACAGAATACACTACAGAGTGGGAATACTCATGTGTTTATACAAATATTGCTTTAGGCAATAATAATCTAGACCAGGGATTCCCAAACGATTTTAGACAAGAGACCTTCTTTCCAAAATGAACTGATACCTCACACCCCCATCTCTCTCTGTAATCTCTTGAAATAAATTAGGTAGTAGATGAGTGTATTATCATTCAAGCTCCAACGAATTTCAAAACGCAAATTAACTTTCAACATAAGTACAAGCTTGTTATATAGTAAAATATGATCATGATTTCGTTCGTGTTAAAACGCGTATATGAGTCAAATATAGAGCAAGTCAAAACGTGCCTGCAAGACTTGTACGCCCGAACTCATTATCTTGCATGAACTTGTCCACGCTTACTGTTTTTCATCTTGTACTAACTTGTGCACGCTTATCGACTTGTTGAGTTTTTTAAAAGTACAACAGTGATACTTCCTATTACAATATTAGTCATTCTTATAACAAGTTGGTACACGTAACACAACTTATACAGTATCTTGAAAGTTTCAAATAAGTGTGTTAATTAATAGGGGTCAATTTTTAGATCTCGTCGCCCCCAAAATCAGTTTTCGTTTTTGCGAACCCTGGGAAACCAAAATCGACCCCAAGGGGTCGATTTAGACCACTTTGGGAATCCCTGATCGAGACCCTCGATGTATAGGTGGTAAAAAAAATAATAGAACAAGTGCAGTACTGGGTGCCCAAAATAATTCCATACTATTTGTTCACCTACTTCTCGTAACAGTAGTAGATGTAGCAAAAACGACATCCTCGTAATTGGCAGCCATTTTAGGCTATACTCTGTAAGTACTTTGGACACTTATTACCTATCACTTAAACTTTTTACAATTTTTGTCTTTTTCTCAAACTGATCACTCCACTGGTGATTATCAATCAATTTACTTTTCCTAAATATCTTCTTCATTCTTCCATCAATTTTAATTCTATATGTGATAGAAATCTAGCTAACTCAATGACATTGTTTATTACTAATTTTTAAATTTTGCTCAATGTTAGTTATTAGAGAAATTCAATTTGGTATGTGATGAGAAATACGTGAATGAAATGAAACAAATGCATCACCGGTTAGGCAAAAAGAACACGACATGGGAATGAAAAATGAACGTTTATCGGAAGTTAGGTCTTGACAAACTAAGTACCTCCAAAGAAGGCTAACCTTTAGTAGCTGTAGTTTTAGATCTTAATGAAACTGTGACTTAAGATTTACTTACATGCTGGTTCTATTATATTGTCTTTCAATAGACGTAAAATTCAAAAAAGTTTACATATATTAAATTTTAAGTAATCATACCAGATTTTCAATCCTAATTAATATTTCGTACGCGAGAATACACAAGCACAACACGTTATTATTATACGATAGTGTTACAAACAAATATTACAGACAACAATGCATACATGTTTAGTTACATCTATGGTATGTTAATAATCCTTATCCAGTAAATAATTAAATTAAGGATTAAAAAGAAGAGAAAAAATTTAACCAGTATAAAACCTTTATTAAAGCGAACACAAAAACGCTAAATTAATTATTTTTTAAAGCTCTCGTTTCGTAGATTTTCCCACAAAACCATATAAATACCGATTACACTCAAAGCAGTTTTATTATTTGAGAATTAGTCCTAACTGCTGTGCAGCAGACACAATGTTTTTACTCGATTTCCATATATAACTTCATTTAAAATGGAAATTTGAAACGGTTTTTAATAACAAACACTTTCTAGGGAAACGTTAGGCTTACCGTCATTCAATTTTACTGATACGAAATTTATTTTGAACGATAATTTTAAACAGTAATTGAGGACAGAGCATGGAAAATCTACTAAATTCGTTTTATGTAACTACCTTAGGGAAAATTGAAAATGTGTTTTCACATTGCATTTGTTTGCTCGGGTTTTTCCTTTTTTATAATTTAAAGAAGCTAAAAGAATGTATGTATGTACTGGCATGTAATTCCTCAAGGCACTCTAATTAGCAGATTTTTTTCATATTGGTCGCAAAAAATTAATTAACCTTAATTAGGTACACACTAATTTTTTCTTGAAAATATAATTTTGTATTTGTACTTTTGTGTATAGTTTTTGATTATAAAAACAAGGTTGGCTTGCTTCGATGGACTTCTCGTTAATTTTTATTACTTTCCCAAATAGATCTTACTCCATTTATTAAAAAAAAAATTTAAAATCAAAATATGTTTAATTAATTAGCGGTTGGAAAAATTACATTATATACAGTAATAAACTCCCTCTTTGTCTCTCTACGCCTTGGTCTTTTGTTGGTGATTAGGTTCTGAACCATGGGGTAGTAATTAATTTATATACAAATAAGAAATTTAAAAGTAAGATACACTGTTTACAACAGTAGCAGTAAGCGTCGACCTGAATAAATTGCTCGTATCAACGATTCTGCTACTTCTTGGAATACAACATTATCTTAAGTAAAAACAAAGGGATCAAAATGATATGTAATGATATTAAGAAATAAATTCAAGTTTATATTAGTTCGCGGTATCAAGAAGTGCTAAACCATTTCATAATAATTATACTATAATATTATTTACTATTTTATATAAGATTTGTCCAACATCGAATGAGATTAACACGTTTTAGATAGTTATACTGCGATTATAACTAATGCAATATTAACCGTTACGAAGACTTCAAAGCTTTCGCATAGTCTTGAAAACAATAAAACAAAAACCATATCTCGAAGTATTTTAGATAATGAATCTCTTACTACGGTACTGAATAAATGAGAAAAGAACGTGAATTACACTATTTTTCTTACGTCTAGCAAAAATAGCTATCTCTATTTTCTTTTATTACTGCTCTGAATTGTTCTCGAAGGCTGACACCTCAATTACTTTGGAGAAGATCCAACTGAAACCGATGAAAAGCATCTACATTTAAAGATATATTGTTCTACACTTCGGAGCGCAGTTAAGACATTACCTTCCTTTCTTTTATTTTCAGATGAAAATGAATAATTACGATTTTAAAATTCACTCACTTGATTGCGCTAAAGTTCAATCTAAATTATTTCACAATTCTGCTTCCGCATTTGAAAGAACATTCTATATGTCAAGGGAAATTCACATTTACGTTTTCGCATGAAATATTGATTGAATTTCTATCAAGAATAAACGGCATTAGCTTCAGTTCGTCTTCCTCCATTCTTAGTTTTTATTTTCGATTACCTAATGTTACTTTAAAAATGACAAAGTTTTTCACATTTGCAAGTGCAAAATTGCCATGTACACAACAAGAAAAGATTCAGTTTTTCATAGAATATTTAGAAAGATCTTAATTACGTGAAGTTATTTCCTTACTCAGTGTCCATGTTACACTTACCCAGTGTAGCAAATGTAATTGTAAGTTCTGATAAAATGAAAATTTAAATTTGTATAAAGTAACGAATAGGATTATTTTAGCTATAACGAATTAAAATTTAGACTCAATCTGGTACCAACCAAACGAAAATTTTGCTCATAGGTGAATCTGGAACTAAATCCGGAACAATTAATTGGCAAAATCTTCGCTATACAACAATTTTCTTATAGCTAGTATTGAAGAGATCAGAAATAGAATTCTTGAGGCTTTACAGAAAACTTCAGCGTAACAAAATATAAATGTTTTAAGTAAACTTTATAATAAGTTAGTCATATTATTTGGCTGTTAACGGCAACATTTTTTACATTATTTTTTTTCACTATTTTACAGGATAATCGAGTGTTCTTTTTAATGGAATCAGTTTAAGTACCGAAGCATAAATTATTATGTTTGTTGGAAAGTAGCTATAAGCTTCCTGATATCCAGAACAAGAAGGCAAACCAGGAATCATTGCACCATGCAACCATGTATTTTAGAGTTAATTTGAGAAATCTTAAGAAATAGGAACTGTTTCGTTTACAAAACGTAAAGTAATTATCAACCATGTAACAGACGAAGAAAGTCAGATAGTGGTGGTTGTAATTAGTAGTTATTAATATGCTGAGTATTGTCAGTTTTTGGAATCTGTGGATCATCGATATTTTCATGCTGATTTCGTTTTATAGTGTTCTTGGATTGCTGAAGTTGGCTCTTACTCAGTAACACGTTCTTTTATAATTACACGATGCAACTTTGATGTGATTTTTACATTCAAATTTTCACGGCACAACAATGATTTATCACCACCACAAACTGAACGTTACTTTAGCACCATCTTCTAAGTCCAGATATTGTAATTCATTGACTTTTTTGGTAGCAATCCACTGCCTAAAAATTCACTCTTTTGTTGCACTCCTGTAAAACTGCAGGTTAATTGGATTTGTCGAATAAGACAGTACACTATGTGTCCATAGGATACAATTTTTAACTTGTATCATCATCTATTGGATCTGTGAAGGTTCAAAATGGACTGACAACCACAAACAAATGAAAGATGCTTTATCAGTAGCTTTTATGAACATATATTTTAAATATATTCACATTTTATAGGCACGGATATATCAAAATTATTTTGAAAAATAGAGCTTATATTTTAATATGTACAAATGTTCGAAATAATTAATGCCCAGCAACACTTATTTACAATTCTGTTATTACTTACGGTTGTATAGATCTTTTAATTCAAAGTATTCTATACATACATATAGGAAACTCAAATCCGTAGAACAAGTAGGCCACTAAACTAGTACGTCTACACCTCTTATAACCCACTTGAGAGAAAATTATTGATGGAAGCAGTTCCTGGCAGCTGTCTGTTATTCTGCTAGTAATCGTTACCAATTTATACTATCTAAGAAACTTGAACTAGGCATGTACACGAGCGGTAATATGATATTCACCAAGTGCTTTCCACCAACTTATCACTAAGTTAAATACTCAGTTTTGAATTTACATAATTAATGAAGTATACTAATGTGCAAATATCTTATACGCTAGTGCTTTTAACGTCTGCAATATCGTCTGGCATAACGTCCTGCATGTGTAATTGCAATCGCCCTAGACTAAAGGCAATTTACATAATCTTTTGATCCTAACAAACAATTCTATATCTTCTCTAGTTAACGACATTCTATCCTAGATTACAGATACTAGGTCATGCATCCACGAATCGCATTACTCATACATATATTCAAGTCTGGTATCCCTGTTTTAATCAGAAACTCGTTTATAAATCCTTTGTATGTACATATATGAATGCGTGTGTAATATACACACATGTTGAGATCAAGCAACCATTAGAGGGAAAGTATCTGATGGATGTGGAGAACAATAAAATCAATATAGATGACGAAAGCAGAAAAACAAATAAAACGAAAACATACGCTACAACACCAGCGGTGTTTTTTGAAACATCTGTAAGCTATTAAATCCTGAAAGCTCGCCGTTATTGTCTCTGATATCTTAAAAAGAAAAGATTGCTAACCAGCATGGCGTTTATTTAGAGAACTAGATCAAGTCAAGAAGTGGATTGAAATACGCAAAAGGACGTTTTCAATTTATTGTGGAATTTTATATTTATCTACATTTGTATTTATTGGAAAAAAAAATCATGGACATGTAAAAATAATATGCGGTCGAATATACACTTAGATTTGTGGTTAAAGATTTATTTCACTGTGAAGAATGCACCTACAGGAGTTTCTTAAATTGTGCGTCTTAATAAATACTCTATTTTCAAGGCTTTGTTACAATATTACCGTAAATAATGTTGCGTCATTAATTATGTCCTAACAGCGAATCATAACTCAATTGGGATAGTGATCTTATCAGACGTTGCCATAAGCGTCACCGACAAGATTCTAAGCTCAGATCCTAAGTACTTCCCCAACTCTTAGCCAAGTTAGAACATAAATTTACTATTAGAACTTGTTATTGTGGAACATGTATATGTGTAATTCACACTTCATTTAAGTATAGCCTATAGGCTTAGCATTGTAAATAAAGTTTCATTAACAACAATTATGACAGTAATGTCTGAAGAAGATCAAACTTACAATAATACTTTAATATTAGAGTTAATGGCGGGATTTTACTACATCTGCAAAATGGCAGTTGGAACTTACGCAAGATCTTTTTAACTAATCTAATATTGTGTTCCTAAGATTCCCACACACAAATATGTAACATCGTAAATACGTTGAGTTTGAGACCGCAGGTATTGATTTATTATTTAAGCACGTATTACCAGCCCCTCGCCGCTAACACACCCAGAACCACTAAACATCAAATATGTCGTTTCAGTTGCATTAAATTTCTATATACATACACATGTATAAATACATATCTATTGTTGTAAGCAACTATGTTCCGTAAACTAGGATTGTTGACAAATCAATGCATTTTTTGACGATTTTATGGCCATTTAGTTTATACAAAGAGCAAATATTAATCAAGGATTTATTGCCTCTTTTACTTAATGACTTTTCGCCGACTTTTGAAAAGCTTTATGATTAATATCCCGGAAAACTTGCGGTTTATATTAGAAAACAGTTCGGCTGATTGGTTTTGATTGCTAGATGCTGAATGTTAGTGTGATCAAGAGGATCTACATGAGATATTAAACTTAATTTTACCAGAGCTAACCTTCTGTAGAAACCTCTTTAAAAAATTATGAAAATTAATAAAACGTACATTTCGAAGTATAACATTTCAACAACTTTACTTATAAATGATATCAAAGGCTTTGTTGACGTGTTTTGACCGCTTCATAGTAATGTAAATGATACAATACAAAAATAAAAAACAAAATAAACTAAAGTACAAAAATACAAAATCTACTAAATCCAGTGCTTTAAATAAAATTCAGCATAACTATTGAGCTGAGAGTTCAATGCTTCAAAGACGGTTGGATAAGAAAATTGTGCAAGAATAGTGTTGGGCAAGGGTGAAAGCGAAAAGTAATTGATGGGCAAGAGAGAGAGAAGTCCACTCGAGATCCATAGGGTTGAAATATGCTACCAAGCCGTCTGAAGAAGGATCAAGAAGAATGTTTTATAATCTATGCCCCAGTTAAAGCACCTCATCTGACCAGCGAATACCTGATGCCTTTTGCAAATGTTGTGGACCACAATTTTGTTCTTATGCACAATGCACTTCTTCAGAAGCTGGATTAGATGCTTGTCGAAGAATAGCAAACCGTTCAGTAATGTTTTATCCACTGACTTGTGCGATTCCAATCACTCAGATGCCAAGCGACTATTTTGGCAGGTTGAGCGTACACACATTATAAAATAACTTCAAAAATTAAATTAACGGTGGAAAAAAGTATTATATATTACCAGAACATACAGATTTAGAAACGATAAAACATATCTAACACCAATGAATATTTCGTCAAATATAAATACAAAGGAAAATATTTCATCAACTACGTAGGAGGAAATCGATAACATAGTACTAACTCGAACACAGCTTTGCGGAGGACAAACAATAAATTTCGTTAGAAAGAAAAGTCTGTAGAAGAAATTCATTTACGTGGAAAATAAATTGAAAGACTACACCAGCATAATAGATACCTTAAACTAAACCGACCAAATATTTATCAAAAGCAAAGTCTACTGTATAAATTGCTATATATAACCTAAAGTAAAACATTGTTTATGAGTTTTTGCATATATTTGAATATCTTTAGAAACATGCGAATAATTAATCTTTTAAATAGCAGGCTAAAGAATTTTTTTGGTATTTTTTTTTATTTATGTAATAAGTTAAAAATTTAGCCAATCTGTTTTTTTAAAACATGCTTTACCTAAGGTTTTGTGTATTACTTTTGTATCCATAGTATGAATGCATATAAAGACAATGAAACACGCGTTTCAATGTCACAAATTGCAATATATAAAGGTGATAGGAAGTTATCTATATGATTACTACGTACTTATGAGGCAATAAATAAAAAAAGTGCTGTGATAATCAGGTCAACGTTATGTCAGAACGCTTTATATCTACAAGAATGCCTACTATAATTTCAAGATGGGAGGTTGATCCATACCGACTGCCCGTGCAAGCTTGAATTCGTACGCCAACATGCATCAATCTGTCAAATACATCTCCACAAACAAAACACATCACGTCTATTGAAATGGATAATAATACGAATAATAGAGAGCGAATACGATTAGTAGAGATTTAATGATTTCTTTTTTCTCAATTTTTGTAAAGACATCTTGGAAACTACAATAGATACAGATTTGGTTAAATGGAGTAAGAAATTTTATGGACTTCAATTAGTGCCGTTCTTGTATTTCCGCAAAAGTTTGCAGCTTACTAGATCATTGCAATAAGAAAAGAAATATCCTCATTGAATTTGGGCAAAAACTGGACAAATTCTAAGGTACACCCTCTATCAAGTTAATTATTTTTTTTAATCAGACATCATTTTCGAGTTAGGACTTCAAATTCAACTCCTTTAACAACGGCAGCTTTGGCTGCAGTCATTAAAATATCTCTCATTCATTTATTTACTTAACAAACTTAAAATACAACAAACTTCTTTTAATGACGTAATTGTCAACGATAGATATCATTCAAAAGAAATATGGGCCATAACTCAAAAAAAAAATTTTCCTTTCCAAGTTTTGCCTAGTTTTAATAAAAAATTTATACTAATTTGTGAACTTTCGCTGAATTATAGGAATAGCACATGCACTTGGACCTGTGAAGTATTAAATTGCTCCTAACCAATAGAATTCTTAATATGATGATGATTAGAAACAGTGATCTGGAAAACTTGCGGCAGCTCTTATTGTCGCTTTGTGAACTGTCAAGTTCAACTGTCTCATCTGTAAATGTCTCTGTTATAGTATAGTCTCAAGTTGAGAGATCTGAAGGTACATAAAATATAACACTGGCTTCAAAGCACTGGTCTCTATTACGTTTGTCCTAAAATATATATCGCATTTATCATGTACTGTGGAGTTTTGCGGCTAGCTTCTGTCGGCTGTTATGACCTGGACTATCATTAAGTTGAAAAGCAATTACTTTTGTTAAGACTTCAGCTTTCTGAATACTGGGATTTATAATAGAAAATAACTAGGAGTAACGGTAGCCCGCTTTGTGTTTCAAATCCTCTGCGAGACGACTTGTGCTCTAACACAAGCCTTCTAGTTTCTGAAGATATCATCCGCTTCTACTGAAGCTGCTCAGAACATCACACCATGTTAGACGTTAGTTCATGAACTATGTGGTTTTGTAGAGAGTTAACTATTCATATTTACTCCCTAAAACAATGTTTCATGACAGTATTTCTGAATTATACCATTGTAGCTTTTACCCTTAATCGCTCTTGGTTTTCATTAAATATTAGTACCTAGTTTAGCTTTATATTTGCGGTAAGTTTGATGTCTTTTGATGAAACTAGCTTCCAAACGTTGCAAAATTTTTCTCTACCATGCTAGTTAATGCAGATTTTGCACTCAGTTTTGATAGAGGTGGTTTGAAACATAGAGGCTTGAAACATTCTATTTTTCTTTTCCTTTGTCCTCATAGGCCATGCTGCACTGCTTCCTTTACGATAAGCAGAATCTACTCGAAGATTCATGAGTCTAATTTGCAGTTGCCCCATCTTTGAGTAAAGTATTTTCTCGTCAATACTGTTGAAGCTTCTTGATATATAAGACCATGACGAGGCACGTTATCTTTTCTGTTCTGTCGGATCCTGGTATCAGCTCTTGAAGCAATTGAAAGATGGACCTGGTATTCATTGAGATTTTTTGTTATTAATTAAAAAGTAGTCGCTGCAATGAAGGGCAACACGCAATTCATAAACTAATGGTTTTGTAATACGATGCTAAAAGTAGTATGTATTTTTATACTTATACTATAAATAATTCGTTGTGGAATTATATTTTTAATACTAAGGATCACTTCGTTCTGGTCTAGATATATATATAAAAATAAAAGGTTCAAAACACAATTTAAAAATAAGCTGCAAAAGATATCTAATCGCGCCACAATAGACTATTTATAATTCATTCACAGCGTAATGTTACAGAAATTTTTTCAAGAGAGGAAAACCGACGATGCGAGTAAGCGTAAAACAAAAACAGTGAAAATTCGGATAATTTGAAGTCCTTTTTACGACGTAGCGCCAGCTATTTAATTACCATTATAAACGAAGCCTGGCGCTGTTACTAGTTCTCATGTTATATATAAAATGTATGGACATACATATTAATTACCAAGACCTGCGAAACTCCCTCGTACGCCTACACCTAACGTAACATTGAATTATTTAGATTTGCTGTTTGATTACACAATACAGCAATTCTGTTAACACTGGAAATAAAAAAGCTGAATGTTTGTATATTCGGTATCGCTCGCGTTTAACGCCCACAGCTGCAAGAACTTCCACTGAATGAACATTTGATTTAGAATGGATTTCTTTTTCCGTAGCGAAGAATACAGCAGTTTAAAGGCCGTCCAATATTGTTATCACAACAACTTCCTCCTTACTTACAATGATAAACTCACACAGTAATGAACTGAGTATGATAACAAAATATCGCAAAACGTCAACTAGAATATTCCACGAAAGAACTTTTAAACAATGATAGTTGCTACTTAATATTGCATGAATAAATACAAAAAGTGTCAATTTTTATATCGTTCTGGTCATTCTATTGTCAATTAAATAGCCAAATCAACTAACATTTTTTGTTTAGTTTTCTTTATTCCACTTTAGCCATTATACGAGGAAGTATTGAAAAATCCATAGACTACTATAGAAGCAAACAAAATAGTCGAAATATTTTATTACTTAACATACTCTCCTCTTAATTGGATACATTTTTACAACAAGTCTGCAACGCCTTTAGACCTTTCAAAACAAAATATTTATGTTGCTCTTCAAAACAGGTCTCCAAATTTACTTTTTTTTAAATTTTTTCAGTTGAGGAAAGAGATGATAGTCGGATGGAGCCAGATATGGCCAATAAGGGAGGTATTCGAGTAATTTAAACCCCAATTACGTCTTGTTTGCATGGCAATATGCGATTTGTGTGCAGGGACCTTGTCTTGCAAAAACAAAACACTTTTGGAGAACTTTCTGCGTCCTCTATTCATAACTTTCTTTCGTAGAGTGGTCGGTAATGTCAAATAATGGTTCCCAGTTATTGTTCCACCTTTATCCAGAAAATCAATCATGATTACTCCATGGCAATCGAAAAAAACTGAAGCAAGTACTGTTATTATTTCGGTGGTGTTAATCAAAATTAGTTAGAGTAATATATTAAGCCCTGTAAATTTATAATAGATTGAGTTGTCAAAATTACACGTACACACATGCAACGTTATGGATATTGAGAAAAACTTTTAAGAAAAAAGGAGGTCAAGAAAAAAAAAGAACGTCTTGAAAGTTGATTAAAAAATAGAAAAATCAGGTGAAGGAGAAAAGTTCTTTTTAAAAAGAAGAAAAGACATTAAAAGGATAGAAGGACAAAAGCAGACGGAAAGAAAAGAGAAGAAAACAGTAGAAAGGTTTTTCTGAAGAGGATATAAAAGCTTTAGAAACATTTAATGTTTAAAAGTGCTTAACAGCCCCTGGAAAGATAATTACGGAGACAGGAAGAACAGAGCGACAGTTTTTTTTTATTTACACAGTAGTTTAAGTTAAGAGAGGGTGGGTTTAGGTTAAAAAATGGTAGTGTTGAATATATATATATATATATTTTTACTTGATTTGAGTTTTGACATAACAGTACCTTTCCAACAGATTTTTTAACACGAAACTTCTTAGACCTTGGAGAACGGGAGTGTCTCCATTCCATCGATTTGTTTTTTCTGCGGCTTAAGAAGTCTGCATCATTTCTAGCCGAACACAAATCGAACGTGATGCTTTCACCCTTGCACGCCAGCCGGGAAGCATATAATGAAGAGAGCTTCCAAGGATATTGATGCTAGTGATGAAAATAGAACATTGGAGGATAGCAACACCAGATTTGTAAGCTTTTATAGTATATGTATGTTATATGGAATTATAGGCAATCCTGTTTTTATCATCCATATCCCGTAAAATTAAAAGTATAGTCTCAAAAGTATTAAAACGTAATGTTCAAGAGATTTTGAGTGGCTAACAGCAGCTAACAATAATGTGATCTTGATTCAAAGTATTAGGAAAAGTTACATGTGGTCAGTCAAAGAGTGCAGACATAACAATCATTATTACAGCACCACTTGCAGTGAAAAAATACCAAATTACCTTGAATGTTTCTACTCATTAATCATCGATGAAACTATTGATATTTTCACACCAAAATATTTTACTGTAACAGCAAGATATTCATGTAATACTGAAAATAAAATCAAAGATGGTTTTGATAAGTAGAATTTAATCATGATGCATCAATTAATATGATTGTTTTAAATATGACGGAATTTGGAGTTGATAATACAGCGACTCTGCTAATTAGTCTCGGTGGTGCGCAACAGAAGCTTTTAAATATTCCCAAAAATCACATTTAATTGGGGAGAGAGGAGAGAGGGTTACATCATTTATTTCGGGTATGATATTCAAAAACTTCTGGGAAACTGCCAGAATTTGAAAGCTCCTGCTCTCTAAAAAAAAAACTCGAATAATATACTGCACTTTACTACCATAGTTTACTCTACAAATGTACGAAAATGATGAGAAACAGAAAACAAATTTATTGTTTGCAAAATAGCGTGAAAAAATGGTATTTAGTTGATAATTTGAATATTGAATTTCCAGCAACAGAAACCAGAAAACAATTGTTTCTACCACTAAAAATGATGAATATTACTTGGATGATAATGCTGAAAAAAAAATCTGAACTTATCACGAAAGAATCCTGGATATACTATCCAGAAACATGAATCAGATAAAACAAAATTGTTTTGAGAACTTATTACATTACGAGTTCACATGAGGATTGACTCGGTCAATATATTTCCAGACCGAAAAATCTTTATTACTTTAAGGTTAAAATGTCTGAATATTGTTGGTACTAATGAAAGGGAAGTAATTAATACCGAATGGGGGATGTTATGGGAGCTACCGGAATATATTCAGACAATATCCGATATCATGGAATTAATTAATGAATTCTCTGGAATTAAAAATGTAGCTCACGAGGACTCCCTTGTGCTTTATTGTGCTAAACCCATGAAAGTGTATGTATCTATAAAGTACTTGCTACATCAAATTTAATTAAAGCAAAATATCGAAACTATTAATTAATAAAAATTTGCTATTATACTCGTATATATACATGTATCGATTGTCAAAACACACAATCAAGATTTCGAGATGGCTCTAAAGAACATGTATTTAAGTAATTCTTCTTGTTTTAAAGCTCATTCTGATTCAAAGCGGATGAAAGTTTGTAGTAGTAAACTGTGTGTTAAATGCATTTGCTAAATATTAAGTTAATCAATACCAAAAATAAAATCTTTTCCATGTCAATTGCCATAGGATTTTGAAGTTGTGCTCTTATCATCTCACTACTGTTCAGAATTATTATATTATGTAGACACCGTTATCAAATATTTTACATAAATAAGGCTTAGTAAGCCAAAACCCGTTTGTTTCATCTCTTCTGCCGGCAAAACTGCTGAATTTAATCAACTTGTGATTTATTTTTATTCCCACATCATCAAAAATACAATGCGTAGACGACGATTGACGTTTGATTGTAAAAAATGTTTCCCAATTTAGTGTGTGCATTTATGTGTAAGGCAAGCATTTTGGAAACTGATAAACTATTAAATTTTGTGGTACTTTTTCAGCATTTCAGAAATATTCTCAACAGTCCTCGTACATACAAATGCTTGTCAAGTATTGCGAAGTAAATTAAATGTAATTAAATGGTTTCCGCTGTAACAAACTTTTGATCTCCCAATTAAAATGTTAATTAAAGTTTTTGGCGTAATTTGTCAAAAGAAGCTTTAAAAATATGTTGGCACGAATTTATTTAGTAAACTGGGGGAGAAAGCAACACTACTACAAAAACGAAAGTAAAAACGAGAGATCGCAACCTCACGATTAATAAGAATTTATCGTTATTTATGTTTTCCTATTCGTTACTATGCTATTAAAACGTCATAGTTTAATTTCAAGCGTGAACCATAACAAAACATAGCGTGACCAATTTATATTATGTAGTTTTGCCGAATCATATTATGCCTAATTGGAACTAACATATCACGCCATATAATTTAATTAGTATAGCTATGCAAATAGAAAAAGTCATACTATTTCTAACAGAAACATAACCGTATATTATTAAAGAAGGAGCGTCAGAAGACAGGTCTTAGTGCAAAAGCCCACGATTACACGACATTTAAATTGCAATTAATTATTCTTGAAAAACTAAAAATTTTAATCGCATTGCAATCGAAAAATGAAAATGTCTCAAGGAAATCTTTTAACGAGCTTAATAAAATCGAATTACATTAGAAATCTGACTTTTTTATCGGCAAAAACTTGAATAACATAAATTGAATTGATCGTTAAATCAAGTTAAGAATTCTAGCAATGCAGTTTGATAATTTCGAGTTGACTAACCAATATTTGTAGATTGTGGATTTGATCGTACTATTAATAGCACCAATTCAAACTGATTGTTTAATTCTTTGGTAAAAGATCGAAAAGCATAACACCTACATAATTCAACTACGTTGAGGGCTTAACGTTTCTGTATTGATTATCACGTTGGTGTCGAAACAATGACTGCGTGTGCGTTACATTGTTATAAATAATTCCATTTTCAATTGCAGTTATTAATCACTAAAAACAGAGATCGCCTTTCTTACATCCAATAAGCGCATTGCATATATTGCTGCGCACCGAAATATCAATTTTCTTCAAGTCGTCTACCATGACATGATGAGATAAAATCTCATCACACTGAGGCTATAATGTTCTTCTAAAGTAGCTTCAAAATAGATATCCCAGATGCTTATATGTGTAAAATGAATTCCTCCTACCTCCTTTAATAGATCTAATGTGTTTTAACAATGAATGTTCCCACTATTTTAGCAGATCGCGTAGTCACTGATTCAATCAGTGACTCTATTTTGTTGTCCTTAAACTTACTGGGCTTTTCGAAGAACGATGAAAATGCACAGGACTTCATAAATCACTGTTGATACTGACTTTGATGTAAAGTATTGTCACATCAATGGATCAATTTCATCTATAAATCCATAAATGTTGACATTTAAGTCGCCAATTGTTTGCTTCAGTAAATCCATAGAGTAAATTCCAACGTAAAAGATGTAATACTGTTACATTGCACAATATTGCGGGTTAATTAATGTAGCCATCTCGAAACATGAAACTAGAATATTTCTTGTACAATAAATGTATTGCTTCTTATAAAATGTTGCTTCGAGAACGTTTATGTTATCCATTTAAAGTCATAAAAAGTTTGTCGATAAGTAACGATAACGTTATGAATGATTTTATGTCATCTATAGCCTCTTCTTCTGTCAATTGGAACTTATACACATGTGGATGAAAATCGTTAGCTAAATTCTCATGTTGCTGTAATAAATGACAAATTAAACCCTATTTTCAGCTAGACCAGCATTATATTTTTGTACTGGTTTTTTAATCTGCAGAACTAAACTGATCCGATATTTTTCGAATAGATTTTTGATTAGTAGCGCTAGTCATATGATTTCGAAAAAAGGAACAAAATGTATTTGTAACGCAATATGTATTTCCGCGATAAATTTGGACAATATGTAAACATGGAAAACAAAAGTGCACAACTTCATGTTGGGCAAAAATCGTCTAACATTATTTTGCCTCCAGCGTTTTGTTTCTGCAATGCAAATATAAAAATCTAGGTTGCCAAATAAACCCATGAAATTGAAATTGTCTGAAATATTTTGCATTGTTTTACCCGTAAATACAGTTGAACAAAAAAACAAAGACTAGACAAAAAATTGTGTGCTTTCTAAACACGGCTTTATTGTGTATGTTAAAATGTCATTAGTTCTAATATCATTATTTTATAGAATATCAAATTAAAGATTTTGTACTCGCTCGATATAAATAAGAATACCTTACTAATTGTAAAAACATTATTCATAAATAGAAACATTAATATGTGGTAAGAGCACCGTACTTATTTAAATTTTTTTGTAATTTAATGAAAATAAAGTAATAAAGGTTAGTAACAGTTATTTTCATTTATATTTTCTCATGCTGCTTGAACTATGATTATTTCTCTCACCAATTTATTGTATCTTGAAACCGTTATTTAAAACCACAATAACATTTACTTTAATGTCTTTGAGGTAAGCACCTTCAAAAAATGTAATTTGTGAAATGTTGTGTAAATGTAATACTTATCAATTTTAAGGTTGGTGATTTTAATTGTTTATAAAATATTAACACATCACTTTGCAGCCACACTTACACTGAATCATCTGTTACGAAATACTATTGTTTAATGTATTTGAATAATTTTCATATGTATATGCTCTTCTTAATAAAGTATAGGTGCGTGTAACATTTGCCTGAGCTGTTTCAAGAACTAGCTAGACTTTTAGTCGAATTCATACATAGAGATCATGAATTAGCAAAGTTTACCACACAGCTAACCAAGCTTCATGTTTTCAATTACTATTGTTCAATGCTCATGTGAAAATAAGTGATAAAAGTAGGTGTCATCTTCATACAATGTGGAATTTACATTTAGTTGTCTTTAAGCATATCAATCGGTATATATCAGCATACAGTGGAAAGAATATATTAGGGGACAATACGAAGTTTAGGAGGACTCCCACGGTGATAGGTAATGGAAAGGATTATTGTTTATGTACATAACTGTAAACATTGAAGTCTACTTATGAAAATACTTTGAATAAGACCAATAAAGTTAATATAAAAGTCAATATTACTTATGATTGGTAACAGTACACTCTGACTCTAACGTGAAATACTTTACTAAAACCCAAAAATCGTTTCACAACTTTACTTTAGTAGTAGTTTAGGTAATGTACAACAGACTGATAGAACCCAAGTCTCTATAACTATCAATCTTAGATAGGAGAATAAATATAGGATACTTTCACGCACAAGAAAAAGTATGAGCTGTTCGGAGGAGGGAAGGAGGGAGGTAAAAACTGAAACCTTAGCATCAGCATCATTAATTCTGCAAATTAATATAGGGAGCAGCAACTATAAATCAGTATACACAGCGCCAAAAGTAGTATTCTTGAAGTTGGGAAAAGTTATGTATTTAGAGTCCGCATGAGGAATACAAATGTTTAAGGAACAGAAGATACGGACGTGATTCGAGTAAATGCAATCGATAACATGAATATTATTAACAATAGCTGCTGTATCCACAGTTAATATTTGATCAACACATACACATACGCGAGTTGGTTCAGTGATAGGGTATTTTGGTTTAAGTAATTCTAAAAGAAAGGTTATAGAAGGACTAGTTAAGTTTTTTTTGTAACATTTCCAAAGCGTGTTCAAAATGATACAAAAATGTGTTATAATAATATTGCTGCAATAATAATTCGTTTATTTCTCAAACATAACGCATCATTCGTAGTCTTTGGCAGATCTTTTAAAAGCTTATATGCCATGAAAGAGACGGTTGAAAAGAAACTGATCTATGGAGCAACTGCAGCGCATAATCAACATTTCTAGTGTTATAGTTAATACTATGGAAAAACTACGATATAACCTTTTTTTACAAAATATAATGCTTCAAATGTGTATGCATCATAAAAAGTCAAAATGTTTTTCCATTTACAGTTTAAGACCAAACATATATCTTAGTACCCGTTTTAGTAAAGATTCAGAAAGACTCGTAAAGATTCAGGGCACATACCCTGAAAATTATGTCATAAATCATCTGAGAATAGAAGTTGGTGTGGTAGAACTTAACTACCAGTTCAGAGTTACCCTTTTTTCTTAAAAAGAATCAATTTAAGTTGGCCAAATTCTAAATCAACATGTTAGTCGGCATCCGATGCTGAATAGAAGTTATTGCAAGGAATAGAAACGTGGAGGTCATTTAAACATATTAAGAGAAGTGGTGCATCATGGCATATGGAAGATGTAGAAGATTGGCTATTATTTATTGAAACCTCCTGATATCTTACAGCTTAGATAACAATGAAACCACTAGAGTGACATTACATTATAAGGATATCCCTCTAGCTTGTAGAATAATATTTTCGTGGTTGACATAGTCAAAAGCTTTTGAGAGATTTCATAATCAAAGTGAGATGGTCTCTAGACAATATCAACAACAAATTTATATTCAACCAAAATTCCTCAATATAGTCAACAATTGGTATGGGTAATGGAAAAGTTAAAATAGTTTTTACTATGCAAAAGCACAACGTTTCGCCTTGGGAATCTGCATTTCTCAACTACATGGTACTTGTTGCAATTGCAATTGTAATACAAGTTGTCAACATATGCTAAAGAAATATATTAGCCGTTAAGATGTACGAGTTGTAAGAAGTTCACAAGACATCCACTTAGGACACCTTGAGGTTAAGAAACAAATTACATTGCATCGAACAGCTCGGCGAAAAGTACTTCTATGACAAAGATGTCACTTCCGAAAATATTCTAGACTACCACAGTTGTCACAACCGGAACTCGAACGCCAGCTACCCGGAATGTGAAGGGTGAAGCAATAATTTTGTACTTGTGATTATTTGTTACCTGATCTTTACACTAGACTTCAATTCGAGTTTAAAATAATGAAGAATATGTACAGGAAAAACACAATTTAATTCAAGATTGCATTAGGAAAACGCATTTTATCGGTAACACGAGAATCACTTCAAAATGAACGAACGAGATTCCATGACAATCTTTTATGCCTCTTTTGTTAGACCTACAGTAAAGCTTAATTTAGTCGTCAGATACTTGATATTAATTATACCTTTCTAATAACAACTGTAAAAAGAACCCAGATGTTTAAGAAATGTAAGTTTATCTATCCAAACAACATGTAATATAAAAATAGAAGACAAAAAGTACCGGCCACAACTTTCTAGTGTACAGAGAAGATTTGCTAGGTTATGCTTGGTTGTTGTGTTACTAATTAATTAAACTCCTTTTTCCTTGATAATCCTACAGAAATAATAATACATTACGTGAGATGAATGCAGTAGGTAGACAACAACCGATTCATTCATTATCATGTCTTAAAAAGCATTAGAAGTATATTTAGTATCATTTTATCAATTATTCTTAAAGAGTTCTAAACACGATATGACGCAAATGTTCATCGTTGATTGATGAAGCGAACTTCGTCATTGAAGGTGCGTTTTATGTAGTAGCATTTACATAGAATTACAAAATTACATAATGCGAAAAATAAAAGAAAACGCACCTTGCGATGAAGACTATTAATAGTACAACAACATCGAGTAAATAAACAAACCCATCCATTACAACGAAAATCAATATTTTTACAAGCGAATCAAGCGATTACGCGCGTCAAAAGTGTAAAGTACAGGTAAAATACGTGCATTATTTCCACCCTATACGCATATAATCTACATACATAGTAAAGTTAGATAGGCAAACAGATATGACACAACAATATCCAAACAGGTGGGTGTCCTGTTGTGTTTCGTGCCATATTATAAAATCGATGATTCCACGAATAAATGACAGAAAAACTAACACGCTAATGTCAAAGATATAAATAATCTCTCGATTTTCTTTTTATATAAAAGACAAGAGGAGACTTACCTGCAGTGAGGTGAAATGGACCGATGCTACTCACAGCATCGTTTCTCCCGGTTAATGGATATTACAGATGTCCGTTTTCTTCGTCACTTTCGAATTGTCACAGGAATCTGTCAGAATTTTTTCACTGGTGTAATAAGGTGATGCGTGCTTTTAGGGTAAATCTTTCTAATATACGTTCGGACGGGACACCGTCTCGATTTTTCCAGCTGTTGGTTTTCGATGGAATAGGATGATAGGAAAAGCTAGCCGTCTAGCGGATGTTAAGCGCCGGCGCTTTTATAACGCTGCGAAGGCGGGCGAAAATCGATTAACGAGGACGAAGGCAAGGTAGGAACACAGTTCGTTGGTTGGCCTGTTATTTCTTGATACGAACGGTGCGACGCATCCCCCCATTAACGTGGATATAAAACGTGCAATGTTACGTCGTCGAAGCCCACATCTGATGTATGCTCCAACGTATTTCGTTAGGTAACGTAGGTGGTTGAAATCACGCGTTTACTAGGAAATAACTTGCATCCACTGCAAAATTAGTTCCTGTAATGTAATAAGGAAACCTAGTGTGCAAGCTTTTTGGAAAAAAGATTTATTTTTCTTAAATTGGTCTTCGTTTTTGCTTAAAAACATTTCGGTCAAAATTACAAGTTAACAGTAAGACTAACTACTCAGAAATGAAATTACTTGAGAAAATGACAAATATAAATCCATCAACAATTGTCACCGAAAAGTCCGTATGATAATAGCTGCCACCCAGCACTGCAATCAGAAATATCTAAAGTATCAAATCCTAAACCTTAATATACCTTAAATTGTACAAGATTGTATCTGGAATAAACATCCTGAAAGTTGCACTAAAACAGAAATTATTCTTCCACATGTTGATAATTATTTCCAGTTTTAGTTGACATTTGCAAGCCACTCAATAGAAAACTGCAACGTTTTTACCACTAGTAAATCTCTAAATTGATGTACTTAACACCTTCCACCTTCAAAAATCGTTGTTATGTCTAGAAAATTATCAAAACGTTCAGAATGATTGTATTCAGAATTGTAATTACACCTGATTTGGTAATTTTTTCGAGTTTTTCAAGCTATAACGGCATTGAATATATATAGCTAATATTGCTCAAATGATGAGAAAATGGAAATATAATAAAACTACGAGTTTAAGAACCACAAGAACCACAGACGTTATCGTTATAAAACAAGTATTTTGTGAAGCAGGTGCGAAACAATAATTAGAAAATCATTTCCTGAACACCCCAAAGGTCGAACTCCAGCTTAAAGGAATAGAAAAATTCGAAAAAACTGTCCTTCTCCAGTAGAAGAACTTTAGACAATTGTCTATTGTGTGTGTTACAAAAATGGATAACTGTTGCATAAAATATGACACATTAATAGAAAGTGTGTACAAGTTGGTGAAGGTAATCAGGGAATTCTTGGGCGCAAACAAAACGTAATTAAAATATTAATTAATACGCTTATATTTAATAGTTCATGAACCTTTTATTTATACTGTTTTATTAATCTTGATCTAAATCTCGCGTTATTATATTACAATATCTATATGAAACAACAGTCACTCCTGCGGTTCTACTTCTATTTGACATTAATATGTATTAATAACACTGTACTTAAATGTAAGTACATACTTAGGATAGTGAACCGTCTTTCATTGTCTATGTTCTTATGATTCGATATACCACTTCAACTGGCCACCGTATCTTATCGACAGAAGCTGCTTGTTTCTGTAGTTGCTGACTTTAAATTGTTTTACCGTTTAATTCACGTATCAATACCCTTGGATTTTGGCGTCTTAATTCCGTAACAAAATCATTTATACAATTGGAGTCGGATTGATTCATTTCATTATATTTGACTATCTTGGTTGATTCCATTAAGATCAACGTTAAAAAAAAACCAATAGCAAATCTATGACATAGTCATGTATAATGTGTTGTCAATGTTAACTTATGTTCTTCTCCTTTAACAAAAAGTGAAATTTTAAATTCTAATATGCAACACGTAATAACATCCGAAACTTTCATAAAGTGTAAATCGCGCATCGAATCGTTATGTGAATTGTGGAGTCTTATAAGTTTATGATGAAAGAAGGGAACAAGCTAAAGCCGCAACTGACACCCGTTACCTGTAAATTATAGCAAAGCAAGACCTAATCTTTTGTGCTTCTAGCATCAATAGCATGTTGGCTAATTTCAAACCACAGAGCCGGAACAAGGTTGCATATTTAGGACAAAAAGGCGGGCATTCTATTAATAGTTAACAAGATGATGAATGAATGAAAAAAGTCACAGCTGAGCTTTCAGGAAATAGAAGAATTAATCATTCAGAGATGAGTCAAGATTCTATCTAAATAATTTCGATGAACATACCATATGTTCAAATTAAATGCATATTTTTCAACGGGAAATGTGTAATTAGTAAATAAAAAGTTTGTTTTAAAGCGAAACTACTCTGAAGAATGTCATTCTTCTTTTTTAGAGAAATCAAATTGGCTTTAAAGCAAAACTTTGATTTGCTAAATGGAATTTTTTTCTACAGAATTTGCATTTAGTTTAAAGAACGTAGTACGTCAGGGATGGTTTCTGTTATAAATATGAATTTGTACGTCAAAGACTACATACCTATTATATATAATACAAAACGCATTGCCCATTATTGGGACATTTGCAAATACATTTGACCCAAAATTCCATTTTCATTGATTACCTTGCATATTTTCACCTCGCACACATTATAGAGGAACGATCAGAGTTTCGTTATATTCGGAAAATGGAGTAACCGGGTCAACTGCTTAAAATCTTGCACTACCTAATTAATTCACCTTCTATTGTCCTTCATAGTTCAGTGCTGTCGTTATTTTCTTCAAAAAAGGTATAGCAGTCTAGAATTGATAGTTTTTGAGACTGCCAGCAACCTCGCAAAAATTTTATATCACTAAATTTAATCTTAATTTAATTGTTATACAGGGAGATACTTTTTCGTCTCACAAAAATATTTAGGTATGTGTTTGGTTTATTTTTCTAATGGAATGCTTATTTCTGTTATGAATCCCAATTGTTTCAAATTAAAGTACAGATGGATCATCTGCAATTGCCAGTAACATTTTCAGTCCATTTTCCTTTAACATCATTTTTGGATTGTGCACCACTCGTTTTGAATAGATAATGTTTCCTGTTACGCCGAACGTTTCCTGTACCTGTTTACAGATGTCTTATCTCTAGGCTGCGGAGAAGTAGATAACTTAACTTGGTAAAAAGCTATCACAATATAGTGCTCATTAAGTGCTTAAGAAATTCATCCTTCTATTGTTGCTATAAACACAGTTTTACGTTGCCCATACCTTGACAGTAAGACACCAAACACAGATATGTTTTGTATAAAATTTCAAACGAACGAATAAAATAACCTAGGATAAATTAAGTTCTGCAGCAAGTTGTCAATTTTGCAGTAGTTTTTAGAATACTTATATGCCCACGTGTTTGCAAAACAGTTTTGCAGCAAAAAATCGAAACTTTAAGTGTATTAACTATTCATTATCGAATCAACACTAAGTCGTCATACACACCCAATTTCGTGGTTGTCTATAACATTTTGGTATATAAATTAAAAGTTAAAGAACAGGTTATCGAGGAATCTAGCAAATAATATTTTCTTTTTAGATTGAGTTATCTATTTTTTAGCCATTATTTCGCACTTAGGTATAAACTAGTGCTTCGTCACATCAGGACATAAAACTCTATAAAAGGAAAGCGTTAACAATTGTATGATGTTTTTTTAAATGTGCGGTGGGTACTTAGTTGCAGTGACTCCGTCAGCTGTATCGCTTGTCTGGCTATCATGCAACTCTCGCGGTGTAGTTTTGAATTTTATTGATTTAATTTTGTTATATATTAAAATCTTAAGTTAAAATTTGTTTTGCCGAAACAAACCCATATAAATGACCTGTATGTAAGTATGTATGTCGTGTATCTTCAGCCTAGCAAAAGCGCGGGTCTAGCTAGTCGATAATACAAAACAACTGTACTAGCATGGACTCACAATAAGGAAGGTGCTAGAGTGAAACGCATGAGTATAAGAGCGGATAAATCAGAAAAAAGAAAGGAAAGCAAACCGAAGAAAAATACATATTTATTACAATTTATAACATTAATATTTTCTTTCCTATTCAACCTATTTTTATTTATTTAATAACACACACATATAAAGCAGTTGATATAAAATCAGACGCTAAATACACTTTATATAGTACAGTCTACGTTTTAGGTAAACAAAGCCAAAGCATTATATTAGACAACTAATCCATCTTCTGAGAAAAGCTGCATTCAAAATCTGCCCAGCAGTGTTTACTTAGTGTGTGAATACATCATTCCACCAAAATCAATTTGCGGTAGTAGATTAATCCGGATACCGCAATTTGTCTTCTCATAAATACTGCTCTAATTTCGGGCGGACTTGTAACTTTTTAGAATTAAACACACTCATACTATTTCACAGCAGCCTTTTATAATGTTATGCTATGGTATATAAAGTGCAAAATATATAATATTCCAATAATACAAAACGTTCAATTGTCACTCGAGATTATGGATTAAAGCGATTCAAATTAAAATTTTCTGTTTATCCATATCTGGCAAAATGTAACATTAGACAGAATGTTAAGTTAAGAGATGAATTAATATTCAAGATTCTAAGTGTAATTGAAAATAGACTAGTAATTCTAGGAACTTATTCATCGGATAAAGAAAGCTTTATATTCTGATTACATTAGATTACAAATCTGAAAGAAAATCGGTACACTAGTTGTACACTTTAGGCCATTAAACTCAAAAATCACATTAAAAAGAAATTATGGTTAGATTTGTGTGTGATGATTTCGTCGATGGGAAAAAATGAACATAAATTTATGAGTCAATAACAACCAAGTAGTTGCAATATTTTAAAATAGCACTTAAAAGGCTGCATGAATCTTGGACATTAAATGTTGCAGGTGATACTGGCTATACAAATCTTTCTGGGAATTTAGCTTCTATCTTTTATTTAAATAAAGATATTAGATTTAGATAATAAAAGTTTTGATGCAAGGCTAAAATAAAATGATATGATAAGACAATTTGATTTTTAGATGATAACAGAAAATAACACATGCTTTCGGAATAACATTCCTAATTTGCTTCAGTAAAAACGTTCAATCAAGCGCGTTCACTCATTTCTAACCTTCATTTAAGATATTGCTTTCCTGAAAATTAATAACGGACTTTTTGATAATCCATAACTATAAAGGCTACTGAAAAATCAAGAATTCCGAACATACTTATCATCCAATTGATCAAAGCTACTGAGGCTTTTGAAATAAGAGAATAATTGGAGATGGTGGTTCGTCATAAGAGAAACGAGTTCACAAAAGAAAATAAGACAACGTTAGAGGCCAGAGGTTATTTGTAACAATTTCAAATTATATGGAAATAGTACAACTAAAATAAAGGCATTGAATTAAACTGCATTATATACATATAAGAGAAAAAAAAATGAGAAAAATAATCATTTTAGTACTTTGACTTATAATTTTACGATAAATTTCCATTCAAAATGGCCCATTGTCTTCCTATAAATGCTAACTCTAAAGAAACTCAAAAGAAACCGAAAAACTGGGGAGATTATCTTCCTCAAGAATAAATTGAATTTTCAAGTTTTTGGTAATAAAAATACCATAGTTGTAGACTATTGCAATGAAATTACCGAAACGAATGGGAAATAATATAGTTAAGTACGCTGACGAATCAATTATTTTTAATTTGGTATCCTATACAATTAAATCGGTTATTTATAACTAGAGATATAGTCCAAATAGTCAAACGACCTCTAACAAAACCAATAGAAAATAAAAAATCGACAACTTGAAAACGTCTCCACAACATTTTTTTTAATATGGATTTCGAGTTAATGTAGGTATTTAGCTAGTAAATTGCCACGATTTATTAAAAAAAATGATAAAAAATTCGTGGGTGTAAATTTAGTTTTCTATTAATGGATAATCCGGAGTATTCATATGGACACTACGATGCCGCTTCTGTTGATGATGCTGACGTCATTTCAGATGTAAATACACGTATTCTGTATAGTTGAGCTATCAAACCAGAACTGGTAGTTGGTTGGTCAACTTTTGAACCGTCTAAACCAAAATTGAAGTGATGAAGCATGTTCTTCTTACACAGCATGCGATGGCTTCTTTGTTGGCACAAAAGTTGACAAGTCGAATCTCAAAAGAAATATGTTGTTTACACTTCGAAAGAATGACGTACTGATTTCAATATCCTAATGATGACGCTTCAACACGAATATAGTTGCCATATTATCCGATGCAATTTGATACTACTAATTCTCCCTGTTCAAAATCCTTTAAAATATACTTGCGCATCCATTTTTTTTTAATCAGAATCGCTGATTAAACCCACAATTTTTCTAGTTAACATATTTGAATTGAGAGAGTTCGCAAAATGATTAAAAAATCATTCTTTTACAAAGAAAGCTACGCATGCGGAGTTACTCAAATGTACTGGAACACCTACATATCTTTGAAACCGTATAATTTTTCAAAAATTTATTGGTTCCAACCAAGCTGCCATTAAAATACATTCCTAATCTAAATGTTGTTCGTGTTATTATGAAATTTATGTCCAACCTAATAACTCTCCTGAAATAGAATGCGCTGTATACTTTTACTTTCTTTAAATCTCCGTGGTATTCTAAAGTACCTTTTTACCTAATAAATGTGCGCAAAGAAAAAAAAATGAAATGGAAATGTTTTGTTTGTTTAAATAAATAAATCTTAATAAATAAATAAATAATAAATCTAAATAAACCAAAATGTTATCGTGCCTTTCATAAAAACTGAGAGGTTCTTACGTTATTTGCAAATAATCACTTTGGTAACCGTGTCATTCTCAAGAACATGATTTTTATTTGTCGAAATTATCTAAAAGTAATGTTTAAACACAAAATTAAGACATGCAAGGGCAGTTACTGTGGATACTATTTCTTAAAAACAGTGTATTATTATTATCAAAAAGGAAATTAGAGAGAAATTACAAAAAATAAGGAAAATAAAAGTCTAACTTGTTCCATTTTTGTGGAGAACCGTAAAGCTTGAGAAAGCTTGAGAGATATCCAAATAAAACCTTCGCTGTTTAAAATACCTATCTATAAAAGATGTGACATTTTTGCTAAAATATATGTCCATATGCAAGATGTGTAAGCAGAAGTATGCAAGATGTTATTGATGTACTATAACTACACGTTCTGATGTTCTTCACTAAATTTAAAAATATTAATACTAAAATATTGTACCACGGTTCATACCTCTGCACGAGGTTACCAAAGTGCGTACTTGCAGCGTTATTAATCGATACAATGTTGACTGGGGTTTCCATTAAAAAATAGTTTTCAAAGTTCGAATCAGCTGTTTGAATATACTATGTAACATTTCGAAAACTTTTAAGTAAATTTGACCCACATTTTATTAATCGTTTTAATAAACAAAAAAATAACAAATCTCTATCTCAATTTTGTCTGCCCAAAAAAATATGATTCTCGAGGCACATTTACCTGTAATTCAGTAAAAATGATGAAAAAGGGTAAATATCTCAAAAATGCAAGGTATAGACATAATTCTATATACCAAAAGCCACTTTAGAATTTCATAATAACGCGAGAAGCAACATCTAGATTAAAAGTATCTTCTAATGATAGCTTGCTTAAAAGCAACAGACATTTGTTTAAAAATTTTTATAAAAATTTATACGATTTCAAAAATATTTAAGTATTTGAGTACGTTCCAATATATACGAAATGTAGATTTATATTTTTAAGAGCAAAAAGGAATGTTTACCCAACAAAGGTAGAAATTAACATGGCACAAGAGTAAAACACGATTTACATATGCCTGTATTTTCATTGAAATTAAGTAAAAATTCTCCAAATAATTTGGCAGTGAAACTTTTTAATGCATGAGGTACCTCACAAATTTAAAAATACTGAAAGCATCTTTTAAAAGGAATGTCAAAACATTTTTAATACAAAGCTGTGTTTACTCACTTTATGAATGTTTTAATTTAGTTAGCATTACATGAAGCTTATCATTATATTATTGGTGTACTGTTGTGTGTGTGTGTGTATGTTTCTTGTGAAATCTTTATTTGTATACGAGTTCACAGCTTATTCTTTTGTGTTTAAAAATAAATATAAACGTTGCAAACGATCATTTGAACTGATACTATATTTATTTTCAATAACGAAAGTATTTTTATCGTGGGTTAATGATTTATACGACAGTATCTACTCTAATTTTTCTATCGACTGATAAACATATACCATTAAAAAACGCAAGCTACATATGTACATATTAATACAATATTTCACAAATATTTAGCTCTAAAGATGAGAATAGCAAATACATCTTTATATATATTATCAACGAAGGAAAATGCAAATTGATGTGAAAATTCTGAAATAATATTAGTAAATACTAAACAAACCTTACTTAACTCCTCTTCATATTAACAATAACTATTTAAACTAAACTTTAATTGCGAATTAACTCATAACACAACTAATTTATTTTTCATAATAAAGGCCTTGAGTTACTTGCTAGTCTACGCGGACCATTAGTGACGTTAATGTCCCCAGTATCGTGATAGCATCCCGTGCCTGGAATAATTGGAAAAGTGCGGAATTCCAATCAAAACAAGAACAAAGAATCTACACACCGCCGAACCGATTTTCAACGACCTACAGGATAAATCGTTCAATCATGACTGATAACAGCGATGTAATAAAAAGCCAGCGACAATATTGTAATTTCTGCGATAACAAATAGCGCTTTTGACTGGCTTTCGCGTTATCAGCAGTGGTTTGCCTGTCAAATTATAGTTTTTATATGTATCACGTTCCCGGTCGAAACGGAAAGCTCGTTGATGGCTTATATGAATACATTTATACGGATACCAACAGGTGGAAACCACTTCCGACTAATTTTCGCGTGTTAATTTGAAACTCTATACATTTTACTTAGAAAAACCCAAATCTATATGTTCATTGAAAGGAATAATAAGATTAACAGAAAATTTTATTTATCATAAAAGTTTTTGCTTGATCGCTAATTGATGTATCATCTATCCACTTCTTCCATAAGGCGTTTTCAAATTATTCTTTATGTAAAGCGAACGCATTTTTTATCAACAACAGTATTTCTTGATAATTTGTTCTTTTTTTAGGTGAAAGAGACTTGTAAAATTGGGAACAGTTTTCTCTCGTGAAAATAAAACGCAAGAAGAACTCCCTCTCCCTCCCCTCATTTTTCAATTACAGTATTGGTAAAGTCTTATCTAACCATATTGCAATTAACTATGACTAAAAGCTAAAGCTTCTAAGCTTTTTATAAAGAATATAATTTTCTAACTAATAATTGCTACAATCAGTTGAAAAATAAAGAAATAGAGAAATCTACGATAGCCAGACATTACTTAGATACGGGCCACAAAAATCATAATGCTATATTATTAAAAAACAGTTCTAGTTATAATTTAGCTATGTTGAAGGCAATATACACGCAAAAATACATAAACGTATTAATGAACCTGTCACCTCTTCTCCAACGCACTGCCCTGTTAAGTGTCATTTAGGGTAGTTTACGAATCACCGTGTGTGAACGTAAATACATATATATTATTTACACCCTCATATATTGTAACGTAACACAGTTTACCCGATTCCTACTGAAATACGTACTGCATATTTAAGAAAAATGTTTTGTTAATAAGTTAGTCATGCTGAAGATGTTACGCAGTCAGTAATGTCAGAAATGGCCATACAATTAAAGAATACATTCAAGTGAAATTAGATTTTACTTTTTATATTCAACTGTATGTTAGATACTTCACTCTCATCAATCTATATACATATGTATAATTGCTTAGAAATTCATAATTTGTGATGTATTCTTCATTTGAGTACAATTTATATTCCGAAAACATCCTAGACGTTTTTTATTCGACCGTCATTCAGAAAATTGGTTGGTGACTGCATTTTGTCTACCTATACTAACTTCATCAAACCTGTTTTTCATGCTATTTGTTTAACGAGAAGTAAAACATTATCGTCTATAAAAAGAAATTATTCTCTGAAAAGTGAAAGCAGCAGTTTGCATGAAATAAAAGTTAGTGTGTCTTTCATTACTTATCCGGATCCATACCATACAGCATTAGTGTTTTTCGAGTAAATTGTGTTTCCCGAATAATTTAGGTTTACGCCAAATTTCTTTATTTATATAAGAAACTATTAAATTGAAACCTGATTGCAGTTATCTCCCCACCATACTAAAGATGTCATCTTTTCATTTCAAAATAAATACATTACATAACTAAAGCAACACACAATTATTTATTTTTTGACTAAATTTTTTATCGTATATTCAAGAAGGTTGTTTAAGTTTGCAAATACAAAACGTACAGGCCTTCCAATTCAAAGGTTTTATATAGGTTAAACAGAATCGTATCAGTTCCTTATAACCGTACCTTTTTTATTTGAATTTTATTGGTAGTATAATGTAGCACCCGAAAGCTGTAAATATAAAAGGGAAACATGTTATGATATAAATTTGTTTGACGTCATCTCGCCCTTACAAAATGTAAATGGTACAAGAGGTCAAATTCCGGACTCAGCGAAAAATTTACATTTTCCAGTAAGCTATTGTATAATAAAGTTGCTCTCTCTTTATAACAAATTCTACAATTTTGTTGACGTAATGCGATTGCCGGGTAAAAATCTATTTCAGGAATTTGTGTTTGTTACCAAGTGATAGAGAGAGATCGGTAAAAAAATTCTGATTCTATTAATTATTATTACATTATTACAGGTTGTTGTAAATCCACGGAGTACTACGTAAATCTCGCTTATTATAAAAGATAGAATTATTGATTATTAGCTATATACCGGGTATCTAAGGTAACAAATGTAGATCAAATGTTACGTTTTGCGATTGTTACAAGCAATTTAATAATAACTAAGATAATCTCAGAAACTTTTTTGCAAATAGTTGGACGCTTACTTATTAGGGACGCTATTAAAACAGAACCACATTTCTTTTGCAAAAACGGTTTAGAGTATGTAAAAGGTTGTTCTAGGAAGCCGGAATGTTATATCGAAATTTGGGTCTGCACCATAACTCCGGAGCAACGAAAGAAACGAAATCACAGGTTCGCGTAGTAGTTCAGCAGATTTTTTCAAGTACATATCAAGTATCATGTCCAAAATAACATTATATAAATTACAGGAACCACAATCTAATCCGTAGTGGTTAGTAAATATCTTATCATAATGGAATAGATGTGATATGAACAGCGAGGGAATGCAACATACATTCCTTAATGAAAATATTTGACATTGAATTTAACACTGACTTTGGAATTACCAGGTGAAATCACAAAGTGACTCCGATTTTAGAATTTGCTTCTCTAAACAATAGCCACCGCTAATCTCTCTGGTCTAGTTTTAACCTAAAGTTGTTACGGATTATTTGTTGTATTTTGGCCTTTTTTTACATTTTAAATTAGACGATTATTAGAAGATTATTCTCTCTCGTAATATATTGTAATATAATTGGGTATTTTATATATTTATAATTTCAAATCTGTTCGTTACTTTTAATAGTAAAGATACGATTGAAGTTTTGTTTATTGGTTGCTATTGAGCTTTCGCAATAAGCAACATGTTACAAATTTAAAGTAAAAAGACGACAATTGTATTTAACACTACAAATTTTGTACATAATTTTCCTAAAGATGACCCACACTCTCTACGTGAACTAATGTGTGAAAATGTATATTTCTATTATTTTTCTTCTTGCTTTATTGCAGGTTCTCCACTTCACTTCTTTATCAAAATTTCCGAATCTAAAATTAACTTCGTTTTCTCGTCTCTTTTCTTTCTTTTACAGGTTCTATATCTATGTACTTGATGTAAAATTTTCGTTCTATAGATATTATAACCACGAGTTTAATTAAATGTCAATGATAGTGATAGTATGTGTGATTTTTAGAACCCGTTTATGGAAAAACCAATGCTAAATGTAGCCATAAACTTTATAATAGAAGTACTCGTATAATAGCTCAACATGATTAGAAATAAACTAGAGAAATAGTATTGATGCAGATTTATATGAATGGTTAATTAAATTAACCTTTAATTATTTTGCTTTTATGTCTTCTCTATCTTTCCGTGTATGAACATTATCTCTATTGTTTAATATCATATGAATTAAAAGAAAGAAAAGATAAGAGAAAAAGGTAGTGATGATTAGAATAAGTTACAAGTTCGTAAAGTTGGCTCCCACACTTTCGAATTTGTTTCAGTATGCCAACATTTTGTGTTGATTTGTGTTCTGGTCAGATCATCTTGCGCTCCTTCTGTTTTTGAGATAGAGATTTTTATCGCAGGAAAACTTGAGTTTTAGAAACTTGACCATGCCATTATTTTGTACCGTAGTCATCGAAAATAGGAACGCACCTACATACTTCACGAACCTACCTACAACTCAAACGTAAACGGATAAGACGAAGCATGCAATTTTGTTAAGTAAATTGTATTATTTCGGGGTAAGCTGCTACTAGATCATTCCTGTTAAGTAGAACACAATCCATGTAAATCGTGAGTCAGTGTAATGTTACTTTGACTGAACAATATTCTGGTAAGTCAACTGTTCTACGAGGTTGCTCTTTCTCAATACGCCGATGACACTATACCTGCATCGTTGATGAGTTTAATATTATCGATCTATCACTACCTTTTTCTAGAATTGCCAACGAATTAAGTGGCATTGCAGTACCACAAACATTGTCTTTTATTAAACAACAATAAAACTAGCTTGGTTTTATTTAGAAATATGTGTTATAGTATTTATGTTAGTTTACAAGATTATCTATTATTGAAATTGGATCAATCAAACTGTTGGGGTTATTTGCAGATTGCCACTTTAACTGGAGCTATCATTATCTTATGGTGAACTATTGTCTTCTGCACATTATTATTTCTGAAATGTCTACATCTTGAGCAATACGGGACATATCCTGAACGAGGCTTCAGTCACACAACCCTCTTAAATATGTTTGGGGCTTGGAGAGCAGTAATAGACGCAGCTGCCAAAGAGAACGCTCGAGCTATATCCGAAGGAAAGGTACTATTTACAGTGGGGGAGGACGAGAAACTTGTGGAAATGGTATCTAAGTTACCTTGCTTTTTCGATATTTCTTCATCACTATACAAGAACCAAACTGTGAAAGATAATGCTTGCCTCTTTCCTTGCTTGAAAAGCAGGATGTGTTTCGGCATTTCCCTCATAAAATTGCAGGAGAATTTCTTCATCTTCAACTTCTTCTAACATTAATAGCAATAACAAATTGTGCTTGCTCATACCTTTCAGTAACAGGATCACAGACCGACTGACGCTCCTTAGGAAACGCTAACTATGCGTCTGACGGTACATCAGACGCTGTATAGGAATTCCGCCTATAAATTGTATTAGGAATATATAATTATTATTTTAGTATGTAGCATTATATGTTGATAATTCCTTTTCTCTTTTCGTTATCCAACGTCAATGTATTAGATTTAATTAATTAATTAATATAACGGCATACATATTTTTCTAATTCTAATGTGTTTTTGAACTGGATAATGTTTATATTTTAGGTATATTGTTACATTTCTTTTCTTTCTTATTTAGTTCAACTGTTATCACTTATTACTTAGTTATTTTCCTTTTTTGTTTCGATTTATAGTCATTTTTTATATAAGTTGTGTAGGTAATTTGAACCTCTAATTGGATGTACTTATCATCTGTTGGGCAATAAATCTTATTATTATGCGAGAAAAAATTTAAAATCCCTTGTTAACTGAAACAATTTTATCATGCTTAGGCTTAATCACGACTGAGGTATGGCATTGTATTTTGGAGTTCATTAACAGAATTTAGATCTGTATTCATACTGCAGAAGTGGATTATCAGGGCTATGTTGGGTATTGAGCAAATGACATTCTGTCGAACTCTTTAGCTATTTAGAAATATTACCACTGATGTGTGTATACATTTATCAGCTACTTCTTTTCATTTGGAGAAACGGGAACTTGTTTGTTAAAAATAATGACATTTATAAAACATTTAAGATTAATTGCTAATAATTACAACATATATACAACATATATATTAGGGAGTTTTTGTTGGAGTATTCGTTTCATACTTTTGACGAGTTCATGTCGGCGAGTACTATCTACCGTTCATTTGTTATTAGTGTTATGTTTTGTTGTCCGGGTGGCCAACTAAGAATGTCGCTTGGCCATATCTCATGAACGGTTTACAGTATAGTTTTGGGAAAAATATTACTGACTAAAGTGATCTCGAGAAACATCTGGAAATTATTTAGAAAAGCGTAGGATGACAGCTAGAAGGCGTAAGTGATCACCAAAAACTTTAATTCTTATTTTACGTCAAAATTTATCAACTTAAGGTCTATCATAAATATGAAAATCGTAATCTACTGAACATTTTGCATATCTTACATCGAACAACTTCTTAGTATTTTGTCAAATAAGGGGTGGGGAGGAGGGGAAACTTTGTATTGAAGGAACGCTTATAATTCCGGTTCTGTTGAACCTAATTTTGCAAACTTAGTCTCGTTGGAAACAGCACTAGTCTGTAATTCTATCCACTCGTTGTAGAGTGGAAGTTTGCATTGAAAATAATAGGAGGCAACTTCACGATTTAGGCCGCCACTAATATTAACTTTAGTATGCTGTTTCCTTTTTTCTTGTTTTTCTACATTCTTTATTGGAATTATACTATTGTGCTTTTCACTAAAATCTTAAGCTTTCAATTCATTATTTATTATTATGAGTACAAATATGTATAACCTTCCACGCACTGTTCTTTTCAAATCTCATAAAATTTACATTTAAAATTCCTTTAAATTTCCTTAACGCCCTCTAGCGGTAATGGCCAAACACCACAAACTAAACAGTTTGAATCACGAAATGTAGGCCAATGAAAATCCTTTCTAATAAGACCAAAAATTCCATTCACGGAAAGCAGAATAATTTAAATTTATAGAAGAAATTTTTACCATCTACACGTTTCTGAAAATACCTTTGGATTGCTAAAAGATAGCGATATCCGGTTTTCGCTGATTTGTTGGTAATTTAGCCTATTCTTTTAACTTGTCGTCAAAAATGTATGTTTTCATTTAATATTTTCGACAAAAGACAAAATTCCCGGAAAAAGTTAAACAGCGCCCTCTAGCATGCACGTTACTTATTAAATTGATTTCAATTTGTAAGCATTAGATTGGAGGACTAATGCTGTTTCCAACAAGACTAAGTATGCAAAATTAGGTTCCACAGAACCGAAGTTATAAGCATTCTTTCAATACAAAGTCCCCCTCCCCTCCTTATTTGACAAAATACAAAGAAGTTGTTCGTTGTAAGATATGCAAAATTTTCAGTAGATAACGATTTTCATATTTGTGATAGACCTTAAGTTGGTAAATTTTGCGTAAAATAAGAATTAGCTTTTGTGATCAATTACGTCCTCTAGCGGTCATCCTACGCTTTTCTAAATAATTTCCAAATGTTTCTCGGGGTCCCTAGTCAATATTTTTTTCCCAAAGTTGTACTGTAAACCGTTCCTGAGATATGGCCGAGCGACATTCTTAGTTAGTCACCCGGTACATTAGATTGCAAGTTTTTTTGACGTCGATATTCCTTTCGGGCTTCTACGACAAAAATAACGAATAATAAAAATGAATCAACAAGCATTCGCAGAGCATTCTGATTTACTAGTATCTATTATCAGTTTTATTGATAAATGTTCGGTGTTTTTCAAACTGGGACGCTACTGAAGCATTTAGTAAAATAATCACACTTGCATTGGATTTGTTGCATAAAATAGAATAAGTGTTTGGTACCGTAAGGCTCATGAAATGGAGATTGCAAGAAAAATAGTCACTATATGAATAGTACTTTAATATGAACTCTCTGTATATTTTATAGCATACATATACACTTACCGCACTCAATGCTTTCTACCACATTTCTCCTTTTTTACCCTACCTACTTTAAGAATAGAAAAAATAACGAATGGAGCATTTATTTCGAAAACATTTTATTCTAGTTAATTGAATATTATACATAAAAAAATACGGTAATAGTAATGTAACAAACACTAAAAACAGATGTTAATTAAATATAATTTAAATAATTTATTCACTATCGGATCCTCCACTCGAAGCAGGTGTACTCTCAGCTTCTTCTTCTTCAGACTCCGATTTACTTTTAGTTTTCGTTTTCTTTTTGCTTTTCTCTTCAGCACTGTCGTTTTCAGAACCCTTCCTTTTGGCGCTCGTCTTCTTATCTCCTTCATCATCTGAACTACTTTCATCATTACTTTCAATATATTCTTTACTCTTGAAACTAGTGCTTCCTTTCGGTGGGGATACAACAGGTGCTTTCTTTTTTAGCTGCAGGTTTCTTTTCACTATCGCCACTTGCTGCTGCAGCTCCACCCCCAGATTCTTTATATTCTTTGATCGCTTTTTGGTATTCCTCTTTAGCTTTAGAGGCTTTCTTTTCCCATTCTGTTTTATCTTTTAGTTCTTTCCACAGTTCGCCTCCTTTCTTGGCAATTTCCGTTACAGATATTCCGGGATTATCAGCTTTGATTTTTTCGCGAGTATCATTCAACCACAACATGTAAGCAGACGGAGCTCGTTTGGGTCTGTTAGCGTCTTTCTCCTTTTTGCCTGTTCTCTTCTTGCGTGGTTTTTCTGAGACCGTTTTCGTTTTCTTTTTTTCCTTCTTTTCCTTTTTGGGTTTCTTATCCTTTTTCTTACTGTCGGCATCTATAATAATAATATATTGCTGTAATAAAAATATTAAAAGGCAAGCGCTTCTCCTTACCTGAACCACCGCCCGAACCTTCGTCAGAGGAACTAGTTCCACTGTGATTACTATCATATTCTTCAGCCACATCACTCTCTTCTTGATTTGGATTGAAATCTTCATCGGTACTATCTTCGTCACTGCTCTTATCGTCATCTCTTTCTTGGGCTTCAGCCTTGACTCTCTCAAGATAAGCATCAGGTTCTGCTTCATTATCTGAATCGCCAAAGTCATCTTTGTAGCTCGTTTTATCATTTTTGCCTCTATTCTTCACGTGTAGTTTCTTGGACGTAATGAAATCGAATAGTTTACCGTACTCTTCTTTTTCTATGCTACTGAAGGTGTGAACCGTGCCGGATTTTAGTTCGATTTCGAAATCGAAAGATCGTGTACTACCTCCGCTACGGGCGAAATTCACAGAAGCAATTTCTTCAAATCTAATGTGAATAGGTGGTTTGTGAACGTAGATGAAACCACGTTCCAGAGGATACAAATATCCGGCAGCTGCTTTGAATGAGCACCCAACTGCTGGTGTACCAGAGTGACTAGAAAGAAAAAGATTGTTAGATTAAATGGAAATGTTATGCATATTTAAGAATATAAAGATGTGGAAAGAATAGAGCAATATACCTAGAATAACTCTAACGTGGTCACAGCACTAACAAGGAAACACCGACAACTGTCATACCCCGATTTCAATGAAATTTTACAGACCGAAAGAGTACCTTAATATAAGAAACACTTATTTTTCTGTTTCGGCAGAAACGCCTGCTTTTGAGGTACAGCCTCCTTGAAAGTTTGGACGATTTTTTTAATTTTTGCAAATATTTTCTAAACTATGAGAGATATTAAATTTTCTTCTGAATATAATTTGCAACATATTACACGGCCCCAAGGATGACGTCATCAATTTTCGTATTATTACTATTAATAATTTTCGAAATTTGTTATAGGTACATCGTCGTTTTCGAATGTAAAAGCGGCTTTTTTTATGATTAAGAAAATAAGGAATTAAAAAAAATGGGGGGTATAGGGTACCCCGTCCACCGTTATGAAATTTTTGCGAAAATGAATGACGTCATCCTTGGAGCCGTGTAATATGCTGCAAATTATATTCAGAAGAAAATTTAATATCTCTCATAGTTTAGGAAATATTTGCAAAAATTAAAAAATCGTCCAAACTTTGGAGGGGGCTGTACCCCAAAATCGGGCGTTTCCGCCGAAACAGAAAAATACGTCTTTCTTATATTAAGGTACTCTTTCGATCTGTAAAATTTCATCGAAACCAGGGTGACAGTTGCCGGTGTTCCCTTGTATATAAGTATAGGCTGAAAACAATGTATGTTATTATAGACACCTGGTATATCAAAAAGTTTTCAACAGGGATTATATCATCATATTCATCACAGTAATGAAGTTGAGGTAGTTAAACTTTGTACACAATTTATCTTTCTTTTAAGAATGTGTTTAAAATAGTACTTTGTTATGATTACCATACATAAGCAAATAGAAATTCTTGACAGAAACAACTTACCCAATAAAGCCACCAGCTCCTGTTAACTTTCTATTAATTATTGTTTTCATTACTTTTCCTAAAACTTCACATGTTGGTCCAGAAATTTCTTTCTCTAATTTTCCTTCATATTTTTCTTTTAATTCTTCCCTGTAAACATAAATTATTAAATAAAGTGACACTGCCAATATGGCACAAGTTCTTACTCTGTAAAAGGTAACTCAATTGATGTTTCATCATCCTGACCAAATAGTAACACTAAGAAGTGATAACGTGTTTGACCTTGTTTAATTGGTGGATCTAAACTTATAACAAAGAACATTTGTCGGTTATCCTTGTGCGGTAAGAGAAATAGGCGCAGAACAGTTGACATTGGTATTTTGTAATCGAAAGTTTTACCATGGAGTTGGAAAAACGTTTGGAATATTTTAATATCATAACGACCACTAAAAAAGAAATTAAATAGCAAGTATTCTTTTAATACATCTCAATAAAATCATACCGTGGCGTAAGACATTGTATTTCCCTAAATATAGCAATTGCATCACCGGACACACTGATAACACTGGCTTTATTCATGACTTGTTTTTGGAATGCTTCTACTGGATCTAAGTCACCTGCCAATTCATTGGATGGTATAAAGAATCTCATTTCCATTAAACTTACAGGTGCATCATCATTCTGTAAAGTTATGATATATCGTAAAAATTAAAAAAATCTATTAAGTCAAACACATACCTGATGAAACTCCATTGTAATTTCATTTTTTCCAGTAATACACTGCGAGACATGATTTAGTGGAATTTCGAAAGATGTTTTGGTATCTATATCAAATCCTAATACTGATCCGTAAAATTTGGCTGTACCCCAATTCCATCCTTTTAGACTAAGTTCTTTCTCAAGCATATCAATTTTATATGTATTACTAAAATATTTTGCGATTTTTTCTTTATCAGCATCTTTGAAGCCCGCAAAACGATGCAAAGTACCACTTTTTAAAAATATCCGTAAACCCCAAGAACCAACGAAATTTTGAAAGTTTACTAAATCCATATCACCCGCTTGTATCTGTTCAACCTTTCCAGTTTTGCTATTCTTAAAAACAATGTTCTGGTCGGTCATTTTCAGCTTACCGGGAGTCTATAAAAGCATTAAATATAAAATAGAGATGCTAAAACTTAATTCGCATAGAGAGTACTGTGTGTGCTGTACCCTGCGATCGTTTCCATTATATTTCCAAAAAAGAACACTATGTAATTTACATATGTAGGACCATGGGTTGACTATAGTAATTGTAGTCGCTTTGAAAATGATTTTCCAAGGTCATAGCAGGGCAGACAAGTTGTTTTTTGTTTCGATATAGAGTTATATTGACAGGTAGTTATTATTAGTAAGAGGGTTGGTAAATTATGTTTCATAGAAGCTGAAGCTGCCCAAGCAAGCCACAGTTCTACATGTGTAAATTACTGCATTTCTATAGAAGCTATTTACTTACCATTAGTCCCTTTATTTCAGCTGTTATATCCGAATATTCTAGAAAATCCATGTTTGAGGTTAATTATCAGTAGTTCATAGAGTTAAATTTTAATTAAGTACACAAAAAATTCTAAAAACGAACACAAATCATCAAACCGCCTCTAACCAATTTTTGTAACAAATGGCGCTTAAAAGATATGAAGCTGGAGGGGTTAGGTTTATTCAATCGGATGCACCGGGTGGGCACTAGATATGAAAAGTTGAACCTATGACATATAGTTCGGAATGAAATTGACGGAGGGCGTCTCTAGTACAAATCAGTCAAACCCTGCCTTATTGACGGTCAGAAGGTAAACATGTAAACCACGTGAGAAAAAGTTTGCTTTTCTGCATATTGCGAGGGTTATGTTTACGTATTTTAGCAAATTAATTTTGTGCTTTATTATAAACCTAACGTTTTTGTTTTTAGTTCAGTGGTGTTAATATAGTATTAAATTTTAGGTGTGTGGTGTAGTATTAGTGTTCATATATATCTTTTATGTGTAGTTTTAAAGTTGACAGTGTGTATATTAGGTTAAGTCTATAGTTTCCCGCTTTTCAATGGTAAAGACTCGCCCAACACATCAGACGAATTTTTGCAAAGGTGTAAAAATAAATATTTAAAATCTAGAAAGGAATAATATTAAACCTTGTTTTTTTAATGTTGTTAATTTTTTTTATTCTATTAAATTTTTAAATTGCCTTTAAAATTTTATAATAGTTGGAATTGAGAAAGCGCGTAACTAAATAACTGCTACTTTTGCGAAGACGAGATGAACTCTTTTGCTCTTCCGCAAAAGTAGCAGTTTTAAAATTACGCGTTTTTCCAGTTCCGACGGCGATAATGCATATCTACCTGTTCCATAAGTGTGTTTAAATATCCCGCCAAACACTGCATGTAGCGCCCCGCATGTTTTTCGCTCCGAACTACGTGGGCTAAAATGAGCGCATATTTTTATCGTTGAGTTTCCTATCTCCTTTAGTATGATTTGTGATCGGATGTTAGGAACAATAGTAACCTATCAATCAACATAAAAACATCAAGTAACTTGAAGTTGGATAAGCTTGACAGCAATCTTTTATGTTGGCCAGTTGGCGACCATGAGCTTTGAAATTAATTTCATTAAAATTTTTGAATAGAAGTTTCCGTACTTTTAGGTTATGACGTGATATATAATACAATTCACAAAATAAAATGAATGTTCAAAAGTGTGTATTACGCTGTAAGTATGCAAACATTTTTATTTAACTCACATATTTATGTCATTTTGCTGATTTACTGTAATTAGAACCATATATTTACAATATTTTGCAACTGGTTACTGACATCCGAATGTATTTATTAAGCTACACATTTACTTTCAGCATATTCTTTTTTAAAAGATGTATCACATATTCGAGGGATAAAATATTTTCCGCCACCAGTAACGTATCCAGGTTGAATAATTTATATATTTCAACTTTAAATACGGTAATAAATACTCGAATCATTTTACAGACTTTAAAATGCCTGAGAGGCCAAAATTAAAGTTTGTGGAAAAGGTGCCACAATTGCCACCAAGTATACGACCTCCTAAGATGCAAAAGAGGTTAAATTTGATGCGTGGTCCTGAACCAGTACATAATACATTACTGCATCGTCAGTATGGCATAATGGTAAATATAATCGATTTCATTAATTAATATTGGTATACTGTTATTTTTATAGGCGTTAAGTGGGGGCCGATTAAAATATAATCATATGGAAATGTTGAGATTGGCTATTGGTAGGAAAATGGATGTTAATCGCATGTTTACAGTCTGGCGAGTGGATTCACCATGGCAGCCTGTAACACGTAAGGGTCAAGGGCAGAGAATGGGTGGTGGTAAAGGTGCAATAGATCATTACGTTACACCAGTAAAAGCAGGTAAAATAATTATAATTTAACAAATGTAATAGTATGCGTTGCCGAAAGTTCAATATGCATTAGCCAGAATGAGGAAGTTGGGAACATAAGCTCTATTCTATTCTTATTTAAATCGCAATGTCTCTATTCTGTAGTACTCACATTGTACTGCATTTGCACATTTTCACTGGCAGCTTTAAACCAACGAAGTGATAAAAATGTATTCTAGAAATAACTTTATCAAATTTTAGGTAGAATTATACTAGAGCTTGCTGGTAAATGTGAATTCATTGAAGTCAAGGACTTTCTAGAAGAGTTAGCTAAAAAAATGCCTTTTAAGGCTATGGCCGTTTCTCAAGAAATTTTGGATAAGATGAAACGGAAAGAAGAACAGAATGAAAAAAATAACTTGAATAATTATACTATGAAATATTTAATACAAAATAATATGGGGGGTTGCCATAGATGGTTATCACCATATGATTTGAAATGGTTTGGCAAATATGCTTAATATAAGAAAATGTTTGTTGTATGTAAGATATTTGTAATAAATTATTTTTAATGTTAATAAGTTGTATAATAAATTATGGAATTAACTGCAGGTAGCCAACACACTAAGTTTGTTTTTTTCATTTATAGTAGGTGCAGCTGTAACTTGCAGTTTATTAGTCTACCACCGCAGCTTTTGCTGTGTATTTTAATATTGATATAAGAACTTATTACATAAAAGAGATATTAAAATAAATTGCTAATAGGGCGTAACATTATTTTGATAGCGACTGATGACGGTTTCGCTATTCTTTTTAACGAGAAATATTTTTAATAGGTAACCTTTAACAATTTTTTAAATTCACGGTCATTTTAAGTTGGTATTCTATCAGAAAGTAACTAAATACTGTGATATTTAACTGTGACTTACTATGAAGGAGCACAGGATTAAGTAAGTTTTGGTTAGAGTAGCAAACTGAAGTTTTCTATTGAATAAACATTTTGGTCATTGATTTGAGAAAGGTACAACTATATAGCATAAGTACATTCTTTCACATACAGAAATTGGGTACCGATATGGGGAACTGCATGCTGGGAAAATGCAAACATTTGGATAGGCAATATGTCAATAAGCTGAAGTATAGGTTGCCTATCTATCAGACAAATCATGTAAAAGTAATTGAATTCGAAAATTCAAGAACGTGTATAAATTTATCCTTGTGAAGCCACAAATAATCATAATACATCAAATTACGGAAGAATGAAAAGAAATATCGAGAGTAAATTGGGTATATTGGTATAAGTTGTATAACAATGTCTATTAAGTATAAATTTATAACTTCATATTATTTATTGATGATGAAATAAAATTTATTTTGCAAATTGCTTTCGAACTGAACTTCCTTTAAAAATTATTAAAAAAAATACTGTTAAATGCTTAACCTTATAAAAACAATATATATTATAACAATAAAACTTACAGTAACATATATACCTACATATGTATAATAGTAATATACATACTCACTAATAAAATATAAAAGTAAAACAAAGTAAAAATAACTAAAAATAAGACTCAATTCCAACTACAGTAAAAAACACAAACTGCTTGTGAAACTGCTTTATAATTATAACGAAAATAACTAATATCTATTATGAATATATCAACTATTGCACAGATTTTATCATAAATAACCCTGAACTATACTACCTATTCTACAGTCTTAGAACGCTTTTGCCTATCCAAATGTTCGCGTTTTCCCAGAATGCTCTTCCCTACAAAGGTACCCACTCCCGTACCTATTTACTTCTCCTATGATTTTGGTATACCTATACCTACATACTGTTCAGTTACACCTTGTATGTGTTAGTTTTAATGAGAAAGCTACTTTTATGTTAAAAATAAAACACTCAAAACATTTTTAAATTGCATGATGTAACCAACGTCATTGCGTTATTAGTGAACGTTGGGATTTCCTAACGTAAACTTTGATAATATAGTAAATTTTTGAGTACAGTGTGTATCAGATATGGTGATTTTGAGTGACCATATATAGAGTAATCAATTCTTATAGGTTGACAATACTACATCGAACTGCCTTAAATCGTTATCAAGTTTTTTGTACGTAACGTAGGCCAATCTCGAATTCAGGAAATTGGAATATGTGCTCTCTTCGGCAGTAATTTCAGTTGCAGTAAATACACTCGAATTTTGGTAACTCTGTTTATATGTTTGCTAGCAGATGTCCGACGTACTTGGGTGGTATTCCTATACTTATGCTGTGACAATGACCACATACAATATCATCAGTCGCAGGTTTCCCGCCAATTTTTTTTTCTCTAGCATGTATCCAGGTGATTTTCACGTACCGAATGTGTATTTTCTCTTATGCACCCCGATTTAAGGAACTCTCTTGAGTATCTACTAAACTGATGAATAGAGCTAGAGATTTTATTGTAATTAATACAATTCAAATTCGCGCAGAAGAGAATAAAACAGCCTTGGTGTGTAAAATCGAGATAGACACACTATATCTAAAAAAGTTAGTGACCTGATTTAGTAAATACATACAACAAGATCACTAGTCGTTTCACGCCAATTTTGTCCGCCATACAAAATGCGTATTTTTTATGTATATTTTTCAGTATGATATATAGTCGACGATTTAACAAAGTACTTTGAACATCTCCTACCAAATATGTTGAAAAAGTTACTTAGATTTTACTGTATTTGCTGCAATTTGATTTCACGCCCAAGAGAACAAAGACACCCTAGGTTCCTGGAATCGAGATAGGCGTGCATAGACGTAACCTATGCGTAAAAAAATTATTGATCATACTCTATTCGATTTTCGATAAGTGTATAGTGGGTTCGTATAAGTGTGTACTTATAAGCATTGATGCATTAGCTTTTAATAAATAATTAATTCTATATCGAATTGCTTTAACGTCTTGAAATGGGACTTCACCGAGAGCAATACTGGTTTACCTGCAAGCAGCGAATATTTAAATGGAATATAGCGCTCTAGGAATCCATTTTTAATCTCTTCCCATTGTAATTGTTTCAAATCAACATATAGAGAAGACATAAAAGAGAGACTTGCATGTATATTCTTCTTCCATACAGTTTTTCCTGCTAATAACAAATATGCTAAGAATAAGGGAGCAATGTCAACCGATAGAGGTTGGTTACACCAAACTCCCTGCTTTGGGACAACTTTTTGATCGAACGTTTAAGATATTGTATGATTGAACAAGGATTACATTTGTTTACTACTTATTCAACTAACTATTTACTACCAACCACTCCATGTTACTAACTGAAAATTTGGTTTGCCACCCTCCTTCGTTTGGAATTACTCACTCGGTATATAATGTATTGTAACTCCATAAAGTTTCTTATTAGCTAAAACAATGACATATTTAATAAATAATTATACTTATTGTCGTGTCTTAAAAAGTTAATGAAATTCTGTTCTTGTTGCCGATTCTTGGACAACAAAATGTTGTGGTATGTGGTACGTACTACTACGAAATTTAGTTCCTAATATTAGTTGAATAATAATTTACTGTGAGATTTTTTTAATTTTCTTATTTGTCTGATTTTTTTTATTTCTACACCTATCTTTTACATTAGTAACACTGGTGGCGGTTTAATATGTCTTCTATGGATCACTAAATTGTTTCATATGCATGTTTTACTTAATATCTTTCTTACGTTTATCATTTGAAGACCTGACTTTTATCTCCCTGCTCTCATTTCAATTAGTATTAAAGAATTAAATTTGTATCGCGCAAGATAACTCATATCTACCTAATATTATCGAATTATTTGGTTAAACCTGTGCTGTAGATGTGCTTCTCAAAAGGGATTGTGTTTTAGTTTTCGGTACAATTTTCAAAAATAAGTTACATATCTCCAGTTAATGAGTATTTTTTAACAGATGCAGTTTTGTTTAGTGAACGTTTTCCTCGGTTCAACTCATTTTATCACATAACAGTTCTTCTCGCTGGATGTAGTATGTGGAATATGATGATAAAGTTTTGGAGTCACTTAAAGCATTAATGACTAATTCTTTATTACATATTTCAAAATAATATAAATTAACAACAACAAGGAACAAAAATACAACTGTTTATGTATATCTAAATCTCCAAACACACAATTATTCTATTATCTAGGTGGACGTTTTCATTTTATCTCAATCGCAGTAACAATCTAGCTAATATTAATGTATTGACATCAATTAGACTGCAAATATATATAATAATTTTAACATTCCTGTTTCAAGCGTTATATAACTTTGTGTTTGGCTTATGAACATTTTAACTGGTGCTGTATACTCCTCCCGCCGACTGTGAAGCTAGCTTACTAATTCTGTCATAAATCAAAAATTTCGATCCAGGATAAAATTGAAGCAGATGAATCCAAGTCTTTAAATTTAGCATTATTATTGATGTTACATTCACTGCCTTAAACGTATGCGTATGAGGTGTATTTGGGAAGAGGCCCTGAATCTATAAATTTTCAGAAAAATAAAGATGGAATTGTTAAAGACTAAAACGTAATATGTACCATTCCAAAGCAATCGTTTTGATCTAAACTATCGACATGAATTTCTTCAGTATCGGTTATGTAATATGCGTTTACGTTTCCACTATGGATGAAGTACATTGTGCTGTTAACATCGCCTTGTTGACAGATTGTATCTTCTGGGAAATACACATGGAGTTGCAATTTTTTTATCAGTAGCCTTATGAAATCGGTATGGGTATCCATGAAAACCCAATTCTGAAATAAAGCAAATCCTTTTATTCCTTTTTATTATTTTGTTAATATCTAAATATTGTTTAAAGTTGTGAGTGACCATGTCAAGAAGATAATCTCTTTCAACAATAATGTTATATACGATCATGTACATATAATGATATGTTGCATTACATTTTTGTCACAATAAATTGATTAATCAGAACTGTGAACTGTTGTATTTTAAAGGTATGCAGGGCTACAGTAAGCAAATATATCGCAAGGCTTTTTTAGTTCAACAAATTATATTACTGGATTTATTTCTACATTATCTTTCAATAAAACATATACCTACACCTATCATTTAAAGTAAAGAAGTTGGCAATATTTCTTGTAGCATATAGACACTTCAATTAAATAGATATAAACCGTTACTTTGATTGTATTGTTGTGTACCTATCAATAAAAAGTTGGCGCCGTTCCAGTAACATTGGAAATTGAAATAAATTATTGTTCACAGAAAACTTTAGATACTTGAAAAATATAAATCGATATACTAAGTTTTACGATTTAAAATTGTTTCGCTATTGTGCGGTGTTTCTTTAAAATTAATGGTATCTTACAGTTATGAGTTGCTTAAATAATTTCAACCTAATAGTTCTTGTATCTTACTCTATCTAGGCACTTACATCTCGAATGTGATGACCATAAGCCGCCCACTTTATTGAGGCGCTGATATATCCTGGTGCTTGTGTGATAAAAATTGGAATTTGATATCCTTGAGATTTATGCCATAGATGGGATGTGTATAGCATAACTCCTTTGAATAATGGCATAGATATGTAGCTGTGCTTTAAGAACAGCTGTAAAATAAAGATAGCAGTTTGTGGTAACACGACGATACTGTATGAAAATAATGTCGAAAACTTACCTCCATTTTTCCCCTACTATAATCAAAATTCATTAAAGTTGACGAAGAGCTTTTAGTAATTGAAGACATGTCACCAATAACAACAGCAGCTATAAATTTATTCACAATGGTGTTAAAAATTAAAATCACCAGTTCTATAACTGTCCTAGGTCTTGTATTCATGTATCCGCTAAACGAAGTCAACGATACTGAGAAGTATAGCGAACATAAATAGTTATTGACGCAAGTTGTAGTTCGATCTATAACACGATTGTAAATTAATAACAAACGTTCATTTATTATTAACAATTTAAACGTACTAGTGCCATACATCCATCCATCTTTGTTATCTTTACCGATCATGTACCAAATGCAAGTTTCTGTGTGTAAAATTGTCATCATTGTTATTAAGATTGAAGCCACTTTAATTGCTAATACGTTGATATTCAGGAAGTTATAGCTAATATTGAAAAAACGGTAGATGTTCCACTAAAAGAATCAAAATTTTATACTAATGTTATTATACGGAACCTTATTCTACGATGACCTGTACGAGGGCGTATTTTTATGTTATCTACCTAGCTATGAAACAAAAGAGTAACGATGTCAAACAAATTATTGAAAAATTGCTGTCACTGTTAGAAGTCAGTTGTGTTTAGTTTGTGCTGTTTACAGAGATTTAAGACGGTCTACTTCTCGATAAAATAAGTGAAACTAAGGTTGAACATCGCAGCGTAGTAAAGTTCCTGACAAAAGAAGGTAATGGTCCAAAAGCAATTAATGAAAGAATGGTTGCTGTGTATGGGGAAGATGCACCATCTTATTTTCAAGTAAAATATTGGTCTAAACTCTTTCAATGGGGCCGGGAGTCAATCAACGATGACCCAAAGACCGGACGACCCGTTGAAGCTCGAACTGAAGACATTGTGCGAAAAGTCGAAAATTTGGTGCTGAAAGATCGGCGTGTAAAGATCTCTGTCATTGCCAATGAAGTCTGTATATCCGAAGCAAGTGTCCTCAAAATTTTGTATGACGATTTGGGTATGAAGAAGGTGTCTGCACGCTGGATACCCAGATTGCTTACACCTGAACAAAAAATGTACAGAAAAGAAGTTTCTCAAGAAAATTTGGCGGAGTTGGAGAGGAACAAAATATTTTTATCTCGAATTAGCACAGGGATGAGACTTGGGTACATCATTGGAATCCTTCTACTAAACAAGAATCCATGCAGGGCTATCCACCACCAAAAAAGGCCAAGACACAATTTTCTGGAAAAAAAAATGTTTTCTGGGATGTTGAAGGAGTCTTACTTATTGAATATATGCCAATAGGGTCTACCATAAATGGAGAGGCCTGCGGAAACATAATAAAAAAAAATTTAAACTGCTCTAAAGGAAAAATGCTTGCATTCTTATCCACAAAATAACTTGTCGCTGCACAACAATTCATAAGGCAAAGGGTTTATAGAGTTAAGGCATCCACCTTATAGCCCGGACCTAGCTCCGTCAGACTTCTTCTTACTCAAAACTTTAAAAAAGCATCTCAGGGGAAAGCGTTTTGCGTCTGGTGAACAACTCAAAGAAGCTGTTGAAGAATATTTTGCGGGGTTACCGAAGCAATTTTTCTCTGAGGGTATGGGGCAATTGGAAAAAATATGGAATAAGTGTATTAGTGTTGAAGGGAGTTATGTAGAAAAATATTTTTTTTTTCTCTTATGTACTTTTTTTCATGGTTAGGTGGATAACATAAAAATACACCCTCGAACATAAAAGATTAACAAGATTCCATTTAGAAAAATGATGTTAAGAAAAATATAAGTATTTTAAATACACTAGCCGACACGGTCAATTGACTTAAGAATCTAAAATTTTAGTATTTTGCATTGTTTCAAACATAAAATATATATATATATATATAGAGTATCACGTCACATTTTCAAAATAATATTTTTATCTGATATCACTAAGAGTAACGCATAATTTTAAAATTAAGAAAGTATTATAACAAGCTCGAGTTTGTGAAAGCACTAGAGAAAGAAGGCAACTGTTTTAAAATAGGTATACCTAAGGGATAACTTTCCAAAGCTGTCCGATGCAAAAGATGTCGAAGGCGTTAGTTCACAAATTAGGAAGTTTTTCAAAGATAAACATTTTGTACCATGAATGACTTAGAGTTCGTAGTGAAAACTACCAAGAAAGAAGGTTTCAAGAAAAACGATATTATAGTAGGTATGTGCGATCCCGTCATGATGAAATATTATTGCTGGTTTCTCATTAGAGAATAACTCTATTTATGCAAAATTTTAATATGTCAGCAATGTTTCTTTGCTTCTTATAGTTATGGTTATTGTATTCTTGATGCTAATTAAACATTTTAGCATTGGTTCTAAACTTCTGTTTAACAAAATTTGTAAATACAAGTATTATTTATTCACCTATTTTTAAAACAGTTATTCGGAAAAGATTAAAATTGTCGGGTAGTGTTATTATAATATGTACTTGTAGCTATTTCTTAAACTAAATTGCAATCAAAACCCAATGATGATCACTATTTCTTTAGCTGCAGTGTTTATTTTCTGCTGTAATAGTGACTTTCCATTGTTGGAAGGACTATTGCGTGTAAAACTAAGACGGTATTTATAATTCATCTATTACATACCAGGCGACAGGCTCTGTTCATTCTCAGAGTGTAAAATATGTTAGTCTGTTGATCTGTGCTAGCAAAAATAGCTAGTATCTCTATTGGAAGTACTGAAGCTACATCGATGCAGTTGCTGAATGTAATATTCCTAAAATGTAAGAATAGAAAGCAGATTGTAAAAGATTCTTCGATTAATGAATGATAACATAGTGCCAGCGTAAAATATGAACTAAAACAAGATAAACTTTCATTTGTTTTTCTTGAAATTCGTTTTGCCATCACCAAACGCATAATATTTAAAATTTTGGCTGAGATTTTGGTTGTTGTTGTTAATCGGGTCTAATGATGATTACTGTATAATTTTTGTCTATATTTTACGCTGCTCTAAATGTAAACATTAGGTTACGACTGACAATATTTTGTTAATGTAAAAGTATGACAAACTTTAGTCAAACTTACATAGCTGTGTGTTAAGTGTACGCAATTTTCAATATTACAAGGCCATATAGTAAAAACGCAATATTCGTTCATTCTTGAAAATATCGCTAAGGGATCTTTACAATGGTAGGACTTGTTCTAGATGACATTTTGCATCAAACAGTCTCCGAGCAGCAGCAATCCGATCAGTTATAACTGTTTATTAGTTTAGTTTGATTACATTATAATGTACTATTAGCTAGTATTGCCTACTTCCAAATATCAGTTATCATCTTGACTAAATAGAAGAGGTAAAATTTTGCTAATGTGAATGCAAAGTCCAATATTTGAGACGCGTTAGTTTGTGTATTCTGCACTTTAATATGGGATAATGTAGCTCCACAGGAAAAAGTGTGTCCACTTCGGAGCAGAAAGAGTGGGAGCCTGATCTGTATGATACCAAAATCTTTTGCGATATTAACAGCCAAATTCTCTAGAAATGCTGACGCTACTTCTTTTAAAATAACAACGTGTCTTTTGCCGCTTAAATTGTAGTGATAGATTATATAAGAATATCGATTATACATAAGGATACAAAAACGTTAAAATTGATCTTATTTTGTTGATTAGCCCCTCTTCCTTAAATTTTGCTTCATCAATACTCTAACGTCGTCAATTGTTGTGCACAATTCTGCACACCTATTTGGTAATTACAGTCAAATAGGATGTCCCTCATTGAAGACACTCTAAAATCTTGAATAACCTTGCGATATTCTTCATGAATATAAAATAACATTAAAGTACTTCTATTCTAATTGAATTTTATAATTTCCTCCAAACTCTTATAAACATCTTAACTTGAAGATTATTATAGATAAGTATAAACGATTGTATGTCAGAATATGGCAAAAAAATGCGTCTGTGGTACTTGAAAAAATCGAGTTATTGGTAGTGAAAAATGATCAAACACCAATAAATTTACCTTTTCTTCTTCTGTGTGGTTTCAGTATCCACAGCGTAAGTACTGTGCGATGTTTGGAATCCCATGTAAACGTGACATATGTAAGCAACGTCCAACGTATAGGAAACGGCAAGAGCTACTACGGGTTTTATGAATGAAGTTTTATGCTGTCCTCCACTATGAAATGCCAGCTGATACAGTACTAATATATAGGCCAATAGACATTGTACAACGTAAAGGTACCGAATTATCGAATGCGTTAATAGTCTGGTGATTTTCTTCTTTACAATCCTGAAAAATAAGTCCAAATTAATCTCGGTATGTTTTGTCGCCAAATGAAATGAAATATTGATGCAGTTTCAATAATATAAATCTTGCGATTATTAGCTACACACTAGATTAATATATTCAGTACTTAACAACTACCAAGAGTGAAAATGAAAGCGGACATCTCATTTTAACATCAGTTTCATTTTAATTGTCTAGTATTGCTGTCATAAATGTGACAGCACGAATGTGAGTAATACCCTACTTAGAGAACGGTTGGTTTTTGCGAAGAACGTAAAATCGTGAAAAGTTGATACATAAAATTTTTGTATTATGGACTGAAGACAGTATGTACATATATTGTATATGTCTGGTAGTCATGGCAATCACTACCTTGTTCCTATTCAGTATCTAGGTAATTCATTCTATACTGTTATCTTAAGAAGCTGTGAAACGTGAAAACATATACTATAAAGGGTGTAATTTATAATATAAATGAGAAAAACTAAGCAATATGTATTAGGTATGCTCATTTATATGTACGTTTTGAAAATATATTTCAACACCTACCCAACAGTGTTTCCTGATTGTTCCTCAGATTTTCCAACTTTTGTCTGCATGTAAGACTATAAAATAAAACATAGGATAAAATAGAAAATGAACATATATAAATCTAAGCTTACAAGATTTTCTAGTAAAATATGTTTCTGTATCCTATTTCTCACGACTGGATAATCTCTGAGACGATAGTAAAATATTTCGGTGGGTACAGTCAACAAATCAACATTAGTGCTACTTAAAATTGTCACCATACTTCTGGTATGTTTAATATCATCAAGATTACCAAACATGCTGAAAAAATTGTATTTATAATAATTAGTACTAAGTCATCCTTTCCATTTTAATCACAATTATTTACCATCCTCTAGTTAATGTAGCAAAGTACGATCCGTCTGGACCAATTACCAAAACTTCTCCTTTATGTATGATATAAACATACTTTACAATATCATTTAGTTGTAGAATCGGATAATTCTTCAAATAATAATTTTCGTTGACTGCCGTACCAAGCATCCTGTAGAAAGATGGAAGCATGTCTGCAAAGACTGTAACATGCTTTAGAGTGTCTTCGTATAAATACAAAGCGCAATCCTTTCTTAAGGCAACGTGGCATTGCCTTAATATGTTGCTGGCGTCCATGCCGTGCGTCCTTTGCCATATATATTCAAAGTGATCTATCGCCTTTCTGTAAGAATTTACAACATATTGTTATTATTGTTATAAACAAATTGGTTTAACCATACGAAACGTCATATAAGTAGTGAAACGTGAATGTTATTCTTTACAGTTGCTTCTTCAAGTAATTAAACAATTAATATTAAAAAAAAGGTTTTTAAAGTTACAAAAAACTTCACATAACAATGTTTATACTGCTTACTTCTGTAATTCCTTTGATATTTTTTCCTGTTTCATAAATTCAATCAGCCTCTTCATATGGTTCTGGTAGAGCGTTAGGTGAGCATTTATAGTAGCCTTACTATTGGAAATAATAACAATTACATAATTGTACCATAGATATCCTGAAAAAAGACGGAATATAATTTGTTCTTGGCGTAGAATGTTTACAATACATTATATTGCAGTCTGGATAAGAAAAAGAGCTTTAATATGTATCGAGTATACCAAAAGAATAATAGGTTGGATTAAAGAAAGAAATAGAAGTGTACATTCATTAATTTACACGATGATTATCGTCTATACGTTCTTTGAGTCTATTTGGTTTTTTATATTATGAATATACAGGGTTCTGTAAAAGTAACGCATGAACTAATTATTTTATAAACCATTACTGTAAGAAAACAAGAGGAAGAATATGTCCATTAGTATTTCAAGTCGGCCCATAATTTCCAATGACAAAAATTGGATGTTATTATTTCATTGCCCGAGAATCCACATTGCAATAACGAGATTAAAACAAAAAGAAATAACCTCTGTGTTAAATTTTGTATAATCTGTACACATTTTTTTAATAGATTAATTTATATCTTTAACGTAATTAATTTATGCGTTACTGTCGCAGAACACTGTATAACTCAGAAAACGTTTTTGCCGTCTTTTTTTGTTTGATGTGGTTTTGATTGTGTACTTCTACGTTTCGTATAAAATGAAAAACTTTTCTGAGTGCAGTAACTGCAAATATCGTCATGTTTTTCTAAAAGTTTAATCGCACTTTCTAGATGTTACTAAAAAAATATTAAAAAGTGGTTATTTATTTTTAGTATTTGTTACTTTATAATCTTTCAATTCCTGAAACATTTCCACTTATAGGTCAATATCCTATCAGTGGAAATAATTCAGGAATTGAATGATAAGTACATAAAAGTCACAAAATAGATATATTAATTACTTTATATTTCAACAAATTAAACATGTTGCTAGTTTTAATTGAAAACAGCAAACAAACCTGCCACAATGACTATAATGATGAAGATCACCTCTCGATCTCTTCCGGCATTGATGCTACCATAAGATAGTTGAAGAGTTGTAGTAGTTACCCAATAGTACGCCATGACGTATATGTTTATGGGTTCATAAACATCTAAGCTAACTGCAAAGAAGAATGAATAAAATCTATAATTAGTTATAGTCGATAGAAGTTCTTGACTGGATCTTTTGGTGCAGAAGTAGAATACTAAACACTTTAACCCACTTGCTGTCGAAACGCGTCGGTGTTTAGTTAAAACATTGATAAATTGATATATCATTCAATGTAATATTTTTCGACCCGATTTTGGGCTCTCGGTTTAACTACCCACGCGTGAACGAGCCCCCAGCGAATCCATCAATGCGCAAGACAAGGAAATCAAAGAGTGAGATAAATTGCAACAGGCGGAGTCTTAAAGCATTCATAAACTTAAAGTGCAAAATATGCTATTTTGATGATTTATTCATTCTGTCGTATTTTAAATATAGATACAGGTTTTATATTTTCTTAGAGTTAGTATTTCATTGCATTTGTGTTGAAAGCATTATTAAATTATCTACTTTACTTCACTTGTTACATGTTCGAATTCCGATCTAATAAGTATATACGGCATATATGAATAAAAAATCTTGACATATAATATATAAAATATATAAAATAGTGTATATTTTATAGTCATTTTGGTAGAGAAAAAAAAAGAGGGCGTTGAAACTTGGAAGTCGGTATTGTTGATTGATTTTAGCTTTATGTTTGCATTTCTAGCATCTTTGCAATTTGTAAACAGATACAGGGGGTATCTCAGCGAGACCGTTCATTATATTTTATGGAGTTCTGGCCAAAATATAAATTTGAAAATTCAGAATCGTATATAATCGATTGTGTTCTCGTCAGTGAAAATATTTTTAGATTTCTAGCGCTTTCGGTTATACCGAAAGTGGTGATCTACTTTGTTATTTTTAATAGAACACCCTATATATTTTTACATAAATTTACCTTTTGTCATTAGAGGTAAATGTGGATAATTTTCATTAAACATTCTGCAAGTTCTACTAAGAATTTTGTCGCATTTTCCGCACTCAGAAAAATTCATGCATTGATTTAACAAAACGTTTTTTGTTATTTTATTTTATTTGAACCAAATACATATTCAGTGGTTCCAACAAATATTCAGTTATTAAATCAACATACAAGTTGTGTTAATATATTAATATTGCTGCAACATAAAAATTACGTTGTAATTTTCTTAACTACTAAATGGAACGTTTACTTCAAGCTAATTTTACTTTTGAACTAACAGAAATAACGTAACATTAATTTTTATGTTCGTTCAAACAAAAAAACCTCTGTGCCGTATTTAAACGAAAATTTTTCTTGGATTTACCATTTTTTTGTTGAATCAATGCATGAATTTTGCTGAGTGCGTGAATAGAAAATAAATTAAGAAGTTCTTGATATGTGTAAACATTAATTAATTATTAATCTTAAAATAAATAAACAGATCTTTGTGTTTGGAGTTTTATATCGAGCACCTAATTCGGACTATAGGGTATTTTTAGACGAGTTAGAGGAATCTCTGTCTCAATATTCTCTTTTATCAGATTCAGTTTTTTTCTGCGGTGATCTCAATATAGATTTCTTAAAAGTTGACAGTACTCCCACAGTTGATCTGTGTGACGTTCTTGACTCGATGAATTTTTTTAGCTTAATTGACCAACCAACGCGCATTACTGCTAATACATCTACGTTGCTCGATCAAATTTGTACTAACGATAAATATTTAGTCAGTAGTTCGGGAGTGATGAACTGTGATTTTTCGGATCATGATATAATATTTTGCGAATTATTGGTATATAAGTCCAGTATCAGTCCTACCCTTCATACTTATCGGGATTATAAAAATATGAATGAAATTCTTTTTAACCACCATTTGCAATCACTTCCATTACACATGATTTACAATATTAATAATCTTGAGGATAAAGTCAATTTTTTCACTAACAATATTTTGAATTTATTTGATACGCATGCTCCTTTTATTACACGCAAATTCACAAAAAAACCGGCACCCTGGTTAACTGACAACATGAGACTTCTGATGGACCTTAGAGATAAGGCTAAATCTAGATACCGCCGAACTCAAAATCGTGCTCATTGGAACTATTATAAAGCACTTCGAAATCTTACTACTTCATCTTTAAAAAAAGAAAAAAGCTTATTTTCAATTTATTTCACGTAACACAACAAATAAACTTCTATTTAAACAACTACACTATCTTGGGTTAAAATCAAAAAAAAACACATCGGCCAGTATTCCTGTTGTTATGAACGATGTTAATGAGATAAATGAGTTTTTTGTTAATAGCATTGCAGATCTGCCTACCCTTTCCTCCACTGTTGATTTACCATTGCGAATAACACCATCTTTTTCTTTCAAGACGGTGGAGATAGCAGAGGTCCAGAAGATTGTTACGGGCATTAAATCAACATGCACTGGTCAAGATAACGTGAATATCTGCATGATTAAGATGTGCTGCCCGTTCGTCTTGCCTTTTATAACTCATATTATTAATACGTGTATTATAAGTAATACATTTCCTTCTAAATGGAAACATGCTTCAGTAATCCCTCTTCCTAAGGTTTCTCAGCCTAAGGACTTCACAGATTTAAGACCAATTAGTATTCTTCCGACATTATCGAAAATTTTAGAAAAAGTTATGTTTCAGCAAATCTCTACTTTTGTAAATGATAATAATATTCTTCCAATCTCTCAGTCGGGATTCAGATACGGACATAGTTGTGAAACTGCCTTGTTACATGTTACAGATGACATCATAGCTGGTTCTGATCGAGGATTTATAACTATACTTACATTGTTGGACTTTAGCAAGGCGTTTGATACTGTTGACCATCGTGTTCTTAATAATATCTTAAAAAATGTTGGCTTTCATACTGATGCAGTTCAGTTGATTGGTAGCTATTTGTCTGACCGTGTGCAAAGTGTTACTTTTGATAACAAACAATCTTATCCACTGCCAATAGCTCTAGGTGTTCCTCAGGGGTCAATAGTTGGACCTTTACTTTTTTCCATATATACCAGCTGCCTTCCTGACTTGATCAAACATTCGCATATTCACATGTATGCGGATGATATTCAATTATATAAATCATTTCACCCACAAGACTGGCAACACGCAGCTGCGAACATCAATACCGACCTAAGTGTTATTCATGCTTTTGCTCGACGACATAATCTTCATATCAATGCTTTGAAATCTCAAGTCGTTTTATTCGGTAATTCAAAAATATGTGATGAACTCAAAAGGTCTATTACTTTAAAAGTTGGGGATTCTGTTTTACCTCTGGTGGACAGTGTAAAGGATCTGGGATTGCTTCTTGATAACTCATTTAGATATCGTGAGCAAATTAACTGCTAGGTATATCAAAAGAGCCTACTTGGGTCTCAAGTCGTTATATCCTCATCGGAGTATATTAAATATACCTACTAAAATTAAACTTTGTGAATTACTTGTGCTTTCCCATTTCAATTATTGTTCCACCATATACAATGCTGCGATAGATCGGACAACTGAGTACCGTATACAAAGAACGCAGAATTCTTGTCTTCGGTTTATTTTTGGTTTACGTAAATATGACCGTGTATCTCACAAGCTCTCGGAGTGTGGTTGGCTTAATATGAAGCGAAGGCGTGAGTTGCAAAGTATATGCTGCTATCACAAAATAATAACCCTTAAAACTCCTCCTTATCTTTATAATAAAATCAAGTATCGAAGCGACGTACACAATATTACAACTCGGTATCGGAATCTTATCTCACCGCCGCTCCACAGAAGTTCTCTCTTTAAAAGGTCATTCTCGTACGACATATATTCAGTGTACAATAATTTACCTAGTCGCTTTAAGGGATTGTCTGTTAGTAGTCTTAGAATGAGTTTGAAGCGTGACCTGATACTGACTGGAGTTAATTATTAGTAGTTGCAATTGTTGCAGTTTGTTTTTTTTTTTTTCTGGTGATTTGGCTATTTGTTGCTTATTATGATTACGTATTCTACCACTTATAGTAAATTTGTGTATTTGTTTTGTTGGTATGAGTACACACAGAATTTAGCTTGTAATGTAATTTTAGGCATACGTTTTCCTTTTGCATGTTTTCTTACACACTTGGGGTTTAGATGTAAAAGCAGACTTTGTCTGAATCTCGCCCCGTGATTCTCTCTTTGGTTTATGTAGTCTCCCTCCTGTTTATTACTCATTTGATTTTGTACTGTATGTGAGAGAATAAAGATTATATATTATTATTATTATTATATTATTATTATCTTCGCTATTGTTATCCATTTTAACTCTTTATAACAATAATGTAAAAACACTTAATATGCTACTTAATTATTAACAAGGATCAAACGACGCGACGAAGTATGATTTTGACGCTAGACTTTGACAATAAATATTAAATAAAAAATTTGACGAAATTTGGCAACGTGAATAAATATCGATGAGTTGTGAATGCATTTTTTTTAATCTAATTATCTCGTAAACTATCAATTTCAGGTATAGGACATGTGGAATGTAAAATATGTAAAATGAGATGCCGAATACGACTAACAAGGGAAGCTCCCGAACCCGAAAATTCAAAAAATTATGAAATTTTGGGAAATTGTACATCATATATAGGTATACACTACGCAATTTTTTTTTCTGCAGAGAAACACTGACTGGTAAAACTAATTTTTGAAAATTGGAAATTTTCCATTCTGACTGCGCATAACTCGTTAACGGTAACAGGTAGACAAAAGGTTTTAGCACAAAAAACGTTTGTTTGAAGGAGTTTTATTAAGCAGGTAAGAAATAAAGTTAATTTTATTTAAATTTTTATATATTATTTTTCGACAGGTAAATATGTTTGTGATTAATAATAATCGGGGTTTGTTTGGTTCTGTAACATACCTGTAGTTGCAGTGTTGAAATTAATTTGAAAAACTAACAAAAGTATCGATAACTACATTATAAATTATTTTACATTAGAATTAATAATAATATATCAGCACCATTCTGTTTTTATTTTTTTTATTACACGTTAAAGCATGTACCGATATAATTTTTTAATATTTAAAAATACAATGGATTATTCTGCATGGTGATGAAACTCCTCAACGAAATGTTTAAAACACAGGAATTTTGAATATTTATTGTAAAATGTGTTATATTGCGAACTTTTGACTTACCTAAATCATTAGAAATTAATTACCGGCAAAAAGTTTAACATTTTGTAGTTGCGTTGTATATAACAAGTTTATCTCAATTTATGATTTAATAGCTTTTAATTATAATTTTTTCTTGGCTAATTTGACATATTACAATTATTCTGAAAAAGCTCACCTTTCATTATGAAAATATTAAATATCTCAGAAATTACCGATTTTAGATATAGGGAGTGGTTAATAAAAATGAACGTACATACAGTGTTCTTTCCTCTCATAATATAAAATACAGGATAATCCGTTTAAATAAAGTGAGAAAATAATGCACTTGTGTATTGAATCGCCATGTACACAGTTTTTGTAATATTGGCCAAACATTAAGTTGCTATAAAACTGTAACAATATAAAAAAGTTATTCCAGCGAGAAAATAATTTTAAACTGTTTCGTATGGAATACACAGGACGGTAAACACGCAATGATTTTCAGACAAAATTGACCATAACTTCTGAAATACTCGGTATAGCTCAATGAAACCTGAAGGAACGAAGAAGATATGCTTAATCTAAATTTGTAATAATATATAGTATAGTATGTCCCATTTAAGAAAATGTAAGTTTGGTTCACGTTGGCGATATGAAACACTCTGTATATATGAAAATAGTTTTAAAATATGTAGCTTAAGACTGACTATGGTTTTTGTACATAAAGTTTCTTGATATCTTCCATATTAATGGATATATTGAGCTTTGACGCAGTAATGCCTCACCCTGTATATAAAAATTTAAATAAATTTAACTTTATTTCTTACCTGCTTAATAAAACTCATTCAAACAAACATTTTTTGTGTTAAAACTTTTTGTCTACCTGTTACCGTTAACGAGTTATGTGCAGAGTCGGAATGGAAAATGTCCAATTTTCAAAAATCAGTTTTACCCAGTCAGTGTTTCTCCCCAGAAAAAAAAGTTGCGTAGTGCATACTTACATATGATGTACAGTTTCCCAAAATTTCATAATTTTTTGAATTTCCGGGTTCGGGAGCTTCCTTGTAAGTAATAAAATATGTGGGGTGCTATTTGAAAAAATTAAGTTATGGTTCCTCAAAATTTCTAAAAGTTGTGCCACAGTAAAGGAACCACGCAATATAGACAGGTGTTCTCGGCGCTAAAATATACTCCAACATGTTGTTTAAGCATATTATGAATGCTAATATAGCTTTCGTTTTACATGCGCTTCGCTTCAGTTGTTACGTCAACTGAAGTATTACGGAAATGCAAGAACCAAGTGAAACACAAAAACGAACTCTTCTTATAGCAGGTTAGGTGAAGCGTATCACAACAAGTGACGTGTTATTAGTCTGCTTCATATTTATCTGAAACACTTCAGTAAAGTGCATCGCAATGTGCATTTCCACATCACTTCATTTTTAAAAAGAACGTAGTTGGTAACTGAAGTGAAGCAAAACTTCAGAAGCGCATGTAAAACGAAAGCACCTTAAATAGATATCCGAAAAAATCAAGTGTTCTCTGGTTTTTTGAATAAATGTCCGCTGTAGTAATTTTTTTAGAAAAAATTGAATAACTACAAAACGCCGGAATCACATTGAAAATACTAAATGCATTTATGAAGCCTAAAAGTAGGCGAATCCAAATATGTAAAAATATACAGAGTGTTCCATAAAAAATATCAAAGTAGACGGCGATTTCCGGTATAATCGGAAGCGCTAGAAATCTAAAAATATTTTAAGTGAAGAGAATACAATAGATTATATACGATTCTGAATTTTCAAATTTATATTTTAGCCACAACCCCATAAACGTCTAATGAACGGTCTCGCTGAGACACCCTGTATATGTGCCTAATAATCACATCAATTTTCTGATCGATCACACTATTAACGTTACGTTATTTAAAAATTGCAAATTTTTATCGAAACAATGTGCACAAACAAACAGTATCAAACTAAATATACTAGAAAATAAATTATCATTCTCAGCTTTTTTTTACTGTTCCAGCTACTTATATATTTATAATATGTATGTAACACATATCAGAAAAAATTAAATACGTGTTTTCTTTGTATGTTGTTAGTAAATAGTCCTATTCATTCGGAAATAATTCTGCAGGTGGTCGTGTTTAGGGCGTTGACGTATTTCGTCGGCAATTACTACTACATGTGTAACCGCAAATGAATATTCAGGAAGGGGAGGCATAACAAACATTTCTTGATAAAATACTTTTTTTCAGATTATGCAACCAAACACACGATGGTCGAAAACCTGCCATAAGAGTGATATATCAATTTATCAATGGTTAAAACTTGTTGGTGTTTAGCGGGTTAAAGTGTTTAGTGTTATAGTCGATAGTTCTTATAAATCTATATAATATAATTTTGATATATACTTAGATTAATCATCATATTTGATAAAAAAAAATTGTGTGAGACCAACGGTGTGAGATTATTCTTGTTTGCTGTTGCAATGACTTAGTATGTCGTACTGTTATAAGAATTATAATAATAATAACTCACATGATTGTTTGTAAATTAAAATCCACGAATCTTTGCTCGGCGTTACATTTTTAAAACCATTTTGAAGATCTCTTACTGTCACCGACAAATTGACAATAGTTGCAGCGAATGAGTTCATTATAACGCTTGTCAGCAAAACATACTTTATCGCCGTTCTGTAAAAAGTATAAATCGATTTACTTACAATTAGTTGCAAGTGAATTAAACCTTTTGCAATACAACAAGACATAACATCCAGATACATACACATAGACTCCACGTCGCTTAAGGGGGTCTCTGCTAAAGATACTGAAAGCATCAGGTAATCTATACACCTGCAATACTCTATTGAATCTGACAAAACATTGCAATCTATTAAATGCTGTGATATCCTGTCTTTCTACAGCATGGATAATATAATCTGTTGGACACACAGCTAGTAAATCTATTATGAAACTGCTGCAAACATAGTTCTTTGCAGTTTGCCGCGGATGTGTTACTAGTATTCCTAATTTGTTGTAGTAACAAACATGCATACGAATATACCTGCAAAATCAAAATTTTATGAGAGATAAATAACTACAATTAATTTTATCTTATGGGGACAAGTTTCAAATTTAATAAAACTTACATGTCAATTAGACCAAAACCATCTAAGATTAAGACGTAATAATTTAAGTTCGGAACGTAGCATTGATAAATATGTAGAACCGGAAATATCATAGCCGAAGCATAAGCAAAAATTGCTCGAACAATTTCCCAAATTAGGATAAATTCTCCATAAGGCTGGATTGTTCTTCTCAGCATAAGGTACCTGAAGAACGTATGAAAATTGAAATTTAAAATAGATATTTTACATTAAAATGATTTATACTTAATTAGAGCAAATTTAGTCCAACCATTGTGAAAATCAATATAACGAGGATCTACTATACTGCTAGGGAACACAACCCATGAATCATTTTTTTCTTCGGTAGAAACATGACTTATTTCCGACGAAGAAATTGTAAAAAGTCTTCTGACAGCCTAATGAAAGTCGATATTTTAGTACTTTTATTATGTCTCTGCATGAAATTATTACAAATGAATTTTTTGTTTCCGCACTAAGTGCTGTTAATTGTTCAGATGCTTCAGGAACCAAAAGCATTGCTTCCTTGATTGACGTCAAAGCTAATTTTAGCAATGTAACATGAGTTATTGTGCGTACATTGAATATTCCCGCTAACTCTGTAATATTAGACTGACAATTATTAACTGTACTTGCAACTTATGCGTATTATAAAATTTGACGGATCTGTTTGAATTATACATCTTCTGAAGTTTGTCGATGAAATTTAGATGAAACCTGCATATGTATTCATTTTAAATTTCACTTAAACTCACCTAATAACGTTTCAATCATACAGAAACCGCTCATTGGACCTAATATTTTATCAACCTTTTCCGATGATGCTGAAATGACCTCGCAATAACCATGCTCGATAATATACATTTCCCTAGATACTTCACCAGCATAGCAAACGTATTCGTTAGGGGGTAAAGACACAGACTGACACGAAGTAGCAAGCTTTCGTATAATTTTCACTTGTAGTTGCTAAAAAAGTTAAGCAAGCACCTATATTAATCTAATTAAGCACGAACATGTCAAATATTTTTGTATTGGCTAATCCGATCTGATTCTGATCGCAGATATGATTTCATTTTATATTTAATGCTACTTCTAGAGAACTATTACAATCAGACTTAGTTCTAGAGGGGTACAAGTTTTTTTCGCTTGCGTAAACTAAAACCTTTAAGACGTTTAAGACTTTCAAAGCTTCATTAGTGTAACGCAGTGGTATTGAAGTAATAACTTGCTCTGAAGGCAAAAACATTGGTATAATAAGCTTAGAAGCCGGTGTGTAACTATTGTCTACTGACTGAATGAGAAAAATATCTATGTATACTTACATGAAAAATTGGATTTGTATATAAAATCTTCGAATATTTTTTAACCTGAAATTCTTCAAACAATTGTTTTGGTGCGTCCCTATAAAGATCTTTATAGTTCATTCCTTTGCAGTCCAACCACCTGGCAATTAGATACTGATTCATACGTACTTGAAGATGTTTTACCATATTGTTCGTGATCATGAATTTTCGCATTACGTTGATCATTTCCATATACATTGTTCTAAAATATCGTTACCTTGTGTCATGGAGTGAAGGAATACTTAATATAAAATCTGATAGAAAAGTTGATATGCTACTAGTGATAGTACATACAGAACAACTTCAATCGATAATAAATACTTGTGCGTTTTATGTTAAGATAAAGAATAACTCTATATAAAGTTACTGCAAGCAGTGATAGAAGATCATAGACATGTTGTGGTTCACAATTGGAAAGAGTTAATTATGAATAGAAAAATGGTGCAGGATTATAAAGATAGTTGAAGTCATGAGCGTATATTTAGGGTATTCTAGACCACAAGCACCAGACTTTATTATCGAGAACTACATAGATGATATTTGTTCTTTTCAAATAAATTTTGATAACTAAAGTCCATAACCGTAAATAATCAAATGATGATATTTCCATTTTCAGGAATACACAGGAGGTTGTGGTAGTCGTGGACAACTTTGGTCATATATAAGTCCTGTAAGGTGTCCTTGGAACTGTGTTTAAAAACATTTTTTTTCTAACATCATTTACTAGCAAAACAGATATAAGATGTTATGAGAAATACTTTCATATTCATCCTTTCTCTCGGTATAAAGTCGTTTTGATTTTATTACAAATCCACAAATGGAAATCATTTGAAGATAATGAGATCGGATTAGACAACTCACTTGTCACCTTCCGCCAAAACTCCATTCGTGAAGCAATCAGTAACTTGGGGATCTCCAACTGGAAAGTGACTTGGATACTCGCCCTGTTGAAGCTTTATTGTTACCGGCACAGTAAGAGGAACACCGCCAAGCAGCTGATGCAAAATATTAACGACGAAATCTGCATGCGTTGCCCCGTTCAGTGCGTCCTAAAACAATTATGGTTTTATGATACATGCTGGTAATCCACTTCACTCAACTGATCAACCGAAGATTATCAACAGTCATTCTGTTCATTTACCGGACCATTACTTTTGGAAGTTGCCTTATCAGTTCACAAAATTCTACGCTATAAATCACAGATTGTATTTAGAAACCGGTTGCGGAAATTACTTGCTCCTAATTCTTGATAGAGATGGGTATGGCATGGGTGATACCTATTGTTCTTAACGATTCTGCACACTGTGTGACAGCGAAATAAGGATTCTCTATAAGTACCCCAACTTCTTGCTTATTTCGGAAAATGAAAATATCAGCAATCAATTATTTACATACGTTTTGCTTAAATAAATTTATTTGCGAAAAAAACATAGGTAAACAGCGGCAGCACTGACAAAATTTTAGGAAAGTTCACCAGTACGGTGAAACTTCATCAGTACGGCATGGGTACGAATCGAAAAAGGCAGTACAAGTAGTGGGATTAATTTAATGATGTACTTTACAACTTTCCCAAAAAATAGTATGAATTATGAAATACTAACATTTCCCTTTCAGCTAAAGTAAGCGTTGCAGAATAATCTCCGACCAAATACACAATAGTCAGAGTACCAGTTATAGATACGCATAATATGAGGCTTACTTCCTCTATAGTATAGAATTCTACAATTCCACCGGTACCGGACATAATCAACATAGCAGTCATTATAGAATAAGATATAGAATTTTGAGTTTTATTTGCTAGAGCCATTTTCTGGTCACAAGGTCTACAAATTCTATAAATTAGATTATACTGTTATATAAATACATCATACGTTACGTTTTAAAACATAAAACCATGTAATATAGGCATCCCACGAGATAGCCTGGATAAAGCAGAAACAATACGTACTTCAACATTCTTACGGACGCAATATTTAATTTGAAATTATATTCAAGTTTCTGTAGATAGCTTATGATCTGAAAAATAAACAATTAATATATGAGACCACGATAGAATAGAACTTACGCGGTAAAATTTTAACAGTTTCGAGATTGATAAGAGGATGAGGTACCTCTCTTCTTTGTGAAGTGTGTAGGTGGCTATGGCGTGAAATGGAAAGACAGCCAAGACATCGCATACAAACGATAGTTGTGACAGCCGATTCAAACTTATCTCGACCAATGTAGTTAGCATGCCTGAGAAATTTATAAGGTGATTGAGTTTAAAAGTTATTAAACCAGTTAGATATATTCCAAATTTTTGCTAACCATCAAATGATATTCCGCTTACCGTGATCAGATTCTATAGCAGTAAACAATTTGAAAATAACATCTATAAAGTATACAACATCCCCCAGTACTCTATACATTACGTAGTCGCCAGAAAAACTTCTACTAAATGCAATTTCATAAGGATATCCTATGCAGCAAGTCAAGACAGTTAAGACAACGATAATTTCCCAAGCAGAAAGAAACGCCGATTCGTTATTTAAGATCCATGGCCATGTAGTATGAATAAATATTCCATCAGAATACATGTTACTACGCTGAAAAAGGTTAAAGCAAAATATGGATTTAAATGTGGAGAAAACAATGTAATACTTTGCATAGCACATAAATATAAGATAGTTCGTTTTTCTTGTCTGTTGATTCTTGAAGAGTATAATCTATACTTTGGTGTTCGTTCTCATTTCGTAGCATACGTTTAGTACGTTGAAGGCTGGTGTGCTGATGTTCGCGACTGCAAGAAAATATTTATAAGTGGTGTTTACTGAACGATATCTTATTTGGTCATCGTTACGCTTCCTTCTTTTCGCGATGAAGTCTTATTGCCTTCTGCATAATTCGCTGAAACAATGCGATAATTACTGTAGGACAATCGATTATATTGTGTGATTACCTGTATATTGCTGTGTAGCATATGTGATTGATCTAATTGCCTATATTTTGATATCTCGTTCCACATAATCCTCTTTTCCAGAACATATATCGTACAATAGGTAGCGGCAACAACCTACCAATGATATGAAATGAAAGGAAGGAATGAAAGATTTGAGCGTGATATGCAAATTAACCTTGGTAGGATTCCTCATACTGTATATCAAATTAACTTTCCCCAAAGAGGTGCCACTGCCCAAAGTTATTAATGGACTCTCTCCATCTACAGTTGAAAGTAAGGTAACTGAACCTTTACTTATGTATGTCATACAATCTCTTATATTTTCTGTGCTGTAGATTACTTCCCCAGGGATGCAAATTCTGGCGGTCATGTAACAGGCTAAGTGGCGTTTGAAACTAGCATGTAAATTTTTAAAAATGTGTATCTGAAAATAAACTTTTTATTGCAAGAATCTTTTCACCTTAAGAAAAAATGTTTGAATTTGAAAATGTTTTTTTTGTATGTCTTTACAATTTTTACATTTTTTCTCTCTATACTACATATCTCAAAGAAGTCATTGTATTGGCTCTTTTTTCGTATACTTGCGGATGACTTGTTACATTCATTCTTGGTTGATCATTCAGTTTGGAATAATAAAATTATAAAATTTTCATTTAACATGTCTACATTAGCGAGTTATTATTGCATGCGGTTTCAGCAGATGATGGTAGTGATAAATATATGTATATGAAAATAAAATAAGAAAATTTATAACGTACCTCGTCAATAGCATACCAAAATTTATCCAATAGAACTTGTTGGCGAATTGCCATCGGTAAGCTAACGAAAAGGGCTGAATAATTTATGGCGTCTTGCTGTCGCCAGAATTGGATGTAATATTTCAGCATTTTACTTCGTAAGGATTTAGAAATGTTATGAGATCCCTGTCGAAAAAGTTAGAGTAAACAGAAATAATTTCTTGTTGGTCAATAATTACCAAATTACTAAGTATGAGTTTAAATTTATTGATAAACTGTGTTTGTCGTCTATACTCCTCTACTTGTACTGAAGTAAAAGTACCCAAGCACAATCCGTTTAAATAAAAGAAACTGATCAGCATCAAACAAAGTAGTATCGCCTTTTCCTCTTCATTTTTAAGAGCCGACCCACCACCTAGACTACAAATGGTAATAATTTGACAATGACTTCATATTATGTTATTCTCTTAAACTTACGCTACGGAAGTTATTCCTCCAGCAACGTATAATAAAGAAAGAATGTATGCATTGGCACTGTCAGAGGCGCTTCCGTTTCGATGTACTTGTGCGATTATGACGGATGCCAATGGGGATTCTTTCAACCAGGTGTTTGTCAATCTTTTATCTTCTTTCTGCGATTTATTGTTTACGATTACCGTAGTATGTTTGGGTAGAATACATATATAGTAAAACAATATTTTAGATAAAACATATAAATGCGAATAACTTGAAAGTTTGTAAAACTAATTGACGATAAGGTAGTATTCTGTTTTTGGATTGATTTGTAATGACTATCTGTGGTTGCTATTACTTTTTAGATTCTATATTCTTTAAATATAATTAACTATAATGAAACAATCTTTGAAGAAAGTATCAAATATCCTGGTACCTACCTCACGTATTTATAATGTAGATTTTGAGGGTACATACCATTTGTGCTTCGAACATCCATAAACAGGCAAAAGAATGTATAAAGAAAACAAAGATTAGACCGTGTTTTAAAAGAAGATAGGTTTTTGTGTTCATTCCTGCTGTCGTGGTAACCAAACCTGTAAGGTATTAGAAAATGTTTAGATGATATTTTTTGTATGTAGTACGTGATTTTCTTTCACGAAGCAGTGCGAAGATGCTGATTTTAAAAGTTGACTAATACGAAGATTATCTATTAATTGACAATTGTAGTGGTTGCATAACTAACTAATTCTATAGTAATTCTATAGTACATGAAACGTCAAATTGTCAAATATCATAGCTGATTGTGTTAAATGCCAAAAACCACATTGCATTTAATTTGGAATGTAGCGAAGCTGTTACTTGCACATAATGAGCACTGTTATTAACGAAGATTAAATATGTATAAGACGCGACTAGCTTTTTCTTTTTCCTACGCTATAGTGCTTATCATTACTACCATTACAGTTCTTCTATAATTTAGTGTTTGTGTGGTTTTGTTACATCATGCCTTTGCCGTAAGAAATGTTGCGTTGTTAATTGCATCCCGGCAGCGACTAGTACATCGAATGTAGTACCGATCTTTTGGTATGGTACCACGGTAGCCCTTAAGTAGATTTGAATTCAGCATCTAGCAGTGCCACTTACGGGGTTCTGTAACTTTCCGATAGCACCTTGGAAAAATTAATACCAAGATAACCTACTTTCAAAATCTTTTCGGTTATATCTACGCGGACGTTGGACTTGAAATATCTTCCAAGTGACTCCTTGGTGTGAGTTTTGAAGTAGTTATATATGTAGTTAGATCCTGTTTCTAAAATGAGGTTGGTAGTAATAATTTTTGTGGTCACACTTGGATCATTTAGACTGGCACTATAGTTTATAACACAAGGTATTGCACCAATCGAAAAGCAGTCAATGTTCTGGGCACCCAGTTCAGTAATTTAGTTATAGTAGAGTGTTTCATTGATCTGTTAAAACCTATTCTTCGACGTCGTTTTGTTTAGTTGCTTCGATAGGCCTTTCGCTTCTTCAATCATCTTCAATTGATTCGATTACTCATCGAATTTGTTTAGATCAACGTTTTTATTAGTGCATTATGTGCATGTACCCTTTTTGCATAAATAAAAGGGCTGAAAAATAAAATATAAAAAATAAACGGACATTACCTAAGACATTTTCTGTTAATTTTTTTATTACAACATGGTTAACAATAAAATTGACTTAACTTCGAGTTAAGTATTTTTTTCGTCGAAAAAGTCACCTCAGCCAATGTATATCATACAGTTCTAAATTAAGGTTATAATCTTCCTATTTAATTTCAATTCGTCTTAAAATCGAATTTATATTGAAATCAGTAAAGCACAATAACAGCAAAGTGCGACAAACGTATTTTGATTTTAATTCATAATGTAAATCTTAAATAAATTGCACACAATTAACTATACAGATTTAATGAAAGTATTGCAAAATTTCATATAAAGCTACTAATATATTTCTAAAATACTTACTGTAATACGATAAGATCCTATATAGTCGAGCAAAGATTGCAAGGAGCATTATAGGTTTTATTAGAGGGTGCTCTCTTAGTCTTGGAACGAAGCTAACGAAAATCGATGAAAGAGTTAAGACATCTACTGTTTGTAACGCTGAAAATTGATAAATTATAACAAACATACATGCCCGAGTATGTATTCAGAATGGTTAAGAATAATTACTCAAGCTCCTCGGTAAAATGACATTTCTCTGCTTCGCTCCTGTCCGTGAAAAATGTAGAAATGCCAAAAGTACGTCTATTATAATGACGGCGTTGCATACAATTTTCAGTATAATAATAATTGTTGTGTCATGCACTTGAATACTAAAGACCATCTACAATATGTATGGTGGTAGGTAGTTAATACATAAAGTATTATATTTTTTTATTGTATCTTACGCTATATGTTGTAATGCAATATAAAACTAGATTAGAGACGGCTGCTATATAGTTCCATAATGGTATTATTGTTATAAATGTAACGAAATCCCAGAATTCTGTGTTGGAAATGAGCTGATCGTATGATTTCTGTGGACAAATCAATACAATTAATCTTAGCATTGTGTTAATTGGAGGAAAGGTGAACTTCTACTTAGAACTGTTTTTGTGATTAGTATCAGTTATATTATTATCATAATATTTATTGCCTCGCACATTACGATGGAAAAATAAACATTAAAACAGTAAAAAAAATGATCAAGTGGGTGTGGAAGGAAAATAATGTATTAACTATTAGAGGTAATCAAAAGTATACGCTGATAGAAAAAAATCAAACCATATTATTTTAATTGTCAAGATGTGAAAAGATAGTCGGATGGATTATATACCTTTGAATAAAGGAAAAAAAAAACAACAACATTGGAAATGAAGATCTAACAGTAATCTATCAAAATAAAACTCTTGAGTTAGTGCGATGATGAAAGTGTGACAGTAACAGCGCGAGCATATAGAATTGATGACATAGACAAGCGATTGAAAACGTACTGTTTTAATAAACGTGAAACTTAAAACAGCTGAAATAAAGTGTATAATAGGGGAAATAGGAATAAACCATGTTGTAAAATGATGATAGTGATGAGGTTGGCAAGTCGAACATATAGTGAGGGTAGGTCAAAACAACTTTACAGCAATAATATTAGAAACTGTAGAGGGAAAGCAAAAGAATTAAACGAAGGAAGGAGTGAATGAGTAAGGGAAAAGAAAGGAAAACCTGCTGAAATGGATGAAACATTTAGCACTTGACCAGAAGAACTGTATAAATGCACTAACTGAAAACAATGATCCCTTGTTCTATGATTGCAAAAATCTTCGCGACAGATATCCACTATATTTTTCCTATTTTGCACGGTTAGAAAGATTTCTAATGATTGTTAATTGTGGTTAAGTTATGACAGACTATCCAACAATAACATTTGTGGAAACCTAAATATCTGAAAGTTTAGAGATTACTTGAAGACACACAATGAAAATAATATATTTTCTGCTATATCTGTACCTATCTAAACTAAAGCTTGACACTTACCTCACTTCCATAAGAATCTTCACCTGATATAGTTTGCTCATCGTAAGTAGATCTTTTGACGTCTGTATATTCTATATTACTTTTAATGATGGTATATGGGTCCAATTCACTTAGTTTCTTAGTCGTAAGCTTACGGTTATGAATCATTTTTATTGTATGTAAGTTGTTTGATTGATTTTAAGTCAATGTTGACAGTTTAAAATCGTTGCCTCCTTTTATTAACTGGTTATTTCTAATATTCACGTACGTTTTTATATGAGCAAAGATAGTGACCGAAAGAGAGTTAAAACCTGTTTAAGGAGAGTTCTGTGTAATTAAGCGTTGATTAGTTAATTGAACAGCACTTAAATTTCGGTGAATCTGCTATCAACTTACCTTGTATTTTGTATGTTTACGTACGGCAGCTCTGATTTTTGTGTAAATCGTAAAATTAATAATATGTTCTGTCAGAACACCATTGGCGTATGACTGTTAGTAAAGAAAATAAAATCAATTGTATTGTTGATGGGTGCAATTACAACGATGTCCTAAATTATATTGTTTGTCAAAATTATGGCATAGTGTGTATAAAGATGTTTTCATGAATTTGCTAAGACATTACTTTGCCGCAAGTAATGTTAAGCTGTTAATTGGCCGTCAGAGACGATGCCACATTTCGGCTTTAAGTAGATAATATTTGAGTTTATTGTAGGCGATGAATGAAAAATTATATATAAATTGATATGCATCTTGGCACAATTAAATTATTTACCTCATATATAAACGATGTGTCAATTAGTTGCAACTATTATTGCAATATTGCTAATGCATATTCAAAAATCTCAGAATCTGGATCTTTCTTGTGTACTGCATGTGCCTTTGAGATCTTTAATTTATTGAGAAAGGAACACAGATTAAAAGAAAAGTGGAAGAGTTGAGCGAACATACCAATAAACTTCGCACAGATTTTCACTAAGCTATTGGAAACACCATCATGGCCTGAACCAGTTTTGTCTTTATTTCATTAATAAAATTTCACTGATACTAATATTTTTAGCCAAGTTAACGTCCATCCATTTCCGACGAGTAGAAGACAATTCTTTTTGGCTCGTTTAAATTAGATAAGATTAGATGTGAGTTGTGTAGACAATGCTGCCTCTCTTCACTGCGACCTAGAAGATCTATTGTGAGTATCCTTAATCTGTTACTTTCAATTAGTCTCCACACTTCTGAAGAAGTCTAGGATTTTTTTTTGGGTGGTATAGTTCAAATACTAGCCGATTCTACGTGCGCCGGTTCGAGGTAGTGGAGTCTCTACCGGAGCACCGCCTCGTCATAATCAGCATTTATCACAGTCCACCTTGCCCATCCTCTTCAGGTGGTACCTAAGATTGCCGTAGCCAGTGAGTAAAGTCGTGATTTTACTGAGGTCTCTTCTGTTGAGCTTTAGCAGAGATTTAGCTCTGGTGAGTAGAGATTAACGGCTGTATAATGGGGGGAGGAAGGGGGGAGTTGAGTTCGATCCAATGGGCGGCAGCCAAAAAGTAGAAAACAAACTTTTACTCTTTTTTAATGTCAAAGCTTTCGTAATATATTAATTACTTCATCTTGTCTTTAATGAAGTCTTGTCATCTTGTCTTGTTCATTTTGTCTTTAATGAAGTAATTAATATATTACGAAAACTCAGGCATTAAAAAAGAGTAATGTATGTACATGATCACGTAAGCTTTTTGTTGAATTCCGCAGAATTGCATTAGATTATCCCACTGGATCGTTGAATCTTAAAACGTGAAAAATCTACCCAAATCTATTTTAAATGTGACTTAAACAAGTGAATGGAACCGCGCGGGACCTCCTACAAGAGTTGTCAAATTAAGAGTACAAAGCAAACGCGTAACACATTGTAACCTAAAATATCCTGAAATTTTCAAATAACTCGAAAAATAAGCACTTTATGAAAAAAATGTTTATCATTAAAATTTAATTATCCTGCTAAGGAAATATATTAGTCCTAAAAAAATAGTCTCTCCCTACCCCTCTTTGTATGTGGCGTGTTTGATAATTTTGAAATCTTAACTAGGAATCTCTACATCTTATTACAGATTCGGATTTTGAGGCAAAAAATACGTTCGACTTGTCTAAAACATTTTTTTTTAATTAATGATAGATGGAGTTCTAATCGACAAAACTCGTGTTGAATATTGCTCAATTATGAATCGATGCATTGGGCATATCATCTATTTTGCGATATCAGTGTCGATAGAAAAGCAATAAAAATACAAATATAATACACTGTTTATTATCCAAAAAGTTCACATTTTTATCTTACAGTACGAAATCCATTTGCACTGATAGAGTACGATAACAATAATATCTAACATATACGCAACAAAATCATACATACAACACAATCATAATATTAAAGTAGGTATGATTGGCAGTCGTACAATACTGATAATATCACAGAATACCCTTATTTAATTGTTCTTGATTATACCTTGTATACTGTGCACTGATTTAATCGTATGTACATGTTGCAAAAAATAGAACTCGAAATTGTTTAGTCTGTATTAAAATTAACCCCTGGTAATTGAAACTGCAGTCTTAATAGTATATAAATAATTACTTATAACAGGTTCTTCTATATTAGCGTACATAAAACTGATTCATATATTCTATTTCGAAATTTGAATGATTGATTTGCGATGTAGTGACGTTAGCTGTTTGAATAAATCGTCGTTGCAAAAATATGTTAATGATATGACGTCGTTCTATCTTGTACATTATTCAGAATAAATTCATAATTGTAAATATAATTTTGAATCGCTTCGACAATATATTTGTTTTGCCAACTGCTGGCGGGCCTTCAAAATGGGAAATGTATCCCAGCATCCAACACTAAAGTTATAGATATTATTGGTTGATGACCAAAAACGCATTAATGTTAATAAATCAGTTAGTAGTAAACACAGGAACGAAGTGATATAGATGATAGTTATGAAACAATCCTGGTTTAAATATAAAGGAAACTATTTTTGTATGGAACTGTTCACACCAGTTACTTCATAACAGCAAACGTAAACATGAAACAAGGTAACTTTATAAGGTAGAAAATGGAAAATAAAGGATCAAAGATGAATGAAATATAATAAATGTGATACGACAATATGCATATTCTGCAGATCCTAGGAGTACTTTGGGCATTGTTTTTTTGTTGCAAGGAAGTGAGTGGAGCTAAAATTACATAATTGGGAGTACTATTTGCTCCAAAAAATTCAAGTTGTTGAGAGCATGGGATACAGGAAGACGAAATATAGGGTTATTCACGTAACTGATTCGTTAGAACTTCTCGATGTCCCTGAAATCCTACAATTCTGAAAACTTACACTTATGGATAGTGTCATCTGGTCTTATTGGCGAAATTATTTAAGTTTTTTTTTTGTTAAGGTCAACTACAAACGTTATGTTAAAAACTCTGTATTTCTGCAGATAAATTTTTGATATTTGACATACTACTAGCTGAAATAGAACACAACAAATCTACCTTTTCAAAATTATGTCTATGTATACAGGGCCGTCCAAAATTAACGTTCATGTTAACTAAGTTCATATCGATGAGTCACTTTTTAAAAATAGAACACACTATATATTATTGCATTTTTGGATACACTTAATAATTCTCTGTGATTCGTTATTAGACATATTAGCTTGTATTTTTACGGTTTCCGAGTTATAAGTGCTTTTCTCTTGAAAGTCCGAACAATACGCCGTTTTAATGCATTTAAAATCTTAGTAATCCTTGAATGTCAAAATAATTGATATTGTATTTGTACTATAAATACACATAGTTTATGTTTATCAAGCAAAATGAAATCCATTAGAGAACAGAAACCATATTTTAGATTTATTTTCCATTCATGGAGAATGTAGTGCATAGTATATATGTATGTCGAGTATTTGATGAAAGATATCCAAATTTTGCCAAATCATCTAAAAGAAATATCAATACAAGAACCTAAGAATGCTAAACAAAAAAGCTGGAAAGGAATAAGTTAAGTATGAATAACCTTGTGTATGTATGGATTCATTCCACCAAATATAAAGTTTGACTGCATTATGCTCATCGTAGAATAGCTTTGCTTTATAAAGCCCGTTTTGTGTATTATCTATCATTTTATAGTCAGAATATTTTATTTTGTCGTTCTATGATAAGAAAAATGTTAAATTAAAAACGCAGTAATGATCGAAAACGAGAACGTTAACTTGTACGTTTACAGGAAAAAGAGATGAAAACTGGTGATAATGTCCTTAGATATTGAATAATTATACAGGGTTTTTCACGTAATCCATTCGTTAGAAATTTTCTATGTTAACGTCATAGGTTAGCTTTGAAAATGTGGAGTACGTAATCGTGTTACTTGGTCTGTCAAAATAAAATATTTTCACTCATGAAACACTTTCGGTTATACCGGAAGTCATAGCCAACTTTGATATTTTAAATGGAATATTATATCTACCTACATTTTATTGATTTTTTAGATTCCTTATAAAGTGAGATAATAGTTTGTACTAAGGTTTCTTTTGTCAAAAATTAGCCGTTTTTGAATTATTTTGATCATCAATAACTTTAAAACTATGACAGATAGGTATATGGAAACCGACACCTGTACGATGCAAAGTGTTTTTCTACTTATAATCGTGTGTTCATCTACAGGGTGTTCCATGTAAAAATCACAACTTTTCTTTAATTGTGGATTACTTAAATAATCATTAAATTTCGAACACCTTCTTTGACTACAATTAGGTAATTGTTTATGGGTTTTTCTATCTTCTACCTTCGGCTGTCTCCAGCAGAAATATGACGCAGTTCGGTTTAATTACACCGTAGATATGTGGTTTTAAAAAGTGCATTAAAAAAAACCAAAAAATTTCACAAAAATCAAAATAATTCCAAAACGGCTAATTTTTGACTAAAGAAACCTTAATACAAACTATTATCTCACTTTATACGGAATCTAAAAAAGCAATAAAATATATGATTTTCCATATAAAATATCAAAGTTGGTTATGACTTCCGGTATAACCGCAAGTGTTTCATGAGTGAAAATATTTTATTTTGACAGACCAAGTAACACGATTACGTACCCCATATTTTCAAAGCTAACCTATGACGTTAACATAGCAATTTTCTAACGAACGGGTTACGTGAAAAATCCTGTTTACTAAAGAGCTTATCCGCAATCTACAGGTTCATTTGTCCTTATTATTATAAAAACATATAACAATCTTTATAATTTATTCAATGATATCGACATTTTAATGCATTAGTAGTGGAGATTTCAACTTAAGATTAAGCAACGAACCCTCACTCTGTGGCACAAACCTTGATTGATTTTAAGGTAAGGGGTTTGTACCTGAACCAAAAGACTTAAATTTAGACTTAAGATTTTGTATTTTTATAATTTCATGTTATTAAACTTTTTCTGTTTACAATAAACTCTAAAATGCAAGATAATGGTACTCGTCTCTTCACAGTTAGAAATTTAGTGTAAATAATTAACACTAGCCGGTGTTTATATAGGTCCACTCTTTTTAGAGTAAAATATTAACACGGAGTGCACGAGTAAATTTTAGAGTAAATATCTCTCTACGTAGTGCAAACATAGTTACTCTACTTTTACACGTTACAGATATATTTCTAGCCGATCCATCCAAATTCTTTCAGTTTGGACCACCTCCATTGACCAGCACCAGCTTCATTACCATTTAAAAGTAATCATAAAAATGTTTTTGTGGAAAAAAAAATCGTGCCTCGAAGCGGGATCGAACCCCGTACCTCCGCATGACAAAGCGATGACATTACCACGGACCTACGAATTCCGATAGTTTTACATAGCGATTTAATGTATATACATAATCTATAACGAAACCTAACCTATACCGATTACAAAAGTTATTATTTCCGCGTAGAATGGTAACGGCCTCGTCGAGTTCCTCACATCCTGCCGGCCGTAGGAGAGATGCCAAACTACCTCTACAAACACCAATTATTACAGATATAAATAATATAACATTGAAGTTAACACTGTTTTGATAGGAAATTTTACACTATCGTCTACCGTCTTTGTTTAGATGCATGCTTGCTATCCTTTACTGCTCGATTTAGTGTAAAATTACTATTAGAGGCAATTTAAAATAGGTATATACTCTACATTTTTTACTCTAAAATATTTACCAGTAACACTAGACAGTTTACACGGCTCTGTTTTCGAACTGTGTTGAAGATTCTTAATGTTTTCTTAGTTTATTAACGCAATGTATGTCTAAGGCAGTTTATTTCAATCAATAACAAACTAGTTAATTTGAAAAGCAGATTTTCTTAAAAAATGATTTTGTTGTAAAATCGAAAATGATGGATGTCAAAAATATAGTTATGAATTTTAATTCATAAGAGGTCAAAATTAATGTAAAAGTGTTGTTTCCAGAGAGAACATTATTTTAACACAATCTTTAAGGTACCTTTGGATGGTACCTACTTGTAGGTATATAAATATAATCTATGTAGGTATTATTCTTGAATCTAACTCGATTTAATTCTTCTGAATGTTGTGATAACGTCACTACATCTAAATTTGCAAAAGCATTAATAAGTAGATCTGGATAATCTTGTCAGCTCCACAACTCCACTGACCTCTAGTTGCGAGTGAAGCAGTAACCCCTGACACAAATGGATAAATGTTAACCTAACAAATATTGTTGAGTAGTTATTAAAGCTCCAAAGAAAATAAAAGAAAATAAATGGTAATTAGCGAAATAATTAATCTCTCTCTGTTTTTATTCCTGCGTTAAACAGTGTTTACACGTATTTTGCAGTCTGTTTTGTCCTAGAACATCAAATGTTTATTGCACATTAAACATATTATTTTTTGTTTGACGATATACGTATGTATGTACATACGTACTGGTGATACCGTTTCCATTCAGTAGCATAGGCATAATTATGCAGTTCCACTTATAAGTAATTTGTGTGTTAACAAAATTTGATAAGGACATTATCCTTAGTCCACATGGAATGGCTTCCGAAAGATTACTGATTTTTATAAAGGAATAATCAACTTGGCTTCAAAGTATACAGGTCGCTATGCTAATTACTTGAACAGATATGACTTTATTTTCAGCTATGTCTTGGACGGTTGCTCTGTATATCTCTGTAAATATGTTTGTTAAGTGAACTCATTTGCGAAAGAATTTAGGATTGTTAGCTTGTTATATATTATCTAAAATTTCAATTAATTTTCATTTGTATTAAATTTAAGAAAGGGGTATTAATACAGTATTAATAGGAAGATACTAGACACTCTTGCTCTAATTGTAGGAATCACCCTACTAGCAGGAGCAATAAAAATAGCTACCGGTCGTCCGCCGACAAAACAAGTCGGTAACTGTATGTACTGATTTAACTCGATCTAGTACTTCTGACCCTGGCGATCAATTTAAGTTTGCCATTAGGAAGGATTCTGATGAAGGTATATATTTTGTCTTTAATGTATGATCTATCTTTCTTCCACTTGCTAGTAGGATAATTCCTGCTGTTATACCACGAGTGCCTATTATAGTCATTCATTATAGACGTTTTTTCATTAATAGAAGCGATTTAAAGAATTTTATAAAGCTTCAGTCATAACGAAAAGGTAACACCGACAGTACGCAAATTTAAATTTCGACAAAACCTTACAGATTGAAAGAATAGCTTGAAATAAGTATAATACGTACATTTTCAGGTGTCGTAAGTTTCGCACTACAGTTTAATAAAAGTAATAAGATCATATCTGTTGCGCAAACAAATCATACAAATTATAAAGTATTGTTTGCGCTTACAAAAAATTACAATTAATAAACTCAAGAAAACTCGTTGTTAAACGTGATAAATTTCATAGATATATCTATTATCTAACACTCAGTCCGTGAAACGTCTGTTATAGCTTCAGGAACTTTGATGTCTTCATCTTCAGTTTCTTCAGCTATTTGCTCGAAGACACATATTTGAGGTTTTGACAGTCGCCGCAGCGTTTGCGTGACTGGTAAACTAGGTTGCATTTCAACTTCATTATCTCTATCATTTAATAGATAGTCCAAATCATGCGAGATTTGGTTCATCATTTCGTCTAATTTATCATCTATCTTAACGAGCGGTTTATCTTTGATTTCCGCACTTAATTCACTTGTACCTATCTTCTCTTCACCATCTGGTTGATGTCTCTCACTATCGCTGTCAACTTCACTGCTCACAGTCACTATGGTTATTTTTGGAGGTGGTGGAGATTTCGTTTGGTGTTTCACTGTCTTTGGTGAACAGCTGGAGATTTGAGGTTTCTGCATCGATGATGCTACCAAATCCAACTCCGCGTACTTTTCTGTAGCTAAGATGTCCGGCGACGGAATGTATTCCATCTCATAATGAACACTGGGTGATATGGTAGTGAACTCTTGTACGTTAGCACCGTACTCGAGGCAATCAAGACGGGCTTGGGAGAATTTTGCGCTGGCATATGTTTTGAAGGTTGGAGATGAGATCTCTGCTACTTTGTGTTTGCACATAGTTTCGTTACTGAAGTGAGTTTCAGCTGAACCATTTTTGCGAAAGTATGTCGATTGGTAACTAGGTGCGGACTCGTTGTCTGTCTCCGGAGTTTGCATTGTGTAAACTGAAAAATTATAGTGGAATAAATTAAATTACGTAGTGTAAATGCACTTCTGGTACAATACAATGACGCTTATACATAGTGACTTTTTGAATGTGACAGACCTCAAATCTTTTAGAAATTAAAAGGAAATTAAAATGTTCCAAAAAAACGTCTACTTTTAATTCAAAGAGGAAACAGTTATATCAAACTAATTTCCTTTTAGCTTCGGAAATATTTGAAGAGGGTCGCTTTCAGAAAATCACCCCTATTCTGATCTATACTTTGAAGTATCTATGTCTAACTGCAGGCATAAAAATATCTCACTTGGGTTCCGATTTTATTCTGATTTTTATCTCGAAAATTATTTAAAGATTTATACGGAAGCTGGAACAGTTGAATATAAATGATGTTGAGAACTAACTGATTAGTTTACAGTTTATTTAATTTTCTCGTGAAATTGTTAAAAAAATGGCGTATTAGTCAACAATAATGACTACCATCCTAGTGCTGTGATTTGATTTTTTCTCATTCATTTTAATTTTCCGTGTACGTTTCACCTCATTATATTCATGAAAAATCGTCCGGGTAGTGAGTTGTCTCAATTTAATAAAAAATAAGAATCCAATTAGATGTCCCTGGTGAGAGAGCCAGGGTTCACGATGGCACCCTAGTGGCACACTGCTGCGAAAATTTACATATACTTACATTTTAAGGGATCGCTTGTACTCTCCGTAGTACATTTTTTGTCGTTGGCGCCCTTAATTCTAGCGAATGTCAGTCTTCTTAATGAAATTTCCGAGTAAAGTGTGTAGCACAGCAGAATTACGAAGCCCTGTAATACATATTTCAGGATATAAATACTTGACGACGCGACTGGTGTTAAAGGGAAGCGCATCGGAAAGACGCCGACGTCGTAGACAGAAAGGACTCCCGCAGGAGAGGGGAGCTTCTCTGTTTACGATCTACACGCACTTACCAGTAGTATGGAAATTGAACAGAACAAGTAGTGGCACAATATTAGCTTCGGGAAATTGATGTATGCTATGCTGCTGAAGATCATCAATGTTGTTGAATAGAATACGTAGGCAGATCGATGTAGTAGTTTTGTCCTGTTAAAATAATGCAACATAATAATAATACTACATGGATATATTTATGTAATTAATAATAAATTATATTAGCACAATACTATATAAATAATACAAACGACTTCGTTTCATACTACGAAATCTTGAGACTCAAAGTGTCGTTTCAATTGCAGTGAAAATTATTGTTTTCTCATTTATGTTGGTAGTTGTTTCTTTCATGTAGGTATGCAAATAGTTAGAATAAAGCGAAAAGGAAGTATAAAAATTTTCAACTTAAATAATTACATAGGCAAAAGTCTGATCGTAAAACTATCTAATCTAAATAATTTAGGTTGGTTTGCTACTGCAAGAAAAAAGATGTATGTACAATAAAATAATACAGACAACGAAAAAATTGCTGTAGCTTATATTGAAGTCAATAAGTATATCTTGCCTAGAGAATTTTTGGCGTGCCAAAAGCTAGACTGTCGAAGATTTTGAAGAAACGCAAGTATAAGAATTATAAATTTAAAGTTCTTCAAGGATTTAGACCAAAAGATGTAGAAAGAGGACTGAGTTTTTGCAATTGATGTTTGACCCAAATTAACGCAAATCCCAGTTTCAAGAATATTGTTTTATGAAGAAATGAAAGCGTGTTTATTAATTGTGGTACGTAGGAGTATTATTAAAAGAATGGCTCTACACACATATGAAAATTGTAGGAAACGCTACCTAAACACATTATTTTCCTACGTCTGTCATGCAACTCTCACGATGAAGTTTTTGTGTGTGCATCACTCTTTGCAAATGGCTTTGTGACAGCATTATGTCTTTTATAATGCCGTGCTGTTAATCACTTTGCTCCAAACAGCGAATGCTAGGTCGATCGGATTTCAATTCTCCCAGAAGACTGTCACCATCTTCCCTGAAAATTGAAACCCTGCTCCTATTGTTCCGCTACGACGACAGTCAACCGCCTAACCACTGGGGTTATCGACCCGTTGATTAATTGCAATAATATCCGTAAAGTTATTAATATAGTTCAGAAATGTTGATAAGTTTGTTTTGCAAACAATGATGGACTACTGGAGTAATTTAATATTGTTAGTTATTGCTTTTGTAGTCAAAACTGAAATAATATATTTATTAAACGGGTCGATGGCCGTAGTGGTTAGGCGGCTGACTATTGTTGTGAGAGAACGATAGGCGCCGGGGTTCAATTCTCTGGAGGGACGGTGACATTTTTTCAGAGAGTTTAATCCCGGATCGACTTGCCATTCGCTGTTGGGAGTAAAGTGATTAACAGCGCGACAGCATCAAAGGCGATATGATGCTGTCACAAAGCCAATTGAACACAACATACACACACAAAAACTACACCGCGAGAGATGCAGTGATAGCCAGACAAGCGATACAGTTTACGGAGTCACTGCAACTAAGCACCCACCACATTAAATAAAAATAAAAAAAGTACCACTTTCTATCTTCTTAAAAAAACAAAAGCTGATTATTTTGTTTTCAAGAAATTTATAGGCATCCTGCGTAAATGTAGTCACTTCGAGTATTGGTTCTGATCGAATCGTAAGAAGTTGCATGCAGTATTGGCGCTGAATAATAATTTGTAGTAACTTGTCAATCATTCCATTCCAGTTAGTGATCACTCTTCAGTTTATTGACTTTTAGATTACAAATTGTTTGTATTGTATTTTCCGTATTCTCGGTTCGAACATGTTAGAGCTTTTTAAAGTGTTAATGTTGGTGATCATTGAAAACTGAAAATTTTCATTTATAAACACTGTACCATTACATAAAGGAACGTCAAAGTAGTACAGATTTGTTTTTAGATACTTATCTGGATAAATCAGTTCTCTTTATTCTATGGATGCTTATCGACACGAAGTTGAAATTTCACCTAAGCATAATACGCCATCAAACTTGTTTTTTTCTTCCACTGTATTCGATACCATCCGTAAAGCATAATTAAATGAAAATATTTTTGATGTCGAATAGTCAAAGTGGGGCTTCCACTGTAATCATTTGACAAATTGATCCCTAGAAACGTCGCATTTGTTCCCGTGGCAATTTTAAAATTTATCGTAAGTGATTCCTCATTAAAGTATATGAAGTGCAGTTTTTGTAAGTTTTAATAGTAGCAAACATCATATCATCCGAAATTGCGATTTTGAATGTCCCAATTCTCTCATTTCTGATAGTCTGTTTCTTGACTGCCGTTGTATTACTATTATACTTATGTAAAATTACATTTATTTCAGTCGCATTGTGTACTGCTGGTGTGTTATTGTTACGTTTTTTTGTATAAGAGTTTATCTATGACAATGACCTTAGCCACTTTAACATATGGAGTAGTTGTATTACTTTCCGTCCAGGTATTTCTTTTCCTTAGAAGTTTTATGTCTTTTATTTCTCTTACATTCTTAATTTTAAACATTCTACATTTTAAACGGTCCACCTATTTTTAAGATATTGTATTAACTGTTGTTTTGTTTCTGTTGTGTAATTTTTTTAGTTTTATCCACGTTAATCTCATCCTGTACTTTATGCAGTAATTCGTTCTGTTTTTTAATACTTGTTAGTAACATTTTTATATATTTAAACATCTCACTCATTTTCGTTTCCATGTTACAGATTCTTCTTGTTAGTTCTTCTTGTTGTACATTAATTTAATTTGTTGTCTCTTAATATGACGATATTTAATCGAATAATTGATCTCTAATTGCCGCCATGTTTAAACGTTGAATGAATAAAATTAAAAGCACTTTTAAAAAGTTAAAGAGAATTCGAAATTTTCCGGTAATTCTACCGCTGTTAAGACATTGCTTATTCCATATTTTCTTTTAAATATAAATTAATTGTATTTATCTACATATATTGTTAAAATTATAATGTGGGTCTAATACTTTGATGATTTAGCTTTAGAAAAATTGAAGTAGTACATAGTTCAAGAGTATTAAGAAGGAGTCTAGTTTGATGTATCACTGCTTATAGTTGCTTAATTTTTTATTAAGGAGCAAAGCTTACAGGCGTGTAATATGAGCTTTCACATTAATATACACGCCCTACCATCATGTATACTTACCTGCATTTCAGGATTGCCGCTTCTTTGTCGTACTTAGTTCGGATAAGTCTGATCTTCTTAACGGTGATGTTGTAAATTAGACAGAATAGGAGCACTAGAACCGTTAGACAGGCAATGAAGATGTTGAACGATAGCGAACCGGCTATTAACCACCAGGAACTCAGTTGCGTGCTGATGGAACGATGTGCTAAGTGGTTGCCAAATACGGCAATTAGTGGGGCACCTAGTAAACATAATACGGACAACATCAGAGATGGAGCTTTGTTTGTGTGTTTCTATATACTAGTCTATGTAAAGTGTCGTGTATTACAAGATACATATGTCATCATATCCAATATCATTAATGCTAGTGCGATGCTGCGACATTGTCAACATTGTGTCGCTGTTATTGCTAAATACTGGTGATAGTATTGCCGGTTAGGGTTCATTTATATGTACGTACATACGTATGTATACGTACAGATGAGTACTTAATATAGTATCATAATTACATTTGCATACGAAAACAGTACACGCATTTCAGCCCGTACTCATGTGTAATTAACGTTAATTCGATAATATTGTTTAATCATTTTGTTTGACTTAGAATTAATGAACTCCCTGTGTTTATATACAGTCTGAAATGTATGTCAGGTATATGTAGTTCGTTGTCTCGTGTTGTGTATGGATTCTGTCCTTAATTTGATAAGCTCAGCACGTTTATGTGTTTATCACCCATTAAGGACTCTAACAAGAACTAATAAGATTTTTTAATTGTGAGTGGAATCAATACAATATTGACTTTTATATAAACGTGTATTGGATACAGCGTAGGCAATTTTTTAAAATAAGAAGGATTTCTAACAGAAAATACCTTAATGCTACATTAAAATCTTAATTGTCATTTGGTTAAGAGAAATATCATTATATTGTTTTATGTTGATACCTCACTTAACAGAATTGTAAGTAAATGACAAAATTGGGAAAGCTTGACATGTTAAAAACATTCCAACTAACAAATTCTACATCAAATATGAATAGATGAAAAAAAAACAAAAACTAGTCAACCAAAAAGATTCGGAAAACATTATAACAAAATATAACTATTGGATTAGTTATTAGGTTTAGGTAATATGACCCACATTCAGCTTGACTTACAATTAGCTTTAGCATTTAAGACATATTAGTATAAAATCGAGTACAGACAGCAGGTCAATCGTATTTGAAAAAAATGAAAACGGCGAGGCGATATTAGAAGGCAATTAAACACAACAAACACCTACATACCCTACTAAACAAAGGTGGATGCTTTACTAAATTATAAATATAAAGGTAGAAGTGATATAATATATTTTAATATAGATTTTGTTAACTTTAACATATCAGTACTTGTGTCTATCTTTAAATTTAAATTTATCCATTGAAAATGAACCTAACCTATTGAATGATAGTGTGTTGCTTTCATAAGATGGCACATTCGCTAATTTTTAGACAAGTATCGTTTTTGAGGTGAATTATTAGATGAAGGTCAATAAAGTAGTCTACGAAATCTTTAGAACTTTCCCATCTTAACTTTGTTTTAACATTATTTCAAATTAAAAGTTTAGGTAACGACTGCAAAATCTAGAAAACTGCAAATATCGACTCGCAGAAGAATGACAAACACTTGCGCGACTTGAGCTGCTTAAGCTTAAAGTTCCATTTGGTTGCTTCTGAAGGATTATTGCGGCTTAATGTGACATTTTTTACAGTAAACTCATAGGCATAAAGGTTTTACGGGATGAGGTAAAAGATGATAACTTTTTTATTATACATACAATAGATTTACTTGATATTTGAAATAGAGATAAGCTGTGTAACAGCGCGTCATCTAAAATGCTGCTGCCATTGTTTTTCCTTTCCGGTTTGACATAGACTGTAACTGTAACTTGTAACTGGTTACTGCACTATCCAATTGTAGACGATCATTTTATCCATAGAGTTATCTTTTCGGGTAAGTCGAAATTTACGAATGAATTGCAATCAATAGGCAAAACTCACGATATTTGGCTCAAAACAACCAGCATCTATTTAGAAAGGGGACATATTAAGAACGTTTTGGTTTTAACATTTGGTTAGAAGTAATAGGTAACCGGTTCCTATTTCCCATAAATTTTTGATGACCTTTAATTGATGAACCACATTTGCAATTTTTTACAAACGAGGGTAATGGATAGATTAGTGCTTTACGACATGGCTTATAGCGCGTTATGTATTCCCAACATTGGTAGATTCCCTTAACTAAAGATTTAGGAACTAATGGCTTGCAATAAACGGGCTATTAGATAGCCAATGCGATCGTCAGACAACACAGCTAGAGCTTTAGAATATTAGAAAAATAAAGTTTACACTACAGCTAGAGAAGATTTAAAGATGGAGGGGTTACTGAAATAATTAGCCAGCAATTGGACGATATGTTATAGGAAAGTGCTAGAAGAGTAATTTTATGTCGTAATCGTCATGACCATTGCCTTTTTCGCAAATTTTTTGTAATATTGTTACTACTTTTACACATTAATATAAATGGAAATGGACACAATGCTGTTTGTGCTAACATTCTTATTTATTTGTTAGTATTGATAACAAATTTCTAAGTAATACAATTAATTTGCAACAAATAGCGTTTAATGTTCATTATATAATTGCATCTGCGGCACAACTTAAAATAAATTGTACGAAACTAGTAATAGATAAATGATAAAACATCGTTCTTATCCCTCTAATAATAATTTTGCTATTTTCCGAAAGCTGTTTGTTACAAAATATGATAGTAGGGGACCACTTTGACTGTCATTTATTATATATCAACAATCGATATTCGGTCCTAAAATCCCTGTAGATTTAATACATATTTTTCGCGATACGCGTCGTTAAGTTCAGAATTTACGAAAATAAAATCAATTTACGAGCGCGATAATACAGGGCTCAAAATTTATATTAAATAATAAATTTATAGAAACCTACGTGTGATACGTAAAGAAACGTATTGGCCTTAAAATATATTTTAATGTCACGTACGATGAAAAATGGGCCAGTGAGCGGTAGTCTTTACGGTCACGGAGGTCAACCAGTATAATTCCCTTAAATTTTATTTATGGCGTTACTTAAAAAAGAAGATTATGAAAGCAATTTTCCAGCCAGTGAGAAAGCTATGCTTAAAAATGGCTACGTTTAAATTATTTGACGTAGGTGGGAATAGCATTTTGTACTACGTTAACAAAAATTTTGAACTGTGAACTGAAGAGACTGAAATCAATAAATGCCACCGTGTTAAAAAATTATGTTAATAACAGAAATTGTGACAGCTTGTTTCTATTTTCTTAATTTTAGCATTCAGTAGTGTCCAAACTTTTGTACTTTGGGAACAACTTTTTTGATGGAAATGGCGTCTTCACTAAAATCTTTAATGTTGTGTTTCAACATATTCGCTAGACTTTGGGCTACAAACTAACAGCAGATGTGTATGTTCGGCTGTATATAGATGGAACGAATAGAGCGTTAGAATGGGACCGAAATAAAGCGTTACTGCTGTTTCATATTTAATAATTTTGATTTACAGAATCACAAACTTTATAATAGACCTACCTAACAGGTAACATAGAGGAATTTTCTAAAGTTTAGGACAACTTAGCCTTTTCTTGTATCTTATGTTATTTCTTTTACAGTTACAAGCAATAATGATAAGGGAAACGTGAACATGATGAGCAAGTTTACAGGTTAACTCTCTAAGACACTCTACAGGAAAGTATAAAAATTGCTTGGTGTATGGTAGTTCGGAAAATATTTTTGTAAAAAGTAAGCGTAACAGTTTTTTGTTTAGGCATCAATTACAAATATCTATTCATAACTTTAATTTGAAAGAGATTTTATAATAACTTGGATGAAAAAATGACATATAATGTGAATAAGGATAGAAACATCATTGGCGCTTGGCTAACCAGACGTCTCTTTCGCTGCGCCCTAGTCTGGCCGTTATATATGTACATCAGACCTTGCTTAATGGAGTTGCCAGTTCGGAAAAAACGCAAGAATCAATTTCGCTGAAGAGTGAAGAATCCATTTAGGCCATAGGTAGTTACGAACTTGTTAAAATACATATATATAATATTCTTAACAAATTCTTCGTATGAAAGTCTACCTTTCCATTGGGTAAATATGATATTTTATAAGTGGAAATTGAACGATTGGTGTTGTTCTAAGTTATCAGATTTTGATGTTAAATCACCATTAATTTCATCTTGTTTCCAAAACTGCATTCCATTTTGTTGAAAAAATTTTTCCCGGTTTCTAAGCTTTGCTCTTACTATTTTAGTACGTCAAATACGCTTCTAATCAGTTGCAACTTTGTCTTGACTAACCCCTTTTCGGTTCAATTCTCACGAATCAAACTCAAGTTAAGGTCTTGATCTTGTTTAGGGTCCACAACAATCGTTTTTGCTACAAATGATTCTTAAACATAGGATACACATTGGAAACCATTTTTGGACATCATTGTTAAAAATTAGAGTGGCACTAGTTTGGCTGCTTAAAGTAATTAGAAGCAGCTATTCACTTTTTAGTTCATAGGTCTATCACGTTGAGTTTTTTGATTTAACAAACGATACAAACCAGTTTCTAATAATTCAGATTAAGTTGCATTCCATTCCACCTCTACATTAACTTAGCTGATTTTTTGATTATGGATGGATCTTATACACTATAGTAGCTAGAGAGAGTAGAGTAGAGTAGGTTGGCACTGGGTGCAAACGGAAACTAAATCATCACTGTCGAAGATTGCGTTTGTATTGTTTGCGAAGTATTGTTATTTATACAAAAGCGGTGCAATGACAGGTAAAGTTGCATTATCTGCAATTTGTTGACAGCTAAAGAGAATAAGTTGCATCAAATAAGACGGTTGTTAGATCTTCTAACAAGAAATTTGAACTCGCTGAACTCACACCAGGAGAATATATTTGCGCAAATGAGACTCTTTTGCCATTTAGCGCGGGCTACATTTTCGCCAATATACTGGATATAAAAGGCACAAATATGGAGAAAAGTTGTTCAAGATATGTTTCGGATTGCTGGGAATTCGCCTTTTATGTATAAAACGTTTAGTGCCAATACGGCTTCGGTAGGAACGTTCGGAAAGAAATAATATTACTACTAGTAACGTTAGAGTGAATAAGCTGGCAATTGTTTAAATTTTGTAACATAAAATTATAAATATTTATTCCATATATGAAATCTTGATAATTGCATTTCAAATATTTTATAACTTTTTATCGACTTTATCGTGATTTCTATTTTCAAGTCGTGTTTCTTTTTCCTTAAACAATGCCACTCCAATAACTTTCAACAAACAGTAAGGACTTGTAATAAAGTTCTCGTCTTAACTCTATTACACAAGACAGCAATACTACATCTTAGAGATGGCAAACCACAAAAATAAAATACAAGGCAAATATGTACAAGTCTTATCCAGGCTTACCTGTAATAATGAGTACAACCGTTTGCTTTATGCTTCCCATCCGTTGCAGCTGCATTATTTCCGTGTAAACTACCAGAAGTTTACTCAACTGCGATGACATGGCCGTCAGCAGGAAGCTCTCGAGGAAACTCATAATGTACAAGTAGGAACTCTGTTAGCAAGCAAAAATTTTAATGAGATTAGGTGTCTGTCGTCTCTTTTGTCGCGTATAAAAATTTCAATGTAATTGTTGAATGGAATGTCGCGGGTTGTTCGTGAATAGTCGTTATCTCTCTTGAGATTTTTTAATTAAGTTTGTTGAAACAAGTAAACAAGATGTAATATGAGGTGTTGATTCTACATTGTTTCAAGTTTTAAAATGAAACGACGTCATATTCTACCAAAGTTTTTCATTTTATATCTGTTAATAAGTAGGTGCTTTACATGATAAATGAAAAGTAGAAAAATGTTTGTATATCGACCAGAGCTGTTCAGAGTTAAACGATAATAAGACGAGGTTTTTCCAGTTCGTCTAATTATAGACGTAGTAAATGTTAATATCTTCTATCACAGAGTAGCGTCATGAAAGCTTGTTTGCCATCGTATATAGTATTAACTTGAAATAACTCTTACGTTGCTTAAAATTTGCACCGCGCAAGCTTCATCATCAAAATTAACACTCAATTAAATTTAACCTACATACTTCAGTTTTTTTCGCGAAACTATTCTCGTTGCTTCGCGTTAAAATTAAAATTTTAATTTCAAATATTTACGCGGAGAGTGGATGCTTACCCTGCGATGATAAACTTACCGCGGGTAAATCGCCTCCCAGCGAGTACATGAAAACTATCATAGCGCCGGTTATAGAGCAGCAACATTGTATTTTAATGAACTCCAGGCACGTCCTTCTCACTATCCAGCAGGTCAACAGCGCGAAACAGGATACGAGAGCGAGTGCCAGGCACGTAGCACATCCTACCAGGACGATGAGGTGCTTGGTTTCCTGCTCTTCGCTGTTCTGTAGGCAAATCGTTCAAAGGTATGTTAATGAGCGAACTTAAGGATCGGTTGAATTTTGAATAACAATAATCGAGTAACTGAAGGGGTAAATTATGATAAGTAAATATTTATTCTATGACGTTAGCTTCATTCTCATTAAAGAATTGTTGTTGTTTCTAGAATCGGTTACAATTTTTAAAGTTAGAATATCATTAATTAAATTATACTCCTAGTTCATTTCAGAACTAATATGATCTTCGATCTTGTTGTTTTATATAAAATTCCTTTTTGTTTTTCATGCTTTTCCAATAGGATCGGATTTGCGCTCTCTAAATTACAGTAACTGGTTCATTTGATCAGAACTAGTAACAAATGTTGATCAATCGCCCTTTGACAACTTTATTCTATTATAAAATAGTGCCTACTATATGCCAAGCAAGGAATCTTGCAGAAACTGCATGTATTAGACTTCAACGACATTTGTCATATTTACCAAAAAACTTACAAAACAATTACTTCTTTAAATACCGGGACAACTTCTTTTAGAAGTACCTAATTGGCATAACAATATTGAGAAGTTCCTCGATAAATGTATTGCCTTCAGAATTCCTCAGCAAAAATTTAATGTTGTAGAAAATTGGAACTTGGTTGCCAAAATGGCACTGATATCGATTAAAGTAGATAACCGGGAAGACTTTGTATAGGTTCGTTTATAATAGCTACCACACCGTCAGACTACGCCAACTTTATTATGAATGTGGTCAATACACTTTAGGCTAATATTAACTTAATTCTGAAAATAGATAAACAGTAGGGCGGTACCTAACTGCCTAGTTGTGGATGAGATAAAGAGCAGAAGTTTATTAAATTTATAAATACGACGGCGTATTTTTATGTTATTTACCTAGTCATGAAAAAAAGCACATAAGAGAACAAAAAAAATGTTCTACATAACTCCCTTCAACACGAATGCACTTACTCCATCTTTTTTTCCAATTGTCCCATACCCTCAGAAAAAAATTGCTTCGGTAACCCCGCAAAATATTCTTCAACAGCTTCTTTGAGTTGCTCATCAGACGCAAAACGCTTTCCCTTGAGATGCTTTTTTAAATTTTTCAATAAGAAGAAGTCTGACGGAGCTAGGTCGGGACTATAAGGTGGATGCCGTAATTCTATAAATCCAGAATCATTGATTACCTGCTGAAATTTGTTTGCCTTTTGAACCCGGCAACTGTCGTGCAGCATCAAATTTTTTTGTGGATAAGAATGCGAGCGTTTTTCCTCTAGAGCAGTTTTTAATTGTGTTTCTGTAGGCCTCTCCATTTATGGTAGACCCTCTTGACATATATTCAATAAGCAAGACTCCTTCAACATCCCAGAAAACAGGTGCCATCAGTTTTTTTTCAGAAAATTGTGTCTTGGCCTTTTTTGGTGGTGCAGAGCGCTTATGAACCCACTGCATGGATTCTTGTTTAGTAGGAGGATCCCAATGATGTACCCAAGTCTTACCCCCGGTGATAATTCGAGATAAAAATGTTTGTCCCTCTCTAACTCGCCTAAATTTTCTTGAAAAACTTTTCCGTACAGTTTTTGTTCAGGGGTAAGCAATCTGCGCATCCACCGTGCAGACACCTTCTTCATACCCAAATCGTCATATAAAATTTTGAGGACACTTGCTTCGGATATACAGACTTCCTTGGCAATGACAGAGATCTTTACACGCCGATCTATCAGTACCAATTTTTCAACTTTTCGCACAATGTCTTCAGTTCGAGCTTCTACAGGTTGTCCGGACTTTGAGTCATCATTGATTGACTCTCGGCTCCATCGAAAGAGTTTAGACCAATATTTTACTTGAAAATAAGATGGTGCATCTTCCCCATACACAGCAACCATTCCTTCATTAATTGCTTTTGGACCATTGTCTTCTTTTGTCAGGAACTTTATTACGCTGCGATGTTCAACCTTAGTTTCACTCATTTTATCGAGAAGTAGACCGTCTCAAATCTCTGTAAACAGCACAAACTAAACACAACTCAGCAGATGTGCTTCTAACAGTGACATCAATTTTTCAATAATTTGTTTGAGATCGTCACTCTTTTGTTTCATAGCTAGGTAAATAACATAAAAATACGCCCTCGTATTATTTTCTTACATATATGGTACTAATACCAAAAGACAGAACATTACTGCATTAGTGAACATATGTTATGAACTTTATTTTGAGTGTCAAGTCAGGGACCAAACACTTAATAAACATTAAGGGGATTCTGTCAAAATCAAACCATCCAGTGGCGTACCTGAACTTGCTGATCTACAATGAGGTCAGTTCCACACTTGAAAGAACTACTCATACTAAAGCTTGCAGAATATAGAACATTAGATAAAAATCTTTGATTCTGATTCAATTTAAAGACTATTTTCTGAAGAAAATGGCTTAGTGTCTTGTAATAACATTTATTTGCTTATGGATACATTTTGTATTGAACATAACCCGACGAGAGGATGCTTGATTGCTTGGTCATTGATTTGTTTAAAGTTAGCTTAAAAGCTGCACTTCTGCATAACAGAAATAAATTTCCATTAGTACATGCGCTTCATACTGGCAATATATGGAAAACAAAAAATTTGCGGTGATTTGAAGATTGTCACAATTATTTTTGGTCTGCAGCTTGGATAGGCAAAGTACTGTTGGGTTTTAGAAAAATGCCGCTACATTAGACAAGGATGCCCTAAAGCCGAATCATTTACTCCTAGACAGAAATATGTGATACATGAAGCATTGTGTAATTCTAATTCTCCATTACACGTCGTACTGGAATCAATGAAAATTTTGCTGAAGCAATGAACATTACTTCTGAGTTCACGTATTTAAACCAGAGATTTTCTAAAGTTAGTGATGCAAACATTAAAAAAGGGATTATTGTGGCTCCACTAACAGTCATGATTAGAAGTTTGCGTCCTAGCGAGAATTCTAAAATAGAATAGAAGTATATTACATACATACATGAAGCATTGTGTAATTCTAATTCTCCATTACACGTCGTACTGGAATCAATGAAAATTTTGCTGAAGCAATGAACATTACTTCTGAGTTCACGTATTTAAACCAGAGATTTTCTAAAGTTAGTGATGCAAACATTAAAAAAGGGATTATTGTGGCTCCACTAACAGTCATGATTAGAAGTTTGCGTCCTAGCGAGAATTCTAAAATAGAATAGAAGTATATTATATCTTTCTTAACAAAATCTAGAATAAATTCCCTCAAAGATAATTTTCCTTAAATAGGATTCTTAACGGACTATTTCGTAATCTTCGTTCATTAAAGCAAGCTGTTATCCAACCAGTATTGCGGTGAATACATAAGACGGCAAGAAATACAAACACAGAGAAAATTCAAACAAAGTTTTACAAGTTCAATTGTTTGTAGTAACCTCTGCAATTCTAAAATTGCGTACATGTAGCAGGAACAGGTTTTAACAATAGCGTAAGCAACGTTTATGAGAAGCCAGTAGACAGGTGTATCGCATCTGTTGGCGACCCCGACTATGGCAGTTCCATAAGCTCTAGGGAGTGATTCTCCTAAGAGATTACCGGTGCGGAAATTAAACTATATTAACGCCAACTCATCCGAACAAAGACAGAAAAAGGGAAATGAAATTTTAAGTACACGGAAATGAGAGATATTAAACAAAAATGATGAGACATAGAAGTAAATAACGACACGAGAATGACGTGAAGGAATGAAATACTTATTGTATTACTTGGTTGTAAACGTTGGGGAATAAAATTTTCAACAATTTTAAGTTAGGTAGAGCAATGGGGTTAACTTTTACAAACTGCAATAAATTCTAGAAATCCATTACCTTTACTATAGATTTACATAAAACTAATTTCTGAGATAGAATTAAACTAGTCGCGCTAAAATAGAATCTAAAATTGTCCATCTCACTATTCCTCCGATTTTTTCCGTGTTCTTTTTCGATTCAATTCTAATTTACACAGATTGATTCAATTCGGGTTTGCGAGGCATTGAAATGAAGCCATGGCACGAGACGACTTACGTAATTCGGTATCTTCGTCATTAAGACGGCGAATGTGCCGGTTCGAGAGCAGGTACACCTAGTCGTAGACGAGTCTAATATTCTAGTGCGACAGCCTTGTACGTCCCAAGTGTATCCGTAGCTGGCGAAATCCGTCACGGCGCAATTTACGTTCCACAATCCTAAGGTTGAGTTCTTCGCCGGGTGTGAGAATTCCATACTGAGAAGTGTCTCGACGTTTTCGCGACTGACATCTCCGTCGTTAGTTTTTCTACTAACCTCTTCTGCCGTTTTTAAAACCCACACGCTCGCTATCTTCGATAATATTTCGTACTCCATCTCGGTATCGTCTCTGGAACAATTGGCTATTATTAGAAAAAGGGAGCAATATTGTCTTTTAGAAATGTCAGGAATATCCACTTTTTGGTATTTATGCTATATTTGTACTGATGTCTGTACCTTGTGTAGTCATGCAATATGTAAAAATACTATTTTATTTAAAACAAAGAAATTTATTTAATGGGAAAATGTAATACGGGCGAGTGGCCCTTCACGTTGCGAGTGGTTCCTTCTGTTACTTACTGTTCAAACTATTTCGGTTTGTCACATACATACAGTAGCCATCTTTATATCAAATATATGGAAGTACGTTTATATCTTGTAACCTTGAAAGTTATCAGCAACAAGTGAGTAGTATTTATTCGATATAGTACTACCATCAAAACGTAACATAGGAACTATTCTGCTATATACATATATAGAGAAACAATTTTATTTACTTGCTTTTATTAACACATATGTTACTAATGATCTCGTTATTATCGTTTTCGAACTAACAAAATAATATAAGGGAATGATATGCTGTCTTTGAACGTGATTTTCTTCTAGTAAATACTAAATTTCATAAACAAGATCCAGACATTTATGTTATTTATCAATGCTGAGCATAAAACTTTCAATGGATCGAAGAAATTGATAATTGATTTTAATTAAAATGGTTCTGATTTCGATTCTTCTTGTCCATTGGTTCTAGATGTTTGTTCTTGTTAACAAGAAAGAAACTGTTTCAAGCAATACCGTATGAATTTTTGTCACGTTATCCTACCTGGAACCTACAACTTGAAAAAGCTATAGTTCTTAGAACAATGCTTTTGCAAACATTTTGTAGAGAGTTTCATATCTGTTTTTCGGACAAAAAGGACGATCTAAGGTAATTTTTGTGACATCTTCACATTTCTCGTGAACTCAGGTTTAGAGCATTATATTTTCTACAAAATAAAATTCGCGACGGCATTACTGTATTATGATTTACTACTTGAACCACCACACCATTTTGCACCAGCTTGTTCGTCCTTACCGATAAGTGCATTTAGGCGAAGTTTACGTTCCGATAGTTAATATAGAAGTACATGTTAATGAGTCATGGTATTGAAGCACTATTATGCAACAATACATACATACCAATCATATAAATTTGTCATAAAAGCAAGAGATCAGTTATGGGTACGCTAGATAATCTTATGACTTGGTCCCAATAATATGCTAAGTAAGCGTGTAATTGGTGATGTAGTGTAGAAGTTTGAAGCAGGTGGTGTGGTTATTGAAAAATAAGGATGCAATCTCGACGTAAAGGCTAAGGAACCAATCACATCTATTGATAGATTTTTAAGGCAAGATTTGGGCTTAGATTTATACAAAATCTAATTGACGCAAGTATTTAAAAAATGACCACCAGAGACGCCGTAAACACGATTAGTAGTAGCACCTCGATTTTACTTTCTAATTTTCCCATTCAACCAAACATCTTAGGAAAGTGAGTTAACTACAAAGTGAAAAATAAGCATCAGCCTCTGGTGCGTTGCTAAGTTATGTAATTTGCTAGCTTGCGTGGTTTTGCGAATCGTATTTTTTAAGGATGGAAATGGCAACGCTCATGGTCAGTGGTTTACGCTATAGGAAATTGTTAAACAACATTCGTTTCTATGAAGTTAATGATTTGAACGTCTGTGTCTATGAAATTTTCTAGAATTGCGCAAAGATGTCTTGTTATAGTTAGTTCAAAAATCTATTGCAATATCTTATCGAAAAGAAGAAAGGCCGTAGAATGAAGCATAAAATACAGGCCCTCAAAATGTCTAACCCTTAATAACACTCTAAAACTACAGAAAACTGCTTGCGAAAAATAAAGCTAATGATAGAGAATCTGGTATGGTAACTATTGCCAAATGAACCTTCCACGGAATTTTTACAAACAGTTGATTAAACTTTATGATCAATACCACTGGACAGAGGAAGCACATTAATGCTATTCTAACACCTGAATAAATTACTCTGAAAAGATAATAACAAAGTACGGCTTCTAATGCATTTCACTAACTTAAACCAGTCTATACAAGCTTCATATCTTTACAAGAAGGATATTCTTGTAATTCTTCTTGAATAGATCATTTTCCTCTGTTCAAAATTAGTTCTATTTTTTTTTGTACCAAACTTCTAGACTTCAGTGTATACAAAGGCGAAGATAAATACGGAGAACTAAAAAAGGTGAAACAAATGACACGGACAAGTGTAGCGCATGGAAAATTCGTATTCATCAAGGGTGGCTGTGTGAAGCGGTGTGAACTGGAAATACCTACGTGCTCGCACAACATTCATACATGCACGTTTACATTTATATTGGGGGCTATTCGGCAAGAATGCGGTAATTTATCACTTTGAAATGCCGTTTTATTAAAAAAACAAAAGGACGAATATTTTCGCTGAAAAATGTTGGGTGTAAGTGTTGATTGACGTCGCATGTATTGCGTTGTGTCCTTTGACTTTTGAATTGCGTTTATATAGAATCGGCAGAGATTTGCGAGATACAGGTGGTTAAATTCGTTTTCGACATGTTATTTAAGATATTTGAGAGAGAGAAAGTGCTTTTTACGATTTTTATCAAGCGGTTGTCACAATATAGCAGCTTATTTCAGCAATTCTAAAACAAATCGTTGTTTAAAAAAAGGAGCAATGGATATGCTTAAAGACTTAACAGACGAACAATTCGGTTTAAAAAGGAAATGTTTGTCAGATACTCTAGTTGTTAAAATGGTTTTGGCTTCTATAATTAGGGCGACAGAATAGAGTCTCGTTTTACGAGGGGGTTGCGTTCTCAGAAATACCGTCCAACCTAGAGATGTTTGAGATCAAATTGTGGTTACTTTAATATAATGATCAAGTTTATTACTGTATGTGACAAAATATGAGAATATAGACCGCATACCTAGCTTTCAATAAAGTTACTCCTAACGAGTACGGTCGATACTTCCTCTTAACCAAACTTGAGAAACTTATTTTTTAGAAGTTTCAGGCTGGGACTTAATAATTTTGGAAAAGAAGGCAATGTTTATTGTGTTGAATGTTTACTTTTCTCATTAATAATTTCATAACAAGAACATTAGGCAGCATGGCATTAATGCTTCTTGTTACCGTAGAAACTACGCTTAGTTAGTTAGTTACTGCTTTTGGTCGCTATCCTGATCATTGTTGCAAATAAACAACTAATAAAAAATATTTTTGCAAAATGTTAACCTTTACTACAAATAATTTTAATAGAAATAATTGCGAAAATGCAAATTTTGCCACAGAAATAAGGGAAGGTGACCTGAAAATTTTACATTTTGTTGTCGACTAATTTTTAATATTCTGAAATTTTAAAAGCGAGAATCTGACTTAGAAATGCAGATTTTTTTATTCAACTGGTTTCTAGTATTTGTTGCAAAACTCTGGATCAATGTATGTAGAAACCTAAAACAATCTCGAACAACTTTCAACATTATTCTTCTAGAGATGATCAATGTTGAGCAAATCTAAAACAACACTGAAAAATTAAAATTTCAAGAAAGGGAGTTGGCCTAAATACCTATGTTCTTTTCGACGAATTATTTACATTATTTTACAAAATTGTAAAAATGTTGCTCTGTAAAACTCTGAAACAACAACAACCTAAAACAGCCTGGAAGAATTTTCAAAATTTCAAATTCTGATAATGGGGAGTTAACTTAAAAAATGGTTTTTCTTTTTTACCAAGTTCCAACATTATTTTACAGAACTGTGGAATGCTGTAGACCAATCTTAAGACAACCAAATCCCAAAAGGAGGCTAGCCTATCAAATGGCTTAAAAAGTGTTTCTTCGGTTTTATTCCATTAATTTTTGATATTTTTAAACGCTTTCTTACTAAAATTTCATTGCGGATCCATAACCAATGCGCTCGAAAATAGCATTCGTGTTTTGACCATGTTGTATATGAAAACATTAATAAAGACATATTAACACTCCTAAAATTAAACCAACCAGCATCGCTGTAATGCTCCTTTCGTTTTTATTGCTACAATTAACTTTATACTTTCCTCAGAAAAAAGCTCGATTAAACAGTCTACTATTATATAAAAATAATGCTTGATAATTAATATTTAAATAGAAATAGAAGAATAAAGACAAACGTGGAAGTTTCCTACTACTATAATCGTCATTCATGAAATATATTAAGTGATGTCTAATGCAGATATATATGAAATCAAATTTTAAGAAATATATGAACTAGAGCAGTTGTACTAGGCTCACATAATCAGAAATATGCATTCATTTGTGCCCACTGTATTATTGTCTATTGTGTTTTCGTTTCATTGACTACGCTTTGGACAGAAAAATTTCTATACAATGAAATATATCATAGAAAATTTTCAACCCCACTAAAAACTGTCTACATAACAACAAAGTAGTTTTCAGATAGTTTTCCTGTCAAAGAGTGGTTGTGTAGAACAGGCCATAAATTAAACCGTTCGAAAAGCTAAAGCTCATACTACACTTACGAATTGTGTTCTTACGCCTACAATGGATTTCATTAATCTATCCATCTCTCTCTGGATTGTAGCTTGTACGTTTTGCTGTTATAACCCATAGATGGCGATGGCAGCGGCGTTCAACGGTCTCGAAATGAGATAAGTTGTCAGATTCATATTCAGTAATCGTAAAATCGTAATGAAATCGTTTTGAACTCGTTCCCCAAAAACGGAACGTCAACGAATACCAATAAGGTCGGTCTACAGATATACATGTAGTTGCCAGCGTTCCCTTTAATGTCGTAATTGTGAAATTAATAGAAATTTTAATTGCTTTCCGTTCGCGATCGATCTCCACCTTATGCATTGAAATTACAGAAATTATACGACAGTCAACGAACGAGAAAATACAAATTAATCCGTTTTTAGTTGATTGCCCTCCAGTAAATCACTATCACTTATAACGTAAATAAACTGAGTGTCTCAACTAAGAAGCATTGCCACGATAAGGAACATTTGTTTTAGAAACGTAACGGAGTTTATTATGGTTTAAACAATTCCAGAAAGTTCTAGTATTACAATGAAATTCAAAGCGTACTAAGTACTTCAATTTTATTAAATTTGTGCAAAGATTCTGAATCCTAGGCATCAGTAAGCCATTAGTAAGTACATTTATAAGAGAAAATGTATGTTAGATCAAAGAGATGCTTTGCACTTTAACAATTTATTATATGTAAATTGTAAAAGAGCAGTTGTTGCAGTTCGCAATATTAATACAATTTCATACCTGTAGCTCTTAAATTTGTTGCCTGTCTGTATATTCCCTCTCAAAACTGTTTCTCTTTTTGTTCTTTTGCTCAACAGTATTACTTTTCTAACCGCTATGCATTTTTACTCTGCATACATACAGCCGGTACCAGAACTGATTACCTAGATGAAGACGATTGCCAAAACTAATGACCAGTATATTCTTGATATTGCGGTAAATTACGTCGGGTATGAATTTAAGTTGATTGTTTCGTGTATTTCTTTTTCAATGCTCTTTATTTTTTTCTTTCATAGCAGAAAAGAAACATTGGCCGTGTTCAGTTAGCACATTGGTAAGTCACCGGTAAGTACCGAATAGTGAAGTATCGCAATGAATATCTACGTCCCAATAATATAATACCTACAATTTAGATAGCAGATTTATCTAAGGGTTTAGAGGAGCTTTCAAAACCATTTTATGGTAGTTGGTGATATTAACTTTGATGTCAGTCAAATAGGAGAGTGACTTTTGATGGCCAATAGTGTTCATCTTCGTGTTTGTGATGTTTTATTTAGCTATATCTCTTTGTATTGTTTGTATACGAATTGTTTAATGGTGAACATTTTTGATCGGAAAGAAAATGTTTGGAATCTCCAACTAAATGTTTTTGACACCTAACAGACGACAATGTTACACAATTAAATAAACTAATGCCATAAATGTCAAAGCACACAACAAATCATATTAGACGGTTTCACAGCTATCGAGGTGTGAACTTGGGAACACTTGATACCTTGCACCACGTATATGTGAAGTATGAAATCAGGTACAGAAAATAATAGAGCAGAATAAAACAGAAATTGTCAATTGCCATCAGATGAGTGTATCACATGAGTCAATATTAGGCGACCCTTTATTAATTAGAACCGTACATGTATATTTAAGATATAATAGAATAAACATACTTAATTTTAACTATGAACGCACAGTAATATTCACATTATTGTGACAACAACACAACTTATATAAAGTGCAAAAGTAATCAATCAAGAACAACCGCAAGAATCTTGTCTATGTATGTACAGGTAGAGCTGACACTACCTCAAAACTAATTTATGTAATTGATAATGAAAAGCAGCGACAGAAGCTGCACCAACAAACGATCGATATTTGTGACAATTGGTGTATTCTACAGCTTCGAAGTGAGTTCGTTTTGTCTTTGGAATGGTATTGTCTTGCAAACAACAAGTCGCTTGCATAGCTTTGGATTACATGCTCGGCGACCATTCGGTTTCCTTTAACTACAGTGCGTATCGAACATAGGTATATGAACATAGAAATCGAGGTTATAATGATCTACATCGCAACCAGATAATTGGAATATTCTGATTTGTCTTGAATCAAACATATGCAATACCGATGTCAAGATGAGGACGAGGGTCTAGTGTCATAGGAACGTATTGCAGACACAGATATTAAAGTTTCTATTAGAAAGAGATGTATGAATGGGATTTTATTGTGTATTTTTTCGTATATGTTTATCCATTGTATTGCAAAACAATTAAACAAGTCCCGATAATAAGTAAAATAAATTTAGTGTATCATAGTAGCTTATGCCGCTACTGGAATATGTAGTTAACGCGACATGCTTAACCTCGACATCACCTATAAACTCGCAGGTGTTCCAAAGATGCTGCAACGGTGTTAGTCAGGGAGCGTCGTAGCGCAACAGTGGTGGATTTAGGTCATACAGGTCTCAATACGTTGTGCAAGTGGGATTCGCAGTTATAACTCTTTATTAAAGCTATCGTTGCGAACATAGCATAGTTGTCTGCGGTTGATGTGCTGTAATGAACGCCTGCAGTAACGCCACAAAGGGAAATCTATTGTGTTTGGTAATGAGGTCCTACCTATATTATATCAAATTTCAAAGGTATCAAAATGTTGGCAAAAGCAAATATTGGGGAAAAAAAGGACCAAAGGCAAAACTTAGATTAGAAGTTCTTTATTTATTAACAGTTCCTTTCAGGATTAGGGCTAATTTATAAATGCTAATGCTGTCTAATGAATCTAGTTTACATCCATCCATAAATTCAGTTTTTATGGCAAACATTTAGGTGATTATATATATGTACATGTAACTGTATAAGTCCAGATGTTATTAAAAAGTATGTTACCAAAATGAGAAATTTAGGTTTCCTTATCCAAAAGTTATAAAGAACAAGGCATTTTACAGTCACACAAGAATATCAAATCGGCAGGTCTATTAACTGGAACTGTGTTTACAGTTTGAAGCCGAAACAGCTTTAACAAAATCAGCTGCAACGCAGACTTTTACAACATGATTGAGTTTTTCGATGAAAATTGCAGTTTAGAGGGCATAATGGTATTCTTACAGATAAAAAGATTCTGATCTATAGAGTCTTGCACGCAATCGATTAGCAAAACAGATCTGGAACGTAATAGAGTTCGTTTTACGTAGACATTTTTATCTATGCTAGCGATGGCAATGAGCAAGTTAAGTTCAACTCACTCCTAACCGGCTCAGTATTCAGGTCCGGCTGAATTGGAGCAACTCAGATTGGGCAAAGCAACGCGTCGAGACAAATCTAGTCATCTATCAAGTGGGCAGGGATGGACCGTGCTCCCAACATCCATTTAATGCTAGAAAATATTGACATGCTTGGAAAACAACGTGAATTGACTTGCAACTTGGCTATAAGGATTTTTCAGAATCAATGTTGACTTTTATGCTTCCTACTTCTCCCTAGATTTTCGGCTTTCCGACTTTCGGAATTCCTTTAGCCTCATGTCTTGAAGAAACATTTAACAGAGTTCCAAGTCGTAAATGCTCACTCTTGGATGATAGGTTTATTCAAGAAAACAAACAAAAAACGAGACGCAACTCGATTTATATAAATACGTCGAAATAAAATCAAAATATAACTAAAACCAAATATTGCAAAAAATATTACAAAAATTAGGACAAGCAATATAAGAAAAATTAACCGCACACAAGAAGGAAATACACAGACATAATTTCATAATGTTGGAAGAAGAGAGCTCAGTAATCAAGAGTCATATAAAATACCTCTTGAAGTAATCTAATTTTAGAATTTAATGTAATATAGCAGCATTAAGTTTTTTTTTTGTTGCAGTTCGTAAGTCTTAAAATCGAATCTTTAGATTACGTCTTCGAACGAAATAAGAAGGAAGATGAAGTGATTTAATTTAAACTCGTAATTTTCTTCCTCACTTGAGTAAAATAAATGCATCGTCCAATAGTTCAAAGAGTTGATTACCACTTACTTTAATCGAATTACGGATCTAGCTGGCAGGAAAGCAGATAGATTCCTGTATGCAACGACGGCAACTGTTGCAGATGTGTTCGTGCTGTAATTATATCTTAGATTCAAATGAAGTTTGTAAAAAAACCACTTTGGATATCTGAAAAAGAAATTATGAGAATTAATGGAAGTTTACTGTAGTATAATATTATTAGTGAAATATTATTATTACATTAAAGTTTGTTAGATTAATAACGAAATAAATAAGAAGTTTTATATTTTTTTTAATAAGCATACAAATTCGAATAAATATGTCTTGTTTTTCGGGAATAAAACTGAAATGTAAATGATATTTTCATTACCAGCATATCAGAAGGTACAGTGTTATGATTTGTCGTTATGACTGACCGAAATTATCGTTTTTTTACAAACGAAGTCTTCTGGCATCGATTCTTTCCCTATTTCAGCTGTGGTGTAATTAGGAATGTATAGAGTTTCTGTGCAAAAACAGAATATATCTTGATATTCTTTGCTAGTCAATTTCAACTGAAATAACATTATAATTTGGTAGAGTGCGTTAAGACAATTACTTGGATCGCATAATAATGTGGTAAAGCTTTTCCATTAATAAAAGTTACGCCAATTGCGTATAAGATATCCGGCATTGTTCCAGAAAACTACATCTGGGCATCTCATTATTTTCTCCGCCAGTTTATGCATGTTGACAGCAAATAATACATTAATCCGAGCTTGATAACGTGATAAAAAGTATGTACCTATACATATAAATTTCCTGGAAATTCCTATATTTTAAGTCACTTTATTGCATCACAACTCCTTCGTTAATTCTTTCACACTAAGCTTAAGGTTTTAAAGGCCAATTCCTGAGCAATTTCCTCGATGAAAAACTTGTGTTAGCTTTACTGTAGGCATTATCACCAATTTAAAAGGGGGGATTTAAGTAAAGGATTAAGGCCCGATTTACATAAATCTTTAAATTTACATTCACACTTCACATTGAGTGAATGATTGTTGTAAGTACTGTTACGTGTAAAAGGGCTGTACGCTGAAGAAGGTCCTTAATTGAATGTGTTAAATTAAGAACTTTGCTTCTAATAAATTTTACGGCAGGAGGATGGAGCTGTATGTAGTAATATTATGTAGAATGTTTTAGTTATTTAGTTTAAATTAATTGATTGTCAAGGAGTTAATGTCTCCACTAGATTGTCCTCTCAACTAAGCTGCAGCATAAATGTAATAGAAGAGAATTTTTATTCAGCTATTCGTCGTAAGTGGTTTGAAAGGCTTACAGTAAGAAGATTACAGTATCAATCGGAACTTAAGAAATTATAAAAAGGACAAATGTAACTCTCTTTTATTGTATCAGTCTTTGATGCCAGTTACGAAATATTTTATTTTCAAATGCCCTAACAATAAACTTGCCCCCGACAATCTTTATCTAGTAAATCAAAACTTAAACAATTGGTAACAACTACGAGTATTACAAAAACGTGGAACTGCATAGCATGTTTTTACAAGTTTTGTGACAATTTCTGTGAAGTTATTGTTATTATTAATGATTTTTCTGGCATTACAGTCCCTAATTGTTTCTTTCTCTCTCCGCCTGGGTATACCTTCCTTTTTTTGTTAATAGATATCTTTAATCATATACTCTGTGGGTATACCTTCTCTCTATTTTGTTAATAGATATTTTTATTCATATACTCTATCCAACCAATTGTACTTTACGAGATCGCTTAGCATTAGTTCTTCAACTTGAAAATCCGGATCGACTTACCATTCGCTGTTGGGAGCAAAGTGATTAACAGCGCGGCATTATAAAAGGCGGTATGATGCTGTCACGAAGGCATTAGAACACAATTAGACACACCCAAAAACTACACCGCGAGAGTTACGGTGATAAGCCAGATAAGGGATACAGCTTAAGGAGTCACTGCAACTAAGCATCCACCACACATAAAAAAGCACTTCATGCAGCATAACACATTTTTTTGTAATTTGTCGTACTGATGTCCTTATTGTTTGAGCAATGACATCATTGTAAATTTTTTAATGGTAGCTCATAATTTTTTTGCACTAGTTTAGCATTCTTAACACGTTTTCAAGAAAATTATATATTTAAATGAAATCAGTTTAGATATTTATTACGGGGTTAACAGACCTAATCTAGACCTGATCCATGAAAAAGATTTTTCCTTGAAATGCAACAAATTACTTCAGATAATTTACTATAAGATTGACTTTAAAATTCTTGAATAACTTTTGATTGCTTCCTTTTTTATGTCAGAAGAAGTCTATTGTTTAGAATGTGCAGGTTTTGACAGTTATGAATTTTCTTCCGTCCTTTTTTAGCACGTTGTATATTTCTTTCTTTGTTGGCCTTATCCATTATATTGCTTTTATTCTACCACCTCCTTTCACATCACTTCCATGTCATTCGTTGTCATATTTCGCATTTTCATATAAATTTGTCCTGTCTCATAGTGAAGTTGATTAATTGTTCTACTATAATTTTCTTCTTTCAGTTCATCAGTCTACCTACATATTTTCCTTAAAACCTTTTTGGTATTTCCACTGATAGATTTTTTAGAACTTTTTTAAGAACTACAAAAGGAAATAACTTCTATGATTATGATTAGTTAAGCTTAAGCTTGCTTATAAAGTGCAGTAAGATCAATGAAGTAAAATGTTCAATTCTGTTAGTTGAATGAAAAGGCATTCCTGGCAACAAAATAAATAGAATGTGCATCTAGATCCTGCTATCTGTTATACCTTCGCACATTACACGGTGTTCTACAAGGCTTGATCCGGAGATCGCTCCTGTTTATATTGTATAGCAACGAAATAGACAAAATTTGGGGTGATTGCGTCATTGTAATGTCACAGCTAAAAATTATTCGTGTTATTTTGTTCTCCAATTTTTGTAATTTGTGTAAATTGTCTCCATTTGCTAACAAACAATCCATGGTACAGTATCCAAAATGTTGAGTAATTATAGTCTTTTATATCATAACTTTAACACATGAATTGAATTTATTCTAAAATTAGGAAGCCTATTACACATATTATTTAGCTAGAACTAAAAATTTAGGATTGATGGGAAAAGTTGTAATATATTCCCGATCATTACTATTTTGTCGTTTGCGGTTGCAAAAGTTCAGCTTGATGGTTCTTAAGTTGTTACAAGTAAAATTGCCTCTCATATATCTTGTTCCGAGGAAGACCACAAATGCCGGTAGATAAAAGCTATAAATGCTGATAGAACTATTAGGACTTCTCCTCTGTCTTCGCTCTGAGTGACGTACGAACCTACATACATCACAGTCTCTAAAATAATCTTTCTACGTTCAAACGAAACCTGAATTTTGTAGAATTTCTATTTCTATTAAAACGTTTAGAATAATGGTCGTTTGCAATTATATTAAGTGGATAAAGAATAATTACTTCTACTTGTTCTTCTCTTCAAGGATTTCCAGGAATGAAATCGTTACATTTTCGTGAATATTATATTTTAATAATCAACTGTTACATTTCACAGTCACCCAGCAATATATTACACCATACAAACAAAGCGTATGCTTTATCCGTACATTCAACCTTTGTAGGCGGTTAAAGAATTATGGCCTTATATGTCTCAAGTGAAATATAGTATGCCGCCTGAAAAATTGTCTTGTTTTGTTCCTATTGTTACATGAAATTTTATATTAATGACGCTACATTACTATTGATAACGAAATAAGCTGTAAATTCTCAAAAATATAATAAGATTACTAAAATGTGATAATTAGAAAAATATCTTTTTTATACTGGTATGAAAAAGGATTTTATTTGATGAACTTTCTGGGAGGTTCACAATTTATTATTTTTGTTTGCAATACAATTTTAGTGCGTTGTTATTCTATAACCGGGTTGCCGGCTTGAACATTGGTACTTTTCTTTTGTATTTGATTTTTTGTGGTTTTCCAACTACCTTGGTAAATACAAAACAGTCACATTTTAAGTCGCCGGCTCCAAAAAGCGTAAAGTGTTAGATGATGCTAAGACATGAATTATCATTTTAACAATAAAATAATTTGCAGAGTCACTCTGTTGGGTTCTAAACTTCTAAAACTAGTGAACACAATTAACAAAAGAACATTGTTCTGAGTGCAGAGCCACGGCATTATGGCAGCTTTTCTGACTTGGGAGAGAGAAATTCATTCTTCTTCTTCAATTTGTTTGTTTAGCTACGTATTTGCTAATAGACCAATCCTATAACCAATAAAAACATTAAGCTATGTTAAATTTAATATTTTACATTTCTATAATGTAGACAACGTTATAGGTAGCTTAAATTCTCCAAAGTATTACCGTTTTCCCCAAGATATTCCCGAGCTCTCCTGGTAACACTTCTTTGTCACTTTGAGAATAGTTGATCTGGATTTGTTACTTGTAATTCGTGTAATGTTAGTGTACAACTTCACCACGTTTTGATATCGCTTCTTATAAATATTGTCTTTCACAAAACCTTATAGGTGAAAGTCTAAAGGGATTAGGTGAGGAGATTTGTGCAGCCCAACAAATTGGTGAGTTAGTTCCTACAATGCTTTTTTTAAAGAATACATACATATTTAAAAAAATATAGGGTTTTTTATTTAAAAAATGTGTGTCTGTGCATGTTTCGGAAACATAATATTCAATTATTTTTCTGTTTTCAAAATCTCAATCAGAATAAGAAATATCACACACTGGAAATATAATCTATCTACTTACCAAAATGTACAATAGAAACAGAAGATAATTTCGCATGTCTGAAACCGCTATCATGTAAAATTATTAAGCTAACTTAATAATCACGGATCACCCTATATAATTTTTCCTGTATTATCTTATACCGGTATCATCAGGAAACGAATTAATAACGCGCTATTAAACGGATGCGGGAGTCGTACGACTCCCCTCTTCATCGTAAAAAATGAATCGAATCGAAGCTCGGCTAAGAGTAGGAGGCAATGCATTCACGGATTTACCTATTTTCCGGATCCGGAATGCGAATCACCGACGCTCCAGCTCCGGGTGCTGCTCCGGCAACCGCTCCGCTTGCCTTATCTTGTGGCGCCAGGGTGACGTCCAATGTCGTAAACGAACGGTGGAAGACTGGATGGGAGTTTATGAGTTGAGCTTGCCGTTTTAGGATACGCTGTAGCAGAATTACTTGCTGAAACAGACCGAGCACAACGCAGCATTAAGAACATAAAACCTTGTAAAACTTCGTATCGGTGGGGTAATATGTTCTATTACAAATGAGATGGGATCTTTGATAGTTACATATATGCTACATACATTTCCTTTTCATCCTTCTCATCTCTACATTTGTGTAGATTGAAACGGATTCAATTTAATTTTAATAATTTCGATGCACGGACAATTTAAGAAAGAAAGAAAGTAATGTGAAAACTATAAAACCAAGCAACCATAATAAACGAAATTACGTAGTTGTTGAATCGAAAACCGTACTTTTAGCACACGTATGTAGAACTAACGGCAGTAGTTTAGTTTAGTTTCTTTAGATGTAACCTTTCGAATTATTTCGAATACTTAACGGAGCTTTACCATTTCTGAGCCGCTTAATTTTTCATTATTTCAATTTTCGGAAATTGTTCTGACAGAAACTTTCACTTTTCTAGTTATCTGTGCAATTCTATCACAAGTTTTTTTATACATATTTTGTTCTTTTTTTGTTACTTAAGTTTTTTGCTTTCTCCTAATAAGAATAATAGTAATGAAATTATAGGACATACATTAATTTACAATAATAAATAAGATTATATCTTAATAAGTAAATGTGTTTTAAATACTGGAATTAATGTAGAATACAAAAATTCTAATCCCGAAAGTGCTCATTTACATGATAAATCATATTGTTTTGGTAAAAAAAACAAACTTATATTCATAATATTATACTCTGCATAAAGGCATAAAGTAGAGGTAAACACTTGCAAAACTTTCTTGGCACCATTTCCTCGACGAGGAGTCCCATTGTAGGTTAATGATTTGTATTTGTTTTGGAAAAAAATTAGCAATAATTTCGGATGCTTTTCTAAACATTAAACTATCAACTGCAAAACTGTGTTGAGGCAAAAATTTCGAGTTAAGAGAGACGTTCAATAGATTCTCTGAATCAGCATGAAGACTAACACCTAAATTTCGAGATTGATTTCTAAATAGCTTTTAAAATATGGTTTTCTTCTTTCTCTTGAAAAATGCCCATTAAGGGGATGTTGCGTTTATAGTTTCACCTTTTCTCCAACGTACTACAAAATACTCTTGCCGGTGAATTTAAATTTATTTGGGGAGTTTGCACCCTTCTTGTTTTCTTGTAGTAAACAATTTTGTGGCAAATGCATGACGAAGCGTCACAACAAACCACTGAAAATTCTATTTCGGCTGTGGCCTCAGCATTCGCAGCACTCATCTTGTACTGACTTTTGAAAGGGTAAGACGGTATTAAAGAATAGTATACAGTATGCGCACGTTCGACCTGCTGATAGATGCATTAGCAATGTGTGGGCGACTGTAACTGGGAAGCGCTATGTTATGCTCTGTCTGACACTCTCGGTGTATTATCAATTTCTTCGCATCACCTTGATAGCTGAGTCTAATGTGCATGTACGCAGGCGCAAGTCTGTTGCTATCTCAAATGCATTCTGTCGTGTTTGAGCACTTCGATCTGTTGATAGGATCTTCAATGTGTTAGAGCAGGCATATGATTTTAATATGTTAGATAAAGAGATACAATGAATGCATTCGTCCAAGCAACCAGTACCGATATACGTTTACTGTGTTAACTAAGGGACGTCTCTTCGCTGTTCTTTTTCATCTTACACTAAACGTATCAGCAGCTCGTGCGCGCGCGCCCGGTATATGGTACCGTAGAGAGAATATATATAGAGAATCCATGCAATGTTATTTTTTGGGCACGCCATTGTGGATCTGGAGGAAAGGACGGCTACATCCAAAACTAACAGCAGCACCGTCTCCTGGGCTTAAGCTCATGTATGGTAGATGTCGTGGTGTATTTTCAAATATTCTTTTAGTATTAACCATAATAAAATAGTACCTAATAACTAGTATTAACGCTCATATTTAATAATAAATTTTATTATTTAGATTTAGAAAGAAAATGAATACAAGCTGTCATATAAATTCCACCAAAATATGTATATAGCAAAGGTATGAACCTTGTTAAAAGACGTATATATAAAAACTTATGAATGAATGTGTAAAATCAAGACCGACTCTTTCTGACAAGAAAAAAAAATACATAAAGAACTTACACATCCAATTTGTGTTTGCACAGGTGGTCATAAAATAATATATTTTATAGAAACGCCAGACTTTATATTCAAGTTTATATCTTAAAATATGTATTTGCAATATAGATCCGAAAATGTAAAACAATTTTTTTTTTATTCCTTTAATTAATTGTCCGATCATCAAAACAAATTGTATGCACTGAGTGGTGCTTCGAAAGATTTGATGAATACACCGATTGTGTGCATGATATAAAAACACACCGAAAACTTTAAATATAAAGAAATTGAAAATGAATAAATGCTTAAAAAATACCGTGTCAGCTTAATCTGGAAATGCCTTTTATTTTTAAATTGGATCATACTTTTTTCTGCATACACCTTAAAAATAATTTCAAACTAATACCTATTTACATCTATATTGCACATTTACAAAATAGAAGAATATTAGAAAATAGAATTGTTTTATTTAATGGGGTCATCCTAAATATTAACAATTACGTTTCATAAAACCTGTTATGACAGTAAAATATTTGATTGACGGATATTAAAACCTCTAATTTTTATAAAACAGGAGCAACTTACTGTCCGAATTTAATTTCTAAAATTCTCTAACAGTTGAATTGAAAAATTAATATTAACACGAGAGCAATGGATAATAAAAAAGCAACTAGATTGACGTCAAAAGCATCAATGTTTGATATGTCAATTCTAAATATTATTCCATAAACCGTGAATCTAAACACTCCCTGTGCGATTGGATAATTTCGTCTGGCTGCCACATCCGGAACTCCAGTTATAACTGTTATAAGTAATAAAGATATAAATATATGAAATTCTATAAAGTAACGAATATACATACAACTTTAAACACCATGAATTGCTTCCGTAAATTATTTAATAACTGAAAGTAATATTGCAAAAGAGTAAAGAATCAAACTTGCCCCCAAAAACTAAAAATACAAACGCTATTGTATCGTGGGCTTCCGTGAAGTTCTGTTTAGAGTACTAAAATCGTATGCATATACAGGGTTAGTCAAAAGTATGGAGTAGGCGGTTTATTTCCGTAAATATGAACTTTATAACAAAATGTCTTTAACAAAAGTTTTTTACTAACTATTCTCCATGTCTTAGACTACTCGTGGTTTTTTTATGTCAACGTATTTCCATGGAAGTGCTGATTTTTGTTTCTCTTTTTTTTTTCTTGAAATGACTTGATATTTTTCATATGCTTTAATACTATATAATTTTTTGATCATCTTAATTTACGTTTAGATATGCTTTAATAATAAAATTTTAGAGAAAATACTCATAATACTTTATTTACTCAAATAATATTTAACTCAAATTGAATGTTCAATCTGAAGACCCTGTCCAGCTTGACAATAACCTAATCAATCACAAAAATAGCGCAATGAATTTTGCAGCCAGTTAGGTGGTATTTCTTCAATTTCATGAATGATTGTGGGTACCAGGTCTTGTAAATTTTGTGGTTTCTCTTTGTAAATTTTATTTTTAAATGACCTCCGAGGAAAAAATTTAAGGGACTTAAATGGGGCGACCTAGAAGGCCATTCAATAGATCCTCGACGTCCAATCCAACGACCTGGAAAGACGTTATTCAGAAACATGCGAACATCAACTCCAATGTGGTGGAGCGCTCTCTTGCCGAAACCAAACATTGTCGTTTGGCATTGCTTGTCGATCTTCATTCGGAAATAAATGTGCGATGTCAGGTACAATGTAGGTTTAGGTTATTTCCATCATTATTGCACAAAACTGCATTCTTCTGTTAGGGTCATCTTCGTTTAGCTCATGGAGAAAGTGTATCTTGTAAGGTTTGTATTTGTTCTTTTGTAATATTCGAACTAACGACGATTGACTATCATTATTCAAAGCAAGTTGGGTGGTTGACGTAATTGGATTATCGATAACACTAAGTAATACATCAAAAGCTTGATGCTGATTTGTGGCGGATTTTGGACATCCAGACCTTGGAATATATCTTTCACATTTCCAGTTACTCTAAATTTTCTAACCAATTTAGACACTGTGGATTGTACAATAGAATTTCTCTTCGGATGAACGTTATTAAATAAATGACAAACGTCTTGATGTGAACGTTGTCGATCTCCATAACCAACCATAAGATTTCAATTCTTTCAGTTTCTCTGAGTTTGACCATGTTTACAAATTAAAATGAAACTATTTTGATTAAATTAACTTGTTAACTTATTGAAAGGTACTTCACAATAATATGGAAAACGACATTAAGAAAACAGAGACCACTATAATTTTTTGTAGAATTATCCTCACATGAATAAAAAGAAGTATTAAAAACTGGAGAATCTGATTTGAAATCACATTTTGCCGTTTATTGAAAACTATGATTTTATACAGAAATTTTGTTATTAAAGCATATGAAAAAAGTATCAAGTCATTTCAAGAAAAAAATAAGAGGAATAAAGTTCAGCAAAAACTTGGTTGCCATTAAAAAAAAAATTAATACCTTTCCATGGAAATACGTTGACATGAAAAACCAACGAGTAGTCTAAGATATTGACAATAATTAGTAAAAAAACCTTTTTTGCTAAAGACATTTTGTTGTAAAGTTCATATTTACGGAAATAAACCGCCTACTCCATACTTTTGACTAACCCCGTATAAATAATCAGCATAGATGTGTGGAAGAGTAAAGTAATTATGTCGCAAAATATTACTACAGTTTTAAGGCGTAATATATAGGTATACCTAGAGTAAAAACCAAATCATTTATAAGATAGAAATACTCGTGTCTGAATTATGTTTAAAGTTTTTTTAAAACAGCAATACATTTTTTTATTGACAGTAGGTAATAAATCACTTTGATACCGTATGTAGTTATGAATGGAGTTATTTCATTCACAGTTTTGTTGGGTTAGTTTTCCAATTGCAGTTGGAAATAAATTCGGTTTGGTTTAGTTTCACTCTTAGTGTATAGGTGGTCATTACAGTCTTTTCTGCTTTCTACCACCAGATACCAGCACATTACTGGGTAATACACAAAGATTTACCCGAAATTTTATGTTGCCTGATTTGCCTATTCAATGGGCTCTCTATATATATTCTCTCTACGATGGTACTAACTAATAGGTTAGTCACCTCTGCTAATATTCTATGTTAATTTCATTCAGCCATCCTCCAGTACAATCTCTCACATTGTCTTCTGCAACGACGAGTCGTCCGAGCGAGGTCTTGCTTAACCAACCTTGAGCTATCGAAGACAAAGGGTCAAAATCTTTGTTAACGGCCACCATATCTTCGGGGATGGTTTTTAGACTGTTTCCTTGTTTTATGGGGAATTTAACCAGATCGCCGTCTTGGATTTTGGTAAATATTGTCGCATCAGCCATTCTGTTTGCCAATGACCACAGAATACTAGCGAGCTGTTGGTGAAAGTTATATGAAATTTTACATTGCAGTAATTATGGTTTAAGAAACTAGATAGACGCTGAACATGAAGCAATAACACGTATTAGTTTTGTGTGGCTCATTTGATAGCTACCGATAGGATTCCATTCATTGATGCTAACAGCGAATTAACCAAGAATTGCATGATTGCAGCAACTCTTTGATCCCGAATAAGTCAACAGGTATTTTAGATAGTGCTCAGGCGTTACTTTTTATTTGAGCTCATTTAGCAAACTAAGGTGCCATTTCCGGTAGATTTTAGTAAGAACTTTAGTTGCTCTAAAATAAATATTGTGTGTCGCTTTTTTAGATTTTGATGCAATTACGAACGACATCATAATCTGTCAGAATCCTTTCAATGCCGAAATAAAAACCATTGCTCCGAAACTTGCAAAATGCAAAATATAAAACCCGCATAGTGTTCCCTATGTAGCTAGGCTGTTTTATACCATATAAAGATTATTTCTTCTTGTTTATTAGTATAGCCAGCAAAGACGTTTTGTAATAGTATATTCATTAAGCTGAGGCTCGCTTTCGCCTTTTTACTAGGATTTTATAAAATTAACATTACTTGTGTAATATTTTTGTAAGTCTTAACAACACATTTTCATTTTTTTATTTGTCTTTAAGGATTATATACAAACTTATTTTGTTTTATATACCTAATAATTATTATAAAAACAAATTTCTTCTATTACGTCTGCTATTATAAACAAATGAAGTTCATATTGATCATACTAACACTAACTAAGTATATGCCATTCTGGAGCGTATTTAGAAAGTCTTTTTTTCACTTTTATTTTATATTTAGATGAAGAACATTCCGAAATTAAAGTCAAATAGTAGTCAGCAAGCATCTCGCTATTCCACTTGCCCTGATAGCGTTTTTTAATAGTGGAAATAGCCTGATGAAATCTTTCCCCATGCTGTAATTGATTTTATCAAGAAGACGTGTCATATTATCACATGTTTCCTTCATGTGCACGGCATGACCAACAGGAATGGAGGCATAGTCAATTTGAGTCGAATTACGTGTCGTAGGGTCTTATATATGTATACTCACATATGCACAGATATATTAATTCCTTGATTTGATTGGTTCTAGAGAAAAAGATGGAGTGGTTTATCGACTATTACTTACAAATGAAACTCAAACATGTTAAATCCTGTTCAGACATGCCCGGTAGCATGATAATAACGTGATAGTTTTTTTTAACTTACTCATAAAAAGATACTCCTATCTTTAAACATACAGTACATTTAATACATATATGTATAAAAAAAAAATTCTCCGAAACCTGACGTGATAGCCGATTGTTTTAAATATTTTCAGAATTACAATAAAAAAGTCCATAACGTACACATAGACTGTAAGAAAAAAAATCCTGTTGATCAGTGTAATCAAGAGAGTTGCTAGCGAACAACGTAAATATCTAGTTTATATAATATCAAATAATCCTTCTTTAGATTGTTTTTTTACCATGGTGTTAAAATATAGGCTATTATAAAAGAAATCCCGACAATTGTAATCCGCCGAGATGCCTTCAGGCAAGAAAATGTCAAATGGTGGATCATATATAACGATTAAACTTTTATGAAGAGCTTTTTTGTATGAGATGATTAATGATAGCAGCTTCAACCAAAAAGGTTTGTTACACACTGTCTATTGTTTACGATATGTACTAATAAACTTAAAATTTAAATCATTCCAGTAGTAGTTTTGTTTAGTTTCTTTGTCTGAGCTCTCGAGGAGTCTAGGTCAAATCAATTTTTTAAAATTGCGTGACAGAAAATAACTAAAATATGTTTCATCCAATGTAAAAAATATGTAAATTCTTGTGACGTTAGTCGTAGATGACAGGTAAATGACAAGGGAATATATAAAAAAACAATGGTTCAAGATTTTTTGTTATAAAAATACTTTGTACGTCATTCTTGTAACATATACAAAGATACCAGCAGCGATTACAAAAAATAGTTCGAATATCATTCCAATAAAGAAAACTAAAAGTAAGAAATAAATATTGACTACTGGTTGGGGAATATATTTCTTCCGAAACAGTCGTTGTTATTATGTTATGTGCTCGAATTCTCCCGTTTTCCTTTATCCCGGTTCGTTGTTTCCATTTGCGGACTACGCTAGTCGTAATTTCAGCTTTTCTCGGTTACACCGCAGCATATACGATCGCCGAAAGTTACATCGCTCTTGTCGATAAAAAAATCAAACACGAAACGTGAAACCGTTACGTCGCAATAAAGTATGTCGATCCACACGCTTGAACATTTGTAAGTTGAGGTTTTCCCCATTGTTACTTGCATCTGGCGTGCGGAGATTTATCCCTTTGCGCGTAAATTTTACGCGTAGTCAAGTGAATATTAAGAGGACCGAAAAGGTCCGCGCGCACGGGCCATGGAAATCTCACGAGAATAACCCTGCGTCGATCTGGTCGGTAAGCCCTCGGGTTCTGTTCGTAATGAATTCTAACGATAGTGTTATATAGTTGTCATGGTTACAACGATTTCCCTTCTTTTTTTTTTCTTTATTTTGAAAGGGGAATCCTTTATATGGTGAAAATGAGCTGCAAATGGTCATATATTGTAAAAAGGTTAAGTTGCTCCCATAAACCGGTTTTATTACGAGAAATGTGTTATGAATCTGTTGCAGTTGTAAGTGCTATGAAACCGAGGAAAGTTTATAGATCTCTAAAAGTCATTTACTTTCCATTAATGCTGATATGCTAGGTATGTAATCATTGTACTTGATCGATTTACCCCGTACCGTTAGCTCGAAGGATTCTTGCGCTAACACTTGTGCAGTATTTAAATAGACGGACGGAGTTGTAGAAATCCACATAATCCAAAGACATTTTGAAAAATTAACCACGTTTAGTGCTGTACTGTTATCGTAATTTCGAAAAAAGATTATGGAATTTACATTAATTTTATTTATTTTAACATATTATTTATTCATCTACAATTGATAGTTTCTCTTTTCTTAGGCGTTGTAGGTGAGGCTTAAGAATCGTTTATGGGGTCATGGCTGTGTAGATCAGATTCAACCCCATTGTACTTTGTAAGTTTTTGCGTAAAACTTTCCGTCTTTCGCAGATTCCGACTTGGGAGTCAAAAACTTTTTTACTTGTGCTCTCTATGTTTTCTTGATGTTTCCTCTGTTCGTTTTTTCTACGCGAGCGTCCTACTCGTTGTGCCCCCCGAAGGGGCACAACAATGTGTGACGACTGTATACTACAGGAATTGATAATAAAAATTAGGGCACCGAGTGAAGCAACAGAAAACGGAAAGGACACACGGACAGGCACACACCATTCATACCGCAGCTTCGAAGACTAAAAAAAAAGAGGAAAAATGATTAAATGACGAAACAGAAATGAGAGGGTTACTTAGAACAGAAGCAATCTCTCGTCTAGATGTACGTCTAGAGGAAAAAAACAAAACGTTGACAAACAGGCAACGCAATTATGTTCGGGAACAAAATAAAATGATTGTAAAAAATCCTAAAAATGTGTAAGAACTTATAGTCGAAGGGCGCAGACACACTCGTTGTGCCCCCCGAAGGGGCACAACGAGTGTGTCTGCACATTCAGGATGACGTTTTAAGCAGCTGCTGCGAGTTTGTTTATATTAGCTAGTCCCTAAGGGGACTGAAAAAATTGATATTAAGCAACTGCATCGTGTAAAAACGGTGCAGGAAAGTACACTAGAATATCATTTTCTTAACAGCATAATACCGCTTGTAAGGACCTGGGTCTAAGTTGGTGATTTAACAGTAGAATAACTGTTTTCTTTTTCTGGAGAGATCCAGTAATTCAGCAGGTACGTTAGTTTCAATTTTTTCTAGTAAAAATTATTGCAAGACGGGCACAACTTCCTACTACAGCCACGTAACATACAGTATGTATATGGTAGCTTCATTTGACGTTGGTCAAGGTCACATCTTGTTTTGGACTAACTGAAGTCAAAACTTTATCGTGGCTTCTATACAGTAGATAAATCAGCTTCATCTGTATTATAAAGTCTCTCTTTAGTGATAGATTCTTTTCTGTTCTAGCTTGTGCTGTAATCATTCAGTCTGCCGCAAAGATATTTATGGATTTCTTACACGAAATCCTCCGAATCGTTCTTTCATTTCGATTTTATATTCAAGATTGAATCTGCGCTCTATTTCTGCAAACCCATCACTTTCAAAGATGTTTATTTTGGTCTGATCATTCTAAATGATCTTGCGCTCCCTACTCTTCCTGCTCCGATCATTTTCATTCGTGTGATATGCTGAAATTTTATTTAAAATGGTGTTTATAGCTCTTAATTCTATTTTGATCGACTTAATACAGTCATATAATCGTATTAACTGTTTATCATATTGTTAGTGATTTGATAAAACTAACAAATAACTTGAAATAGAGTACCCACTCTTATAGGTATACACATATATGTAATAACGGTAAGACTATTATTATATCAATTTCAACAAACAGTAATATTGTTAACACCAGAAATATAATACTGTCGACTGATGTATTTCCAATAGTGCATACGGAATAGAGTTAAAATAATCTAGTGCTAACATATATTGTCCTCAATTTTTATTCCATTTCTTAAACGAAACTCCATCTCACCAATTTTATTTTCATGATCAATTTCAATTGGGTAGTAAATCGAGCGTTTCTTTTCAACGGAAGTTCGACCAACACCATTCCTACCCAACCGAGTCCAAACTCCATATTTAATTTAGGAGAGCAGTTTTTCTTATTTCGGCTTTTTTCCTTTTCGTATAGTTGCCGAACGGACGCCATAAATTACTTTCTCTAAATTCTGGCACAAAGTAGGCAATCGAAAATAATACTGTACTATACCGAACCGGAAAAGCATGAAAAGCAGAACATTCGTCAAGTGTACTAGGTACACGTGGCAGCTTTATTTTCACAAGTTAGAAACCGTATATTTGTCATTGGAACGACGATGTTCATATGAGGAGCAGTTTTAAACGTGGTCTAGTTGATTTGAGTTGATTTGTGAAAGAATGAATTGAATGAAATTGTAGTAAGTCAGCTACGTATACATGGTCTATATTTAGAATATTTTGTATATTTATAAGTAATGGATATTTTTGTGTTTCAGTACCAAAAATTGAATGAAAAGCTTTAAACTCTCGCTCTTGAGTTAGATCTCCGAGTTTTGTGACTATTCTCTTCCCGAACTTTCATAACTTGTCAAGTCCCAAATGTTATTTAATAATAAATGTGTCACAATTTTTGTAAAACCTAACCCATAATTACCCACCTCAAACCAGTCCGGACAAATTACCCCACCTGTTGGAAACAATAGCGACAATTCAATTAAAATAATGTCTCTCATTTAGTATTCTTGCATTTTAAGATATTTAAGAGATAATTTCCCAACACTTTTAAACATATCTTGTACATTGTGTGTTCGTCAAATAAACATAACTCTAGGGAATCGAAGGAATTACCGTTTGAAGATCGGAAGCAAACAATGATCGAAAAAAGGAAGAGGATATTAAGCCTGAAAGCAAAGCAAAACTTCTCTCTTACCAATACCACTTTATCCGATTAAATTTTTATTAACCTCTCGTACGGAATTGTAACAGAAAGCAAATGAATTTGTGTTTGCTGCGCGGAATACAGATCGTATAGATGCAAGGTAAAACGAGCTTAATTAATTGATTTATAAACAAACCCGTACGAGAAGAAATCCAAACAATTTCGGTTCGATAATTTAATTTCCTATTTGCTACACTGTAGAAATCAAGAGTAAGTGGTACAATTTCGTAACAAAGTAATGTTTGGATATCTTATTTAGAACTTTCGATCATAAAAGTGGTTTAAGGTTTATTCTAGTGAGTATGTAGCATACCGAAACAATTCTATCTAGAGAGATATGTAAATTTGAAACTTTCCAAATTAAGTTCAGTGTTTGCAAGACTGGCATACAAAAACGTATTCTACACATTTTAATTTAATATCTTTATGCCAGTTGCCGAACTGGCACGATCGCATAGATCAACATTATAAATGCAAATTTTAATACTTCTAATTAGTTCTCGCCAAAGAAGCCGCTACAATTGACGTCTAAGATTCCAAGTAATCGAAAGTTCAAAGTTTTGAGTTCCTACGAATAAATTCAGTTAAGGGAATTGGTGAGGAAATCGTGAAAGGTAGCAGATAGATGTAATGGGCGAGAGACATTATAGGAGTTATTAGAGATGGAGGGAGAACGTTGAAAGGACGAAAACTTCGAAAACTTAATAAATAGCTGCCTAATTAGGTGTAGTGCTGTATTTATTTGACGCACACTTTTATTTCAGTATTAATTATTGTTTGTGGAATGATGTCTGGAAAAAATACTAATACTGGTACTTACTCTATTTTATGAATACTTTAGTTTGGGTTTAACGTTCATACTGGACGTACTTCATTTTTAAATCTTTTAATACAATTTGTAAATTTTAAACAATCTATAGAAAAGAAATTATAGATTAAAACCTGCGCTTTGATAGTATCATGGCAAAGCTATTCAAATTAAATTGTACAATTGTGAATCACAATCTTAAAAACCATAATATCGTTTAGTTGTATTCGTCTACAAATTGCAGTGGAATTAAAGAAGGAAGGATGAGACTTCCTTTAGTTTGTGAGATTAATTTTAATTGCTTACTACGACTTACTCATTTCTGCAGACATCTTTTAGATTATATAGCAGCGATAGTGGTACTTGTATCTTCATCCAGACTCAATTTTGTGGTAACAATCTATTCTTGTTAACGCAGTTTTCATGGTGTGAATTGATTGAATTGGTTTTAGGTTTGCGTGAATATATTTTTATTTGTTTTATTACATCAGAACAATTCTGTTATTGCTTCGATAGATGGCGTGGTAATTTTTCACCACCTATGAAAGGTACGTTTGTAACTAATTTCGTGGCCGATAAGGCAAGCAAGATTAACTGAGGTAGTCAACGTGTAGTCAGTGTGCTGGCAAGGTTCCTGCTCCCCAAAGTAGTTTAGCTCTAATCTACTCTTGGGGTTGCATGCATGCAATGCATCGTCTCATACGGCAGTTCTATTTTGATAACGTCAGTTTTATCTGTGAAAAGAGGTAGTTTCTTTTTGAACTAGGTATGTGAACTCTGGGAATTCTGGAATAGCTATAGTTGAATATAATTATATGGACAGATATTAAAGTTTACTACTTCTTGTGATTGTCATTCATAACTTATGTTTGATCGTGTAAGTCCAAAATAGACAATCAATAATTTCAAATTTTTTGATACAATGCCTCAATTATTAAGACATTTTAAATGCAATGTTGCACATACAGGGTATCTCAACGAGACCGTTCATTAGAAGTTTATGGCGTTCTGGCCAAAATATAAATTTGTAATTATATATAGTCAATTATGTTCTCTTCAATGAAAATATTATTAGATTTCTAGCACTGCCGGTTATACCGTCGCCATCTACTTTATTATTTTTAATGGAACACCCAGTATATTTTTGCATATTTGGATTCCCCTATTTTTAAGCTTTATGAGCATCTTTACTTTTTGCAATTTGATTGAGGCGTTTTGTAGTTATTCGATTTTTTCGAAAAAATTTGCTTTAACAGACATTTATTCAAAAAATCATAGAACACTCGATTTTTCGGATATTAATTTAAAATTCATAATATACTTAAACAACATGTTGGAGTATATTTTAGCGTCAAGGACAGCTGTCTACATTGCGTGGCTACTTTACTATGGCACGTTAACTCTTCGAAATTTTGAAGAACCATAACTTCATTTTTTTCAAATGGAACCCCCCGTATTTTACTACTTAGTCGTCTTCGGAGTCCAATTCTACATCTTGTATGTCCCGCATGTACTCTACCTAAAATTAATAGTTTAGGAGATAATTAGATTTTTTGAAAAATACACACATAACTCATAGATACTTATCCAGTGTGCCATGGAAAATTAACGTTCTCAAAGATTTATTGTCAAAGTCTAACGTCAAAATCACACTTCGTCGTTTGATGCTTGTTAATTAATAATTACGCGTTAAATATTGCATTACATTATTGCAATAAGGAGTTAAAATGGATAACAATAACGAAAACAATATTTACACCTTAATATTGGAAAACAGGTGAGTAAGGCGATTAAGAATTGGCCTGTAAGATCTCCAGATATGACAGCTGTGGACTTTTTCCTTTGAGGATCATGTGTGCGAGCAGCATTCGACAAACTCCCTTCTCGAGATCTACAAAGAGCAAGGCTTGAGGGTGTTTCTTCACGTTCAATACTATGCTTGAATGCGAACGGCCATCATTTTGAACAATTAGTATAATTTCTTTCTAGCTTTTCACTTTCACACTCATTTCTTAAACAATAAATTAAGAATTTCTTGATTTGTCTAAACATTGTTTTCGTTATTGTTATCCATTTTCACTCTTTATAGCAATACTGTAAAGGCATTTAACGGATAATTATTAACTGACAAGCATCAAACGACGAAGAGTGATTTTGAGGTTAGACTTTGACAATAAATCTTTGGAAACGTTTATTTTCCATAGCACACTGGATAAGTATCGATGACTTATGTGTGTAATTTTTCAAAAAATCTAATTATCTCCTAAACTATCAATTTTAGGTATAGGGCATGTGGGACATAAAAGATGTAGAATTGGACCCCAAAGACCATTAAGTAATAAAATATGGGGGTGCCATTTGAAAAAATGAAGTTATGGTTCTTCAAAATTTGGAAGAGTTAACGTGCCTCGGCGCAAAAACATACTCCAACATATTGTTTAAGTATATTATGATTTTTAAATTGATATCCGAAAAATCGAGTGTTCTATGATGTTTTGAATATAATGCAAATTTTTTCAGAACAAATCGAATAACTACAAAACGTCCCAATCAAATTGCAAAAAGTAAAGATATTCATAAACCTTAAAAACAGGGGAATCCAAATATGCAAAAATATACAGGATGTTCCATTAAAAATAATAAAGTAGATGGCAACTTCCGGTATAGCCGAAAGCTCTAGAAATCTAATAATATTTTCATTGAAGAGAACATAAATGACCATATATAATTACAAATTTTCAAATTTATATTTTGACCAGAACGCCATAAACTTCTAATGAACGGTCTCGCTGAGACAGCCTGTATGTGCTGTATAATAGCGTGCCTCCATAATTACACATTTCTATCGCAAAGGCATAAAAACAACTTATGAGAATATTTTCTAGTTCAGCGATCAATATAACGCATTAATCTACTATTCTTAGCATTTCTAGTCTTTACACGGTTATATGTAGGTGCAAAGCACTGTGTTTCTATTTAATTGTTATTAAAAATAATTGTTATTTCGCTGAAATAATGTGCGCTAGACTTTATACCACATGCACATTAAACCACTAACCCCAGCAAATGCAAACATTATAAAATATTATTTATGAAATTGGGAAACAGAAATATGTATTGTAAATAAATAAAAAAATAAAAATAAATTGTGTTTTAAAAATAAATGGTAATAAAGTTATCTCGTGTTTTCATGCGCTAGTTTTTCAGCGATATTATTTTTAAAATAAAAATTAAGATATACAAAATGAAAATGAAAATATATTGAACAACTAATGAAAGAACATGTAAATCTACAGTTGACTTACAGTGTTAAGTTTATACCGATACATATGATTTTAGATATTCTCTGTCTGATACACCGTAGATCGAATCCATTATCTATTCAAATAAGGCCGCTGGATGCTAGTTGCGACAGTTTACTTTATTTCAGTCCCTTTCGGATGTAAGTATGCATATACTACGAGTATACCGACTACATGTACATATATTGCTTACCGATTCTCTCACAAGCGCATGTTGGTACGTCAGAATTCTATCGACGATTTGCATAATCGAAATTGAGATTTCCCTTGCATCGATAGTTTTAATTGTACCAATAAAGTTGATAACATCGGAGACCAGCGACAGTATCTTCGCACCCTCTCCAGGCAGAACATGGAGATGTTTCTCAAAATATTTCAAGTATATCGCAAGAGTTTTGGTAGGGCTCCCATCAGAATATCCCAGTTTCATTCTCTGAAACTAAAAATATTGATTAGGAAAGTATTAAATACAGTCTATTTGATCTACAACTGGTTTATGGATTGAAGTTTAATATTTTTTATTTACTATAATTATAAACTAGTTACCAGAAACTTTAATATTTTAGAAGCAGCAATAAGAAATCATTTAAATTGAGTGATATACCAAAAGTAGACACCGAATGTATAGATACAAAATAAATACACAATTAGTTTTGAGGCTGTAGATATTGTATATCATAGGTACTCTGTGGAGTGTGACTTTTAGCACCGTCCTCTTGGAAATAATCAAGTTGTAATTCATTATCGTGAAGCTGTTCAATAAACGTATTTAAAATCAAATTTTTTATAAATATTCTTATTATATTTTGAAGGAATTGAATCTTATGCTACCAACAGTCATAAAACTAATGCTGAGCAAATTGGAGTAGGTATTGAAAAATACTCTGATTTTCGTGTTCATTTTATTTAAAGAAATACTTCTGGGTGCGTTGAGTAACGAACAAAACCAGTATATATCATTTAAAAGCATTAATTCAATTGTACATAGATGGGTGCCTAGCGTCGAACAAAATGAAATCTCACGTTGCAAGATGTTCACATTGGCTTCGGTACCGCGCAATGTAATATATTCCTTAAATTGCTTGTGTTTCATGATAAAATCCGACGTTACCCACATGTGATTCCATGATGTTATATTCCGTTTCCAATAAAATATTTCAGTATTTTAAACGTAAAGTTGGAATATTCTTTCATGAAACAATATTGTCATGTAAAAAAATATACAGGTAAGCGAAAAAGTGTGACAAGAAGGTTTCTTCTTCGAATGAACTTATAATTCTGAAATTATGGAATGATAAATGGGATTGTTCTGCATTGTTTAGAGAACATATCAACTTCATGTAACGTGAATGTTTAGAAAAAAATATGTCTTCCTCTTTTCAAAAATACTAATAACGTGCCATATTATAAAGGAAATATTCCATAAAATTGATTGGTTCTCCCCTGATAGATGGTTAATTTAAAACAATAGGCAATACTCAACAGTTAAAAAAATATAAAAAACGTAGCATCGTTTGTATATAAAGTATCAGAATAATTGATTTAGTCTTGATTGTATTTGACACTTACAGTGTTTAAAGTACATATATTAAGGACAATGACCCGTTTATAGAGACAGAGCAAAAACTACAGAAGATGAGAGGTTTAAGAAGTCGTACTAGATATCTAAGAAAGTCCTAAAACTTCTACATATGAATTGTCAAAAAATCATGGTATTAGTCGGAAATGTGTACAAAACAATTTACAGAAGAATAAATTCAGCTTTGTTAAAATTTAAAACCATCAAGGATTAGCTGAAAATATCAATCGAAGATTAGATCTTTGCGAAGACACATTCGAGAAGATTGATGAATAAGGCAACCTTTTAGGCTTATTGTATTCGGATTCTGCTTGAACCGTACCGTTAATGAGTATGGTTGCCGGTGTCGATTAGCTACCAATCCGCACGGGATGAACAAGCCTCCTACACAAAGTCCTCAAAATGTTAACGTCTGGACTGGTTTGATGAGCAATCATTTCATAAGTCCTCTCTTATTGAAGGCACTCTTACTTGTGCTAAATATTTGATCTTGTCCAGCATCATATTATACCTAAAATTTATTTCCAAATATCAGCCTACATTTCCAACTGGTTGCACCTGTGCACTATCACAGAGACGTTAGACAATATTCGGATACCATTTTCCTCCAGAGATGGACTAGTGGAAGCGGTATGATTGAGTGGTTGGCAAGATCACCCCGCTTGACTTTTACTGCTTGCAACCATTTTTTATGTTATCAGAGCAATTAACTTAAATGATTAAAGAGATTGCATACATATTGGACAGATGGTTCATTCATCACTATACAAAAGCACCTTGTTACTAGATTTTTTCGCCGTAATAAGCCCTTTATTTATATTGGTAATAGAGTTGTATTTCTCAGTAAGTTTTCATTTTCTGCTATTAAGATTAATACAATAACAATTATTGAACCTTCGCAATAAATACATACATACAGAAATAAAATATACATTTTAAAGCTAACATTCATACTAATTTAAACAAACATTTTATAAATTTAAGCACGTGTATTTCCTTAAGTTTTATAATATTAAGTATCCAACGTATTTTATTGTGATTATTGTAAAAAATGTTTGTTTTCAGTTAAGGTTGCAAATCTACTAAATCCTAAATTTATGGCATCATGTAATAAACGTCACAAAACATGTTGGGATAATTACTGGTGATATGTATAACAGCTGCTGTTAATATGCTTGACATCAATCGGATTAATTCTTTTTTGAGCATATTTACAGACTCCAATATGTATGACGTAATGTATATACATACATATTTGTGCAAATTATTTGACAGGATGTGTCGATACAAATAATATATCTTTTACGATATATAGATATCAACATGGGTATAAGTGTCGTAGTCAAAATGGTGAAATGTAACAATAAAATATATTTTTAACCTGTGCTACTTTTTCCTTCACTGTATCTATACGCTATTGTTTCTTGTAGCAGTTCATTAACTCTCAAAAAGTTTTAGCGAGACTATAATCTTAGAACAGCCGATGTGGTCGAAAAGACATTAATTATTGAAGAAAATCCTGGCCCAATGTTTCTTCCAAAGATGTCAGAAAGTACTTAATAAATTATTTCACTCTCCAACGGTAAACTATTTAATTTTTAATTATATTTTGTTATAGATATAATAGCAAATTACAAAACCCGAACATATATGAATATATGGATTTTTATATCCTGATAACTTTAACCTGAAATAATCTAAATAATTCTTATACATTCATGTTACTTACTCAACGATATTCTATTCAATGCGATGAACTAATGCCAACAGAATTCTACGATGAATACAGTAATTTGTAATTTGCATGGAAAGTCCTGTAAACCAAACTAATGACATCTAATTAAAGGCAACTAGTGCATCGCATTCCTATAAAACAATCCTTGAATACCGTGTACAATATTCTCTAAATTCGAATAAATTACATACATAATTTCCATGTTTCTGTGAATATTGTGTACAGTCAAGATACACGTGTATATAATATGTACATACATACATGTGTAAAGAATGTAGTAATTGTGAAGAAACCGGAAATAAACTTATACGTGTCCTTATGTATTAACACTGTAGCCGCATGTCCGCTTTGTACAACTGACAAACGCCACTATTGCGAATACTAAGAAGTTGAATTGAAAAATTCTAGAATCTTCTTAACTAAAAACTACAAGCCAGAGGAATGAAGATTTTTGATAGAAAATTCAACATCGAGTTTAAAGGCAGTACTATCGCATATTGGAAATTTACTATTTATTCATATAGCATAAAGTACGATGAGCACTAACGGCAGATCTGTGGCGATTTAAAGCTTGTCGCACTTTTACTTGGGCTGCAGCTAGGCTATACCAAGCTTTGCGGTTTTTTTTTGTGAATGAGAGAGTCTGGCAAATGCACTTCACTACAAAAGACAAGACTGGTTTGTTCGACTATCATTCCAGCCAGCTCAAAAGAATGTACAAGATATTCCATTGGTAGACTTCGAAAATATTTTGTTCCCGCCATTGCACATCAAATTGGGCCTAATGAAAAAAAATTATTAAGGCACTGAATATATGTATATAGATGAGTCGAGGCTAAGTGAAGCAAAAACTAAGAAGGTATTTTTATTGGGTCACAGATTCGAAATATTCAGAAAGACAAACATTTTGACAGCACTTTAGAAGATATTGAAGATATGTTTGGAATAACTTTTCCTCGTGGTCACCCATTTCTTTAAAAACAAAAAACCGTACGATTACGTTACTCTTATTGAAAATATGCTGTCATCGTATCAAAGAAGTTACGATATGCCTCTAAAGATCCATTTTCTACACTCACACCTGAACTTTTTCCCTGGTAACTGCTATGCCTGGGAACTATGTAATGTGTGAGCTCTTAGAGATGATCCAAAATCATTTCACAAAAGACTAGCAAAAATACGGCTGATTAGTGGCTTTAAAAGTCAAAAAGAATCAATATATTCTTTTTGAAAAAACAGATTACAGAATACTGTAATCTTTTTTTTGTTAAAAATAAAATAAAAAACTTGTTCTCAAAAGCTGGAACCAAGTTTTTAATTTCATTGTCATTTTTGTATTTAGCGCCACAAAATTAAAAAAAAGCACTTTTCAAACAAGGTACAAGAAATAAACTAAAATTTGTTGTCCAGTGTTATTGCTTGAATATATTTAACTCTTATTTAATACTTAACAGAGTTTACGATGATTTATTGAATTATCGCGAAAACGTTTGTACAAAGGTAGAAAGAGTGATAGTAGGGTTTACTGGTGATCATTTCTGGTTTAGTAACTAAAGCAATTTTCTATTATCAGTAACATTTATTGCATTCTGTATTATATATAGAACATTCATAATCTATTTTAAATTAATGACGATATTTCTGAATATGTATGCATAGATTTGGAATAAAATTAACAATGTTGCTAAGTTTGAAACCTTTAGTGTGTGTTGGATATAAATGTATAATTAGTGTACTTTACATTTATGTTCTAGCTCTTCTTGTTTTCAATATTCTCTACTGCATTCGTTTTTCTACGTCCAGAATTTGTTTGGCTGAAAGCAGTTTAATTATAAAGTACATCGTAATGAAAGTCTTTAACTCATTTAATTGACAGCAATATGACGTCTCGAGTACATTTAATATATTGCAGTTTGAACAACGAAGCTCGATTCTCATGCTATTTAGCTCGGAATTTTGACGCTGCTTGTTTGTATTATAGAAGGGCTGCTCAGGCCACAGCCCACTTTCGTCACTACAACCTGTTGAGATTACTCAATCCCATTAGTGCCCTTCCAATCTAATATTCTTAGGGAATCCTAGTACTGACTTTGGCCACAGCTTTGATTTCCTCTACTGTTAGAATCGCCTGTCTATGCAAGCTATTACTTTTTAATCACAAAATATATGCTAGAGTTCTAAGTTCGGGAAATTGATATATGTCTTGGTACGTGTTTTTTGAGATCTTATCGTACTATGCAAGGCTAGTTAGAAGAAGAAGTGATTTCTCGATTCTGTTTAGCAAGAAATTTTGTTGCTGGGGTAGTAGTCTACGTGTTTTTCTCCAGAGGGATGCATAAGAAAGGTTCAACAAAATACGCATTGGTTCTCGGTTTTTCAAAGTTATCTACCTTTATATTTCCTTTAGCATTGAAGTGTTTTGGAATGTGCTACTTTCTCTCTTGCAATTTTTTAGGGGTCCTTATAGTGTCTTTAAGTTTTTATTAGTTTTATTACTTTACTACTTTACTTACTTTTAGAATCCTAAGCTTCATAAGATGCATGAGATATACTGAATTTGTTAGGAGAAATTGGCTTTGCTCAATATAGTTTCTTTTATTCCACGTTAACTACATGAGTGAGTGCAAAATTAATTCCTTCGTTATGAACTTCCCATCGGTACAAATATACCAATACATCTCAAGAAAATAGACTTTGAAGGAACGGAACAAAAATGTCGAGAAATATATCAAAGGGCTATAACATTTATAGCATCGACAGGACTTAATACTAAAATTCTTAAACCATAAACAAACAAAATTTCGCAAAGATATTGAAGTGAAACCGAAACAAACTTACATATTTTTAATTTATATTGTCCAAACTAGTAGATATGGTCAATTATCTAAAATAGCGATAAAAAACGACTGATTACAACGACGCAGAGCGACAGAAAAATAGAGTACCTAATTAATTAAGAAACCGTAAACTTATATTAAACAGTATTGTAGTGTTTTAAGACTGATTAATGGCTGCGAAAAGTAATTCAATATTTTCTAAATCCTTTTACCTCTCTAAAATAGAAAGCTCTGTTTAAATTTACCGAACTATAATTATAACAAACTATACAATTAGGATTAAATACGACCTCGTCTGTATATTCCGATTTCGCAATTTATAATTAGTTAAATCATTACCGTTACGTAGCGCTAATAATTTACCCAGTTATAGCGTGCCAGAAAACGATATAAATTTTCCAATCTTGCTGGTCGACCGAAATCCAGTACTAAATAGTATTTGCAACCAGAGTGAAATAATTGAAATGACGATTCGTCATCCAAACGAATGAAATTGACGAGTCATGTTTGTAATAATTCAGTAGTACAACAAATTAAACATTCAATACAGAACTAATGAAAATTACATCCATTTGCTAATTCAAAGTTAACATATATCGCAAATAATTGTTTTGTTTTGCAGATTATTTCATATGACCGAATGCGAATTTATGAATCAATTCAAAATCTGTTGAAAGTATATTTTTAGTATGTTTTTATCTATAATTAAATTATCTTCCCTAATAACTAGTAATGCTTGTCATTTTTCTGATTGAATAAATAAAATTTGGTGTCCCAATTTGAGTATGATTTCCTTTCTGGCACAGTATTATTATCAGTTTAAAATGTGATGTTCATATTTTATATAACGCTAAGAGGCAGTAAGACCGAACAGTAACGAAAACACTAGCCAGAACGACAACATTTAAGGGCTTGGAAACAGAAATGGGAAACCTTGGATAGGGCGCATTGGTGAATGGCTTGCATACCGACATTGACGGACAGACTATAACCTAACACAAGTCCTGACTAGGTATGGATCTTTCCGTGCGTTTGCAAAGCAGAGATTTCCAGAGACTTCCACACTCCACGACGCGAATAGAACCCAAGCTCCTGGTGGGAGTAATGCATTTCCCCTGATAAAAATGCGTTCATAACATTTTTAAAATTACAGAAGTAAAATAATAACGTTACAAAATGTCTAAATAAAGCATACAGAAATCGCTGTTCTGGAGAGAAATACCTTTTGGCAATTATAGGGACAGTTAAATACTTTGGACCTTATTTATTTGATAAGTACTCACAGCTAATGTTAAAGATGTTTTCGTTGTAACTTAGTACTTCCTTTGAGATATGTTACAATTTGGTAAATTTATTTAATAATAAGCAGATAACGCTAGTAATTAACTATATTAAATAATGTTTTATTATACTTATATATTTATTATTTCTAGGTATAATTTTGGTGAATATAGGGAAACATATTTATTTTATTCGTATATTTTAAGTTTCTATTCTTCAGAGTTGAAAGTTAGGAATATCTAAACGACCTAGGTATTTATGCGTTTTTTTCTGACTTTTAATTGTTACTGGAAAATGTTTTTCTGGATGATAGAAAAATGACCACAAATAAACGGATCCCTTTCACATTTTAAACTGAGTGTGTGTAACAGTACGTAGTTTAACAGAAAATTTATCATAAAATAAATTGAAAGGAGAATTTCATGTGAATGGCTAGCTGCATCTCTTTCAATAGCCAACATGGTTTTCTGCGAAGTCGACTATACAATATAACTCACACTCATAACATAATAATGATGATAATAATAATAATAATATCTTTATTTAGCCACGTAATATATCAACTTATAATATAATATAATAATATAATAATATAACATAATAATGATGATAATAATAATAATAATATCTTTATTTAGCCAGCGTAATATATGCAACTTATAATATAATATAATAGAATACAAAAAAATATGAGTTAAGCACCCTTACTTCAGCAAATTGACATACCTGAGCATTTTAGGTACGGAGGTTAATTAAATCATTATATATTATTCACCTTGCAATTTAGGTATAGGAACGCCTAATACGGATTAAAAGAGAATCTTTTCTAGAATCAAAATATCTAATAAAATATATACCTTTCCATTAAAAAAATCTACTTTTCGCAGATTGAACTTATTTATAAGCAACTAAGTTGTTAAACACCCTGTGTAATGATACAGAGAAGAACTTCGAATGTTGTGTAACTACACAATATCAGCTGTGTGTATGCAAAATTTCGTTCGTCTCTTTTACTCCTACGTGACGTAATATCACTATAAAGTAAGATCGGTATCTGTCACTTTTTTTCTTTAATTGCGAATAACTCAGAAGGAATGGAATTTAGGTATAGGGTGTGATTATGTCTGGCCGGCCCCAGTGCCGCTACTGTATGCGGAAATGGTACAGCCAGTGACGCCAGCTGTCCGCTGACCCCCACCCTTCCTCTTCCCTTTCCTTTCTATTCCGAGGTACAGATCGGCAAGCGTTGCGGCGACTCCGGGAGTGTCTACGAACCGACTGGTCTTCTCATCCTGCTGGGGAGTAGGCTGATGTGAGCTTGCTCTGCCGACGAGGATCCGCGACGCATTGTGAGGAACCAGCCACTTCGGGTCCTGATCAGGTAGTGTATGGTGGATGTAAGTTGTCGGAATCTGCATTGCCCCGGGCGAGCTCCAGTCCCTCCGGGGTTTCCGGGATTGGTGAAGCGTAGGTCAGGCCTCAGAGAACTGGGGTAGGATACCGAGGATCTGAGGGTACACGCGTTTTTTACTATTTCGGCCCGCCCCTCCATACACGAAGCGCTGGCGAACTACTCAACATGGCAACTTTATCAACCAACAAGAGAACGCCGAAAAACAGTACAGAAGAGCGCCCCACCGGTGCCTTCAAGACACCTACGGCGCAGCACGTTAGGTCGCCGATTACGATAGATCTGACGACATTTAACATCGTGCAACCAGGAGGTAGCAGTGACGACACCACATCAGCGCCAGATATGTCGTCCACAAAAGAAGTCATCTGCAAACTGCGATGCCGCGAAGAGGAGCAACTGCAGAAGTGCATAGGTGTCATCAAGACAATGAAGGCAGCTATCGGCAGGCAGAAGAACGTCTCGATGGATGTAAAGAACGACTTGAAGGAGCTAGAAGAAGCAGTGAAGATGATCTCTGACTGCAGGAAGAGATGGAAGAAGGCCGAGCTGCAAGCAGGAGAGCACGCGCAAAAGACTTTAGCGCGTGCAACTAAGACGCAGGCTACTTCTGCTACGGGCAACAAGAACGTAGAGAAGAAGGAAATGCATCCTTCCGAGAACGTGTGGATGAAGGACAGAGCAGGCAGGAGAAAGCAAGCTCAAGAAGAGAAGAAGGCAGCTACAAAAGCTTCTGAAAGCAACCAGCAGCAGAAGATAGCCGGTGGTCAGAGAAAGGACGACGGTACCGACAAGAAGAAGCCGAAGAAGAATAAGCAAAGGAATCGAAACGCCAAGCCTCGATTGGATGCGCTTCTCGTAAAACCTGCACAAGGGATGTCGTATGCCGACGCACTACGAGAGCTGCGCAGCAACGCGAAACCAGAAGAGACAGACACCGAGATTAAAGCGGTGCGGAAAACACGTGCGGGAGATATGCTGCTGGAGCTAGAACCCAGCACCAAGGACACTGCAGGTTTCAGCAGCGCGTTGAAGAAGATCCTAGGCGAGAAGGCTAACATCAGCATCTTAGAGCCCAAAGAGACGCTAGAATTTAGAGATCTAGACTGCTTAACGACAACGGAGGAAGTCCGCGCAGCAGTCAAAGCAAAGTTGGGAATCAGTGACGGCGACATGAAGATCCGCCTCACCAACGCGAACAGCAGAGGGCTGAGAATGGCTATAGTCCAACTGAGTCAGCGTCAAGCCTTTAAGCTGCTGGAAACTCCAAGAATAAAGATCGGCTGGATAAGCAGCAGAATAAAACGCAGGGTAGAAGTCGTCGGTGCTTCCGCTGCTTCGGCTACGGACATCGGCAGGCTGCTTGTCCCGGGCCAGACAGGAGAACACAAGGCCTATGTATCAACTGCGGAGAAAAAGGCCATCAACGAAAGGATTGCAAGAACAAAGCAAAATGCTTCCTCTGCACGGGAGTCACCGCAACACGCAGCCATGTCCCTGGTTCCGCCGCATGTCCCTCCTTAAAAAAGGCAGGCAAGGTAAATCAGGCAAAGAAGAGTCAATGATCAGAATACTACAAAGCAACATGCACCGAAGCAGAACAGCAGACGATCTCCTCATCCAACTACAACTAGACACCGGAGTAGATCTCCTTCTTATCAGTGAACAATACCGGGATAAGGAATGCACCGGGTGGTACAGGGACACACTCGGCACTGCAGCTATATGGATCCCGGACACGAATACAGTCATCGTCGACAACCACGGAGCCCGAAACGGATACGTGTGGGTAAAGAGCGGCACCATCACCTACGTGAGCTGCTATCTCACACCCAACGAGCCGATAGCGGACTTTCAGGGCAAGCTCGACAATCTGGAAGACGACCTTCGAGAAATGGCAGGGTCCATTATTTTAGGAGGAGACGTGAACGCCAAAGCCGTAGAATGGGGTATGGAATACACCGATTCACGAGGGAGACGTTTACTGGACATGGCGGCTAGACTCGGACTCGCGTGGTAAATGTCGGAGACACTACCACGTTCAGACGACCAGGCTACGGAGAGACGATACCGCACATCACATTGGCCTCGGAGGACATTGTGCGGGACATCGTGGACTGGCGAGTCATGGAGGACTACGCCGGACGTGACCACCAGCTACAACGTGACGAGGCAGCAGCCGATCAGGAGAAATCCTGCTCAGCCCAGTCCTCGATGGAACGTAGCGAAGCTGGATGAAGACGCCCTGGCTCATGCAATCGCTCGGAGAAAGGATGCCGTCATGGAATGTTCCGGTTCGGTGGAGACAATTGCGGACGCGACCAGGGCCCTCATACGTCGCGCCGCGACGCCTCTATGCCGCGGAGAAGGAAACACAACAGAAGATCTGCGTATTGGTGGAACGACGAGATCGCGACCATCCGGAAAAGATGCTTACAGCTCAGACGGAGAATAACCAGAGTGAGACGACGAGATCCGAACGCGGCAGAACTAGAGTCCGAGGACTTTAGGAACGCCAAGAGAGATCTGAAGAACGCCATCTACAGGAGCAAGAAACGTAAGTGGGAGGAGCTGCGGCAGGACGTTGACAACGACCCATGGGGCCTTGGGTACAAGATAGTCATGCAGAAGCTTACGACGAAGACGGCGAATCCAGTTCTCGAACGAGATCGGATGCGGAACATCGTTGATACGTTGTTCCCTACCCATCCGGAGAGAACTGCGGAAATGGAGGACGAGCTATTGAACGACATCCCGCTTTTTAGCGGAGATGAAGAGCGGCGAACTCCCCACAAAACCGGAAGGCACCTGGACCCGACGGAATTCCGACTGAAGCTCTCAAGATTGTGGCGCGCGTCTGCCCAGATCTGCTTCTGAACATGTACAACCGCTGTTTAACAGAAGGAGCGTTCTGCAAGAGATGGAAGATACAGCGACTAGTGCTGATATGCCGCTGACCGCTATGTATGCTCGACAAGGCTGGAAAGCTACTAGAAAGACTGCTCAAAACGCGACTGGAGAGCAGCATAGACGACGCGGGAGGCCTGTCCGAGAGACAGCATGGCTTCAGGAAGGGACACTCCACCGTCGGCGCCGTAGCGTAGGTAGTGGAAACCTTCGAAGCCGCTCAACGGGGAAATCATTACTCGAGACCCCTGGTGATGCTCGTCACATTGGACGTAAGAAACGCATTCAACTCGGCGAGATGGGACGTCATGTTGGACGCCCTGCAGAACACGTTCGACACGCCATCCTATTTACTTAGGATGATACGCAGCTAACTTAGCGACAGGAAGCTGGTCTACGACACCGCAGGCGGGCCGTGCACGAAGAAGATAACAGCGGGAACGGCGCAGGGCTCCATACTTGGCCTCGACTTATGGAATGTGTCCTACGACGGGATCCTCCGAATGGAGCTGCCGCAAGATGCGTATTTGATAGGATACCCAGACGACGTAGCGACAGTCATCCTAGCGCGTGACGAGGCGGATGCCCAGAGAAGGCTCAACCAGGTAATGAGAAGAGTCACCACATGGATGGACGAACACAGCCTGACCCTGGCAACGGAGAAGACCGAGGCCGTTCTACTGACCAGGAGAAGAATCCCTAGGGAGATCGAGATGACGGTGGATACGGAAGTCATAACCACTACAACTTCCGTGAAGTACCTCGTACTGCGGCTCGACAGCAAGATGACCTTCTGGCAACAGATTCAGTCGTCGAGCGATAAGGCCGCTAAGGTAACGACGATGCTGAGCCGACTAATGGCCAACGTAGGAGGACCGACGGCGAGTAAACGTCGGCTTCTACTGACCGTCACCCATTCCATTGTTGTATGGAAGCGAGATCTGGGCTGACGCCTTACGGCAGGACAAGTACAGAAAGCGGATGGCTTCAGTACAGCGACGGGGAGCACTCAGGATCGACAGCGCATACCGTACGGTTTCCGAACCGGCGGTGCTCGTGATCGCAGGAGTAACTCCGATAGACCTACTAGCTCTAGGAAAGAAGAGAGTCTACGAGACACGACGAGACGTCGGTGCACGACAAGCAAGAGCGGACGCTAAAGCTCTCACACGACAATGTTGGCAAGAGCGCTGGTAGAACGACACGAGAGGACAGTGGACGGCCAGACTCATCCGCAACATCACGGAGTGGATGGACCGAGACCACGGCGAGGTAAATTACTACCTCACCCAGTTTTTCAGCGGACACGGGTATTTCAACGCATACCTGGCTCGAATAGGTAAAGCAGAGAACGCGACATGTCAGTATCACGACTCTGCGGAATATGATGGTCACCACACCTTCTTCGAATGGTGGAGTGACTACATAGACGCTCTACAAGACGAAGTAGGACCTCTAACACCGGATAACGTCATGCAAACGATGCTGTCCGGACATGACCACTGGCAGAAGATCGCCACGTTCGTCGAGAAGGTGCTGAAAGAGAAGAAGAGAGACCCAAGCAATGGAGGCAGCCGATCGAGGCTAACTACGAGGTGCCATCCTGAAGTAATGCGACCAGCGGTTCCGCGATGGATTCTACTACACCTGACAAAGTGAGGTTTTTTAGTGGGTGCGAGCCCCACACACCGGGGAAGGGTCTCGTCCCTGATGGTGCGTTTAGGCATTTTTCCTCACTTAAAAAAAAAGGGTGTGATACATGAAATATGTGTAAAATTTATTATAGAAGCTGAATCTGTAATTTATTTTATAGCATGCCATTTAAAAAATCAAAGTTGATGCCCACTTCCGGTTAACCGGAAAGTTATTTACTTAAAAATATTTTCGCGTGATAGTTCATATTCAACTATATCCAACTGCAAAATTTTGTTTTAAAATTCCGTTCCGTTGTATAATACTTTCAATAGGCCATTCTCACCAATCAGCCTGTATATGCTATGCTAAATATTAAGGAGCAGTTCAGTTCAGTTAGAACAAGTAATCTGTGTGTTTAACCTGTATCCTTAATAATAATAAAAAAACCATTTCCAAATGGTTGTTAAAGCAGAGTTATTACACAGAAATTGTTTATTTTGTAAAACCATATTTTTTAGTCAATATAATGCTAGAGGATATTGAAGTTATATTTGTCTTATTTTGCATAGTGTATATTTCGAATTTAGTGGCACATCTGTTCACCTTTATAAAAAAACTGGTGCATTGCATGAGTTGTTTCTGAATTAATTTGTCTGAACGATGCAATTGACTACCTTACATTGCAGGAACTAACTCGCCTCTCCAGCTAGTTATTTGTTTTTAGACGACCGTCCGCAAATATACATACATATTTATGTATCTAAAAGTAGCGGAATTGCAGCTTGAAGCGTTGTAGGTAGATAGAATCTATAATGTAATGGATAAGCAAGCGTAACGTTCTTTTATTTTGATATATCCGTAATAGTAACTACAGTAGGGAACAAATAAATAGTACGATCTGCAATATTTTTCATACTCTAAATACAGTTGCTGATATTATTGCTCAAAATTCACGTTTAAGAAAAAAGAGGTACGTATGTATTTGCAGAAACGGAGCGTTTTGTGAACAAGAAGAAAACCTTGGAAAGCTTGTTTTATTCTCTTATAAATGATTAAATTTTGTGTCGATAATACACCGGAAAACTTCAATTTGAATTCTTGTCTTCATTAATGACAAATATTCCATCAACTATTTCAATTATCGGCTCTTCCGGTCTCCTTTCTACTTCTTTTACGGTCAAAGCAGACGAGAAATCCATAAAAAGAATTCAATCTAGAAGTGTCGTTAAACTTATGCTGAAAAGCTTTTAATTGCTGCATCCAGTTTCCTCCTATACCAACACCACTATAAAAGACGTAGTAAATCTAGTTCAGCGAATGCCCTCTGGCGCAAATCATTAATTCCTTCGAATGGTTAGTAGCTCTGGCGTTGCGAAATTTAGTTAAACATATTCAGAACTTCTAGTTGTACACGTATAAAATAACACCTCTGTGTATCGCTCACGAAGTCGAACTATTACGGACGCACTAGCCCACTAGAGCGCACGGTGTGCCTGGTTAATCAGTTTTGCGAGGGATAGGTAAGGCTGAGTTTACATCTATCGGAACTTTAGTCCATGCAGCACTTTGAATTCATGAAAATTAATTCGATTACTAATGAAAGGTTTATATTCACGTTAGATTTAATTCGATTTATGTTTAGTATTGTACGTAGAAACATAATTAGTTTATGTTGAAGATTAATTTAGTGAAGATGGTGTCTATGTCCCAATAATTTTATCACAATTTTTGTTGTTAATCATATTTTTGTCATTATTTGTATTATTTCCATAATGATGCGATGTGTAAACGTATACAGAATAGACGGTGTGATACTGTTACTTATCAACCTATTCATGTCGTTAAGTTTATAGCACTGTCAGCAAATAATCATTGTTGTATAGTTTTTGACTGTATTGGTAAAGATGGTGTGCTCTGCTGATTTTTGAATTCTCCCGTCACCACCTACTTTTAAATTCTAGTCGGTAATAATGGTGACACATCTCACTAGATTGGTATTTCAGTTGAAAAATCATTCACTGTTGAATTATAGTTAACTGGCTAACATTATTTACGGTGACGTAAAGTAACAAACCTATAAGAACATATTTACACACAAAAAATAAATAAAGAAAATGTGCGACATTGGAGCTGATAGAAATATTCACATTTTTTTTAAATGAGACGTACGCAAGCTCATGAAAAAATAGTATTTTGGATTTAATACTCGAAGCGCCTTGAGTGCTGCTGATGCATCAATAACTGAGGAACTTGAAAATAGGGTTGATAGCCGCTGTGGTTAGAGGGCTGACCATCGTTCTGGCGAAACGATAGGAATCGAGTTCATTCTCTGGAGGGATGGTCACATTTTTTTAGAGGGTTGAAATCCGGATCCCACCATTCGTTGTTGGGAGCAAAGTGATTAACAAGGCGACATTATAGGCGGTATGATGCTGTCAAAAAGCCATTTGAACACAATTTACACACACACAACTACACCGTGAGAATTGCGGTGATAGTCATACAAGCGATACAGAAATCTTATGCTAAATGACAATCAGCCATTTCTCCAATGAGATGAAGCACCGCCCAATTCCACCAGAATAGAATTGTCATGATAGTCATCAGATTTCCTCTGACTGTTCTGATTTACTCTGCCGAAACTGAAATCTCTAGTCTGTATAATACAACTTGTGGATTCACTGCATCTTCGACAACAGATGCTGTCGAATGTTGAGCATTTACATTCTGCTTTTACTATCCGCAAGTTTCTAATGAAAAATCATAGAAACTCTCTTAGTTTGTCTCAGACGTGGCAACTATGCAGAAAAAATTACTAACTTAAAAATATTTTAAAAAGTAAATTTATAGATGTATTTTTCGTACCAATCATATATTTATCCACATTCTGTAAGACTTCGTTACAGCATAACGAACGTTAAGATACGAAATTTCGTTCAGATAACATCGTTAGTTTTTGTATTCCGTAAGATAAATTTGCAACTAAAGTCATAATTATTAGTTCGATATTAATTTAACGAAAGCTGCCCGGTTATCGTTGTAATTTTTTTGCAGTATTTTGTGCAGGATATTAATGTTAAATTAATTTATACATGAATTCAAATTTTAGTTTATTATTTATTTCCTTAATATCATGTTCAGATTTATTATTATTATGACTGATTGTTCTACATTAGGTTACATTACTGTAGTGTATTTTGACTTGTTAAATACACATTTGTATCTGCCAAAATAATCAATATATTATTATGCTATTATATTATTAATCTCGTGTCTCAACATATTAGAAAATAATAATGGCACAAGATAATGGTCTATTACTAGTGTTTGCTGTTGAGGAACATGAAAGAACATATGAAATCAATATTTATGTTGTTATGAGCAATTTTTATATGAATTTATTTATGAGGTTGGAGGATAACTTACTTATATCACAAGCATTTGAGAGATCACAGCGATCCTTTCAATATGCCCGGTAAAAACTTTAGGGCATTATATAGATTTTCGTCTGAAACTGCCAGAGAACCAGAACAATCTATACCTCAACGAAATTCGTTGAATAACGTTCGGTATTTATCGAAGTTTACAGAATAAGAACGTTAACCTATTAGGCCTAAATTTATAGTGCTTGAGCACACGTGTTCAAGCATCGATACAATCTTAAGCATGAATCAGAATAGGCCCAGATTTATAGTTCATATTTACGATTGCCAAAATTGTGTGTTCAACTAACGGCATAAGCTTAAGCTTCAACTATAAATCTGGGTTTTAGAACCACAAAATCATATTGCAAGATCTTATTACAAGGCAGTACTTTAGGATTTTTTTTAATTTTCAGGCGTCACGTCATATAAACATCACCGAAAGGACTTGATGAATTTGTTTTTGCGTAGATATCCAACTGGAAGCAATGTTTCAGTATTGTAGCCTTTTAAAGCCGGATGGAGTCATATGACAGTTTTAGAAAGAATCTTGTTATTTTTTAACAGTTTCCTATTTATACTGCAATCAGATAAAATAAATTGCATCAATACGGATTCATTTCCAACAAGCAGCAAGCTGATCAAACAAAAAATAGTAAATGCCATCGAAATATTAGAAAATATGTCTTTTTCCTCATTAAATTTCAATTTATAACCAACTGCTTTCTTAATTTTCATGTTACACTTCAAATTAACGTACTATATCCGAAACTATTTGAGCATGGTGCCCAATAGTTGCTAATATTTTGATTTAATTGGTTATAATAAATAGTAACAATAGTATAAAAAATGAATGAATCTTTCCAAATGCAACTCGTTCTCAATAAATTGACAACTATTCTTATTGTTACTAAATTTCTTGAGTGTTTTGCAATTTGACTCAACATAATTTTGGCAGCAACAATCACAGAATAAAGCTCTAAGGTTTTTTACGAATGCCAAAATTGTGTTTTGTCAAATTGATACCAAATCACATTTGAAATTTAGATGCAATAAAAATGGTAGACGACTTATCAAGTTCTCGTTATATTACCCTTGACTAATACATGCAAAGGAAACCTTATTAACTAATTCATCTAATGTAAACTAAGCTTGAGAAAGTAACTTACATTCGTGTCGACTTCAAGCAGCGCGTTAGGCATGCAATCACTGTAGTCGGGCATCTGCCACGTCGGCTGACCGGTGTCCCTTATACTACAGAATCTCCTGGCGATACCGGAATAACCTCGCGGGCATTCCTGTAAACTTTCCGTGCCCGGAGCGGTCTCCGGCCATAGCACGTTCAGGTGACCCTCCCCAAGGCAGGTCAGATGAGAGTTGCCATACACCACATTCACCGATATACCCATCTCGGATGAGAGCAATTCGTGTTGAACCAAGCAGGAGAAGGTTGTCGATTTCTGAAAAGACATAATAGACAGAATGGGTTGACTTTTATTAAAGTGGTTATTGAAATTGTGACTGGAAAATGTTAGAATAAGTCACGTATAAAAGGATTTTGGTTTTGATGTATAATAGAATCTAAAGTTACCTACTTTACGTTTTAGGAATTTCACCGAGAATGTTTAAATTAAGTATAAAGTTTCTACATCGAATTCGTCCTTCTGTAATGCAATAAACCAAGTATAGCATATTCTTTACAATCAATACGTATACTTTCCAGGTACCTGATAGATAAAGACAACCAATATATTTTATGCTTTCAGTCCTTGAATATTTGTGCAAATCTCATTGATTTTATGTTGGTAAACTTTCTTTTTCTACTTTCACGTATTGATTTTAATCCAAATCATTTCAATAATACAACTATTGTCCGACTCTCAAGTCACTGAAGAGAAATACGTATAGGATAAAAATTGCGTGCGTGTGCTTAGAACTACAGCTACATATATGGTGTTTCGAGATTTTCCCAATGATAATTGGCATAAAGCCAAACCTCATTCATTTACCTTAAGAGGTTAGAACAGATATTTTCGGCTTCATCTGTTTGACATTCATCAAGATGTGTTAAAAACTATTTTGTTTCATTTTCTGCGTTCCCTAAGCTATGAGAGACTTGTCATTGCTGCCTATTCCGTCTAGCTCTAGTCGCAACGATGCAATAAATTCCAGTCATCGCAATCATCGTGGTCAGTCCCTCGAATTCAGTCAATCCGGAATATAACGGATAAGTAGCCGTAGGGAACCTCGGCTTCTTTCATAATTAATTTTTGCTCAATTACTTCGTAGAATTCTGAGTTTAAAATAAAGTTTAAGATTAGGATCTACTAAAATTACCGTTATACTTATCGTTGAATAAGTCACATAAGCGACTTCATCTATGAGAGCGTCAATATTGGTTCTTAACTGATTAAAAGCCATGAACGCCGAAGCAAACTGTAGTCTCTGCCACCCAAACTACGAAGTATTGGGACTTATAAAGTTCACCCCTCTGTGATTAGCTTCTAGTGATTCTTTTATAACAAACTTTTTGATATATCAATGTTGCGCGCTTTGTCTGTTTCGGCTTTTCCCATTTTTTTCTTCATTTGTATTCAATCTGTGCGTGGAGTGAAATAATATAAACTATTTGAAGTGCAATTGAAATAATTAATTATTGCCAATTGAGAAATTCAAAATTATAGATTATTAGTGAGAAAGACAAATAATTTTCCATTATTTCACATATTTTTCAAAGAGTATTTGTGTCTCCAAAGTAGTTGAAGAGATGGCCACAGATGGCCCAAGAGATGATACACAGGTAAATACGACTGTCGTATTTACCTGTGTATCATGCTAAGTGTTTTTCGCATATTGAATTTGTATCTTCTATTACGACGTTTTTCCTACTGACTAACATCCTGAAGATGAATTAGGGCCGAAACCGGTTGATTTATGAATATTAAATATTTGAGAGAAGAACTATTTTATTTTATTTATTTAAGTAATTCCTCTCAATTTGAATCATCATATATTATTTATTATTGTTTTGTTTTTATTTTAATTATTTATTACTGTTTTGGTTTTATTTTAATTGAGAAGGAGATCTGGAGATTGTATAAACTGAATAAGAATAATCTCAAAGAATTTATTACTATTTACTTGTCTTCTTTTAAATCGACTTCATTTCGATTCATACATAACAATTTTTAGTTCATCAGTTTTGTTTTACATGCAAATTGTGTAATTCCACACATGTGTGGGTTGCGCAGACCGCCAACCTGAAACTAATACAAACTTGAAGTCAGTCTGTTAGAGTAATCTATAATCTAAATATTTAATTAGAATAACATTCCCGCTGCACAAATCAATAACATTTGTATCATGACCCGACTCACACAGTCAGTAGGACTTCTGGAGCGCTAAAATAGATTCATACAATCCAAACATTTTAATTTATTGGAATACAAATGAATAAAATAAAATAATACATTTGGCAATTTCATACAATAGAAACCACAAGTATGTATATAAATTCATATGGACTAATTGCAATATATACTAAATTTATTACAAGAGCCACTTGCATACGCAATACAATAATAATTATAGTCAATTATAAAGCTCTTAATACTATGAGCAGAAGTTTAAAATTAATTTCTTTTGCGTTTTTAGTCGTACATCAATGCTAAAAATTAAAATTTGATTAATTCATGTAATTACGTATTCAACAAAATAATAACTAATTGGTATTTGGTAATTCAGTTACCAAGCATACTGAGTCCACTAAATAAAAACTGTAAAAGGAGTACATGACAGTCGATTACAGTGGTCCCATTTCGAAAATGTTGCAATTTCATACAGTATATATCAAACAAATCCTAACAACATCTTTTTTAACAGTAAACTCAAAGATTGTCGCCGGAAATTTATTCTATCAATAAAAGATCCTCTGAAATTGGTTCGAGAGTAGTAGATCATGTAAGAGCACAGAACCGAAACCTGATATGCGGTAGTTGGTACTTCTATGTAGTAGTTGTCAGTTAGTTAATCGGCATTCGCAAATAAAACGAAATATTTTAAGACATTGCATAAAAATAAAGAGGAAACCGTACCTGAACTTTTATCCAATAAAAGGGAAGTAGAACAGAGTCCTTCTGCTTTGGATTTTGAGAAAACATCAAAGCAGAAGTAATTCGCGACTCTTATGATAGAAAGCAATGCAGATATTGCCGTTCACTTTGTTTATCAATCACCTACTCAGTATTGAGAAGAACAAAGAGATGGCTTTATTTCCGTCTATTTACTTTTTAAACATGTCTAGTATCAAATACTGAATAACAATATTTTGAATGAAAAGAGTCGCCCGAAGATTATTTTTTAAAACACTTGCAACTAACCTCAAAGTTTTATTAGTTGATCGCCTGCAGTTTTAGATATAAACCTAGAAGAGGACAAATAGATAGGAAGAGGAGACAAATCGCCAGGGAAAATAAGAGACAACAGTGATATTTTTGGAAGTAAGAAATATAGGATAATATAGGATTCTTGAAATATACGCAGAATCAACTACAAAAAATTCCGGAATGCTGCAGAGCATTACGACTAAATCATTTTGTTGAAGGCAGGGTTATCATAATAGACGATGAAAAGTATTTCACTTTTTCAAACTCGGAAATCAAAGCAAATGACGGCTTTTACACAGACAATATTCAAGTCCAAACAAAGATGCTACAAAGTCGAAACAAAAGTTTGAAGACGAAAAAGGGATCTCAACACTGTATATTGAGCGGCTAAGAGGAGAAGCAGTCAATGTTAACATATACACTCAAAGATGTCTTCCAAAATTGCTTCATTAATAATCACCATCTTGGTCTTATACAATATATAATATTCTGGCCTGATTTGGCAAGCTGTCATTATGCCCGAATTACACACGGGATTGATTGATTAAAAGCAACATATCGTTTGTGCCAAAGAATATTGTAATTCACCAAACATATCTAAATCTCCACCAATTGAAACATTTTGGTCTCTATTGAGCAGGAAGGTCTACTACAACGGTTGGGGAGCTGCGAATGTAGGAGCTTTGGGTCGTAGAATTTATCAAAAAATTCGAGAAATATGTATGCAGATATCAATTCTATCCAGCGTTTAATGAAGGAAGTCCCAAGAAAGCTTCGTGCAGTTGAAGGCGGTTCATTAAGTTGGAATTTCCTTGTTTAGTGTAAGGTTAATTTAACTGATAAAGCTGTTCAGATATACTATATTTTACGCTGTTTTTGTTTATGTATTTTTATCCGAAACCTTTTGAGACATACACAATATAATAGTTTCACTACTTATCAGTAGTGGCTACAATATACAGCACGACTAATTCTATAAAATTTTTGAATATTATTTTAATTCTTCTTATTCTTATTACGATAAAATAAAAATTAGTTGTGATAGTTGATATAAATAAATAAACAAGGTGTAAAGGGAATTAATGGGATTGCAGCTATTGGCGTTAGAATTAAGAAGACGTGAACCTTTTTTCGTATCTAAACTTTCGCTAATTCTTTATTAGCTTCTTCAGAGAACAAAACTACAAATAAAAACAACAAAAGTTGTGAATTAAAATTCGGCTATTCTTAAGACGAAGTAAATTATTTAACTTACGTGGTAATACTTAAAGTACGGCAATATCACAAGACTCATATGCAGTTAATATCCGGTAACATCAATATCAAACATCAAACAACATATTTAAAAAATATTTAAAATATTAACAACGCTAATTAAAACTCGAAAGTGTAACGTTTCACGTGGACTAACAGTAAGTGGGGTTATAGTAATCGTAATTTTCTCACCAAAAGTTGGGGAATTGATGTTATCAAGATAGAGATAGGTGGAAATCTTAGTGGACAACTGAAGTGTATATACTTGAATTATTTAAAACATTTCTGAGAATTCTAAATGTTAATAAAATGATCAATACTGATCAAGTTATAATATATAGTAGAATATACAGAGATTATAGAGTGAAAATCATTAATCTAAATTAAAATTAGTTAATGAACTAAGTTATTTATTTTTAGTTTTATTGTAACGTTGTTTGTCTATGGACAATATGTAGGAGTAAATCGCACTAAGGTTCTGGATGTCTGTTTTATAATTAACAGTATCATCTGTCCTTTGAATGTGAAACATTTCGAGGAATGTACGAGTCGACCATTTGTTTTCCTTTCCCAAAATAATAACGTTGTCTAAGTCAAACGTATGATTCAACGATGTGCTATGTTCACACAATGCTGTCTTCGTGGATGAGTGTTGACAATCCAAACGATGTTGTCTCATTCTTCTGTCCAGATAATGGGAGGTTTGTCCGATGTATACGGAGATGCAATCTTGACAAGGAATACAATAAACCAGACCAGATTGTAATGGTTTTGGGGTGGGAGATTTCCCCTTGGAAAATAAGATATTTAACGTTTTGATGTTGTAATAACCTAATTTGATTGGTAAATCCTTAAAGAGGGAAGATATTTTTTGAGTTAAACCATCGATAAAGGGAAACTTGCAATACGTGATGACCTTATTGTTGGGGGTGTTGTTGAGAGGGGGACTGTTCAAGGAGGTCAAAGCATCGTCAGTAGACTCCTCATTGATGTTGTTATTAGAGGCCATGAGTGGTGTGTTGTGGAATAGGGAATTCAACAGTTTTTTTGGGTACCCATTATTTGAAAAAATGCTGTTTAGTCGGGATAAGTTCTTTTCCCTAAAGGAAGGGTGTGAAATTTTGATAACTCTATTTTTGACGGCTGTGACATTGTTTAACTTCATATTAATCGAATGATTAGAATTTAAGTTCATATATCTTCCAGAGAATGTTGGTTTAGTATACCAGTCCAACATAAGAGATTGATCAGTATTTCTAATTAGTGTGGTATCCAAAAATGGAACTTTATTATTCGTTTCCAGCTCAATCGTAAATTGTAAAGAGTTGTTATAAGAATTAAATACATTAAGGATTGTAGCGGTATGGTCTAATGGAACAGATGTGATAATGTCATCAACATATTTGTAGATGAACGGTAATTCAAATGGTAGTTTTGGGATGCATTGAGAAAGGAGTTCATCCATCACAATACAGGCAATGATGGGAGATAATGGACTACCCATTGGCGTACCAAACTTTTGTTTGAAAAATTGACCATTAAAAGTGAAGTTGGAAGAGTTAAATAAAAATTTTGTAATTTCTATGAAAGAAGTTTTGTCTATTTCAGTATGATCAGAAATTAACTGCCAATCCCTATCGATAATATTTATGACAACCTCCAACGGAATGTTGGTAAATAGAGATATTACATCCAGGGAGACAACATAATTTGAAGCTAAAGTGATGCTGGGAACAAGTTCTGCGAAAGTGAAGGTATCCTTTATATTGTAGTTTGTATTTTCACCGAAAGCCCTTGTGAGAATGCCAGCCACAAGGGAAGATAATCTGTATGTTGGAGAGCCAACGAAAGAAACTATAGGTCTGACAGGGTAACCAGTTTTGTGTACTTTTACCAGGGAATAGAGTTTGG